>CALSCE010009297.1:4406078-4443704 GCA_943593645.1 Bovichtus variegatus
GTGTGTGTGTGTGTGTGTGTGTGTGTGTGTGTGTGTGTGTGTGTGTGCACACCCTCTACGTACTTGTTATTTTTCTCCCTAGTTGTATAGTGTTCCCTCTCAAAGATCCCGTCTCCGACTTCTGTTGCCTGGAGCAAAATATAATTAATTGAATTACACCACCACTTCTCAATCAAAGATCACCTCGCCGCTCTCCTGTCTCGTTGCCTGCCCTACCGGACGCCCTGCTGGGAGAAAATGCCTAACAACAATCTATGAATTACAACTTTTTATTAAGCCAAAGTGAAGTTTCTGTGGTGTGCGCAAATTCTAAATCAGCCACACTGCAGAAACCAGCCTGGGAAGAGTTGGAAAACAGCTTGATTTGGATTCAGTTGCACAGATTCAACTTGGAGCCAAGCACCAGGGCTTAACAAAAATCTGATGCACCTATAAGTATTTAGGATGCCTAGCCTGTTAGAGGACTAAGTGGTTTAAGTGATGTTTTTGGACACTGGAGGCTCTTTAGAAAGACGCATTAAAATTTGATAGCTCAGGCAAGGACTGGAGGTAAATGGGTGGAGGGGGTTGATGAGGAAAGATGCGCAGGCTGCTGAGGTGGAGAGAGTTTTCTTAGAAAAAAAGAAAGAGGAGATAGAGAGAGGAGGTCTTTACAAGACGAGGAAGGCCAAAAACATTGAAAAGGAGGGTTGGAAAAGTGATATTCGCTGATAGTGTCACACCCCTCAAGCGCTCAATAATTAAGCAGCTGAGCAGACTCTTGAGATCCAACCATGATGTCAACCAAGGCAACCATCCATCATTCATCCCTTTAGGAATCACGGATGGCACATAATCACTCATTTTGTGCCAAGACTTTTCTCTCACTATTTTCTTTTTTCTCTAAGGCTTTTTTTTGACAGATTTTTTGTTGCTGGTGCTTGTTATGCTTTCAGGGACAAACAAAGCACTCCTTCAAAAAGAATACTTACTTCAGCAAGGTTCCTTGTGAGAAATCCTGCTAAATAAACAAGGGGTCAAATTGCAAATGAATTGTCTTCCTGTTTTGTTTTTTTATTCATCCTCCTTTTCAATGCACCTCTTTAGGAATTTCTTGATAATGCACGGTTTATAAATGACAAAAAATAACCTGTAGGCGCTCTCACTATGTGCGTAATCACAAGGCTCCTCTGTTGAGAATTTAAAGCCTTACCTTTCACTTGTTTGTCTCTGGGCACTGTCTGTCTGTGTGCCTGAAGGCGTGTGATTGTTGCATTGCACTCATAATAAGCCTCTGAGTGACTGGCAGAACCAATATCTTGCTATCGCTTTGCCCTGCGCTCACTCAGGCGGCTCAGTGTGCAGCCCCCGTCATGCATCTCAATTCCACAAACACAATGTTCGGAGCCGAGAGAAGGGGGCCTGCTTTTTGATTAATGTCACCATGACAACTACATAATTCATGAATTGTATTAGCGACCCATTTGTCATTTGCAAATCATAATTCAGGATGTGTGTTTGGGGAGGGCTGGCTTCAGAGAACTAGCTTCAGCCTGCCATTATCCTTACCGTTGTCACTCGCACACGCCCCAAAAAAAAAAAAACCCGACCGGAAATGCTGACGTCTCCTTGTCCTAACTTGGCCGTCAGGGTGCTCTTTGAAAGCTGCCTGTCTTATATACGAGGGCCCTTTTAGCTCCATGATGAACTCTCAGGTCTGCTCATTTGGAAAGCTGCATGCTAATTCTCTTCTCTTCATCTGTCTGTCATGCTGTCGGGAGAGGCCTGGTTGGCTCTACACTGACACCATTTGGTGCAACAGTGAAAGGAGTTAAAGAGGATTCTCATTAAAGCACTCGTGCATATTATTTGCGATTAGATCAATGGATTTACACAGGAACCCTAAAATGAAATGCGATTTTCAGCCATTAGTGAGCCAGATGGCGGGGTTCTTCCATGTTTATCTCGCTGTGCACAGATCAGATTCGGGGGTTACAAGGAGCTTTATCGGTATCTATTTATTGTGCTTCCTGCATAACTCGGACCCCCAGAGTGAGTCAAACTGGACCTCAGATGACTTTTCATTTTTACTTAATGATAAATAAATGTTTTATTAGGTATGTCAATTCCAGCAGTGTTTATGCTTTCGATTCGCCTTTCAGTGCTAATATTCAACATTTTATGAGTACCTGGTATCTAACAGTTCTTTCTTTTTAACTTGAATCATGTCTTGCAAGATATGTGATCAGCTCTTAAAAGTGAAACTTTTTTGACTTTGAGTGAGCCAACGTAGAGAGGAGGTGATCAGAAGGAACACCAATCATTTTTAGTTAATCCTATCAAGGTTTATGGAAGACAAGATGAAGGACTAGCACTAAAGCTTTAAACTGAAATATACGATGCCCATAATGAAATATACTTAGATATTCCTGATGTCTTCACTAAGCATCTGTAGGCTATAGGCTATGAGCGGTCTCATATGCACTGCAGAGCTGCTGTGTGGGTCTCTGCTGAGAGAGTATTGAGCCCTGAAACTGACAAAATGTAGTAAAAGTTTAAGTCAAAAATATAGCTGAAAACATCAATAATATTGTTAGAGTGTAAAAAGTAAAAATAAAGCTTTGTACAGTTAGAAGCACAGTCTTTGTGAACTTCAGAGCTATCCAGCTAACTTGTTTAATGTTAGCTCGTTGGCTAAAACACTTTATCCGCAGTTCCAAGAGTTTGCTCAGTTTTTGGGCTCCATAACAAAGACGGGGTTCATTGCTTCACATCTCAGTCACACTGGAAATCATTGACAGAAAGTTTTATTCATTCATTCATGGATTTAAAAAAATACTAAAAGGATATTATATTTTAAAATGTCAATTATACAAAAAGCTGCATTACTACATTTAGCCAGGAGCACATATAAAACATTTGTTTTTTTAAATTGAGAGTCGACTGTAGATCTGTCTCAGGTCGTTGCGGTGTCGTCACTGGAGTGTTGATTCTCTGGAAGGAAGAAAAGATCAAAGTCTAATAGGCGCATGCATGTGTTATTAAAAAGAATATTAGCTTTATTTTGAGAGCTTGTAAATCTTATGGTTACTCCAGACACGGTTTTACTTTACAGTCCAATTTTTATTCAGCTTGACATTTAACTTGTTACCCCATAGAGCTTTCACAATGCTGTGCACAGAGCATGTACACAAACACACACAAACACTTAGAAACTATCTGGGGAAGTCATTTATTTATTTATTTCCTTTTCTTAATAAATAAGCAATTCTTTCAGAAGAAATCTCTGCCTTTTCTTACTTATGTTTGCTTTTTTTTCCTTCAAAAAGAAGAAAGAAAATCAGACTAAAAATAAAATAAACAACTTGTTAGGCTGGAAGTTTATGAAAGTGTACAGACGTGGACACGCATCCTCCTCATTCCACTTTCTCCACCTCACCTCTGCCTTCATCCTCCTCGACACTCTCCTGACTGCTCAGCGGTGCGTCTGCTGCCTGGGGTGTGTTTGATTCGCCTCTCTGTCCCTCCCAGAGGACACTGGAGGTGTTCTGGGAGGAGCGCAGCCGCAGGCGGGGTGGTGTTTTGAGGTCACCTGGACTGAAGGATTGGGAGACTCCAGAGCCTCCTCTGGCCAACCCAAGCCCCCAGCCGTGACGTGATCCCAGCTTACGACGCATCCCGGAGCCGGTGTGCACGGCTGGACTCCCGGGAGCTGAGATGTCCGGCTCTGTCTGGAACAGAGCTTTCCTCAAAGGAGAGGGAGAGACTGGCGCACTGCGGGGGTCTGAAACAGTATCACATGAAATGTCATTAGTACTTAAATCCCATGTTTATACAAAGGCCATGGTAGTTATGTTATATAGGTGATAACATTTTGAATCGATAAATCATTGGCTCATTTCATGATGAAATATCATTGTAAATGATGTGCAACACCCACAACTTTAAAAAAAAATGTTTCTTCCTCTAGGACTAAATCTTCTACTGTGTGCCACCAGGTGGGACAAACATGCTTCTCAGCACAAACCAGGAACGTACATAACAACTTTTCTTTGAGTGCAAATCCAGTTTCAGGGCCCCCGACAATAGCAGGTTCAGAAATACATTAAAGAAATGTGATGACTGTGGCTCATCAAGCTGGTCTGTCATTGATCACAGGGTTAGTGGTTCAATACCTGGCCCCTGCTGTCACATGTTGAGATGTCCTTGAGCAACATTAAATCCTGAAAATTGCTCCTGCTCTGCTAACCATCAGTATGTGAGTGTGTGAATGAAAAGCATTGGGAAGCTCTTTGTTCTGCTGAAGCAAAAAAGCACTAAAGTAAAGTAAGTGCTCTTATTTATTTGTTGTGAATGTAATGTCATAAGGCCTATTGTTTGTTGTCTCTATGAATTGATTTTGTGGCAAATGAGTTTCTTAGGGAATAATAAAGCTTTCTAATCTAATTCAACCCTTTATTTTAAACCTTCATTTTACAATTATAAGCAATATATAAACAACTTAATGCCCATGCTTTGTAAATGTAGATTAGTTAAGCACATATGTTAAATATTTATTTTATTTATATTTACAAGCACTTGCTGGTCTCCACTGTACATCTCATATATGCTGTCAGTTTATAAACCCATGCTACTTTCCAAAATCTAAATTGGTTTCTAGTGCTGTTAAAATTGTAATTCTAAGTACATGTACTGTATATTAAAATGCATAAATAATGTAATAAAAAAATGCTAGAAAATTTAGATAAACACACAGTTAACGTAACAGCTTAACGTGGATAGAAGCCTGACCTTTATATTCAAAAAGGCAATCATAACCTATTTAACAGTAGATTATTTCAAATTTAAATTATTTAAATTATTCATAAATTCTGACTTAATTTAATAAAATAAAGAGCTGCTGTGGCAGAACTCGCTGTGGCCCAGTCTGTTCAGACAGTTGTTACCCCGGCTGGAAACTGACCGGAGACCAGTGGTTAAGGTCAAGTTAACCTGCCGTAAAGCGGGTTAGTTTCAGGGTTAAATGTTGCTTCTGGAAATGTCACCTCAAACATACAGACACAAGCTAGGAAGTCGTAAAAGTCTTGACTGGCTCAAACAATCTCCCTTTTACAAGTCATATAATTTATTTAGAGCAATTAAACTGGGATTTGAATATGTTTCAGTGTTAGATATAGCATGATTTTTTAAATACAACAATTCAAATCCATTTGGGAGAGATTTTCTGTTTCTTTCACTTGGAGTGTAGCTGAGAGATCAAGTCTGGGAAACAGGCTCAATAAAAACCAGCAGTTCTCTTGTTGAGAAACAGAAAGAGCCAGGCCTCCCAGTGTTGGTCCTGACACAGTCTAAGAAAGCAGGGTTTTAGGTGGGATTATATAAACACAATGTGAGGAAAAATAACATTAAATAGGGACAACAACAGTATGTCAAAAAGAGAGAGGTTTGGGCTTAAATCTTGGCTTTGAAAATGTCAGCAGAGAGTTTTTTTTTCCACCCTCTCTCAGCCAGTAAAATGCATTCCACAGTCAAGGTGCATAAAAAGAGGATGAAGCCTCGTGAATCTTTTCCTTTCAACATGTGGTTAGCAGAGAAAGCCGGCCTCAGTAAGTCTTGGCACTCTACAGGGAGAGATCTAAGGAGAAGAGAGTGGTATCAATGCAGACCACACTTGGTAGTCATGAGATGATTTGTATGCATGCCTGTAGCCTCGCTTGATGGGGTGAGTATGTGAGCATATCTTTGTGAAAACCAGTCGGCTGGTGTTTGTGTGTGTGAGAGAAAGAGAAGTAGTGTGCTGGGCTGTGTGTGTGTGTGTGTGTGGTCTCACCAGGGTGAGGTGTGTGTGGGTCTGATGTAAATTCAGTGCTGTCGGCCAGGTTTTCCACGCTGCCCGCGGCGGTGAAGAGGGCGCGTCCCTCTCTTCCTCCTCCCCGGGGTTTGATTAGCTTCTTCATCCTGTCCGCAATCCAGTTAGATTTCCTACGAGGACACAGAGGACAGGGACCATTTACAAAGACGGATGAGCTAGGAGAGTGTGTGTGTGTGCACGCTCACACCAAACGCCTTGATTTTTCAGAAAACACTTGGAGGATGCCAAGTGTAACAAGGGCTGCATGGTTTCAAAATGAGAATAAAATGTCCCTGAAGGTGCCAACTGTCATTTATTATGCCAAAAAAAGCACTTTATAACATGATGTCAAGAAAATCTATTTGGAAATGTTATAATTAAAATGTCATTACCATATTAATTTGTAGCACTAGGCACAAAATGCATGACACTCGGGCTATTTGTAAACAATACTAATTATTACATTTTCTTTTAAAATAAATAAAAATGCTTGCCAGCTGTCCAACGAAAGAAGACTTTGCTTGAATGAATTGGGCGTTTTGCTAATGTGACAACAACTTATGCACTGAGATAGCTGCACCACAAGTTACCAATTTATTTTCTTATTCTGACGCATTTCTGGATACAAGCCCTCATGAGAGCACCACCAGACTGGTATCCTCCTCCTTTAATCGTGTGGAACCACACTACAACAGAAAGAGACTGTCCTCCCAGATTTGATCATGATGCACACACAAAGGTTAATAGAGATGATAGAAAACACAATGCAAAGGAAAATACAATTTAATGGGGACAGAAACTGTATATCAAAAGGGAGAAAATGTTCCTCCTGATATAGAGAATAAGCTATCGTCCCCAGTATGTGGGGGAGGTACTAACCTTGGACAAAATATATCATAACATTTGAGTTGATTCATCTCCTCTGTGACACAAAAACTGAACATCATTAACAATCTAAACTGCATTAAAACTGTTGTGTTCACCTGTGTTTGACTGAAAAACATCACCATCAACCTCGCACCTGCAATACTTCCCGAACTAAGTTATGTGTACACTTGAAAATGTTTTGTATCCATTCATCTTTTAATGTCTTATGCTGCATTTCTTTTTCACTGTGTAAATCACTTTGTCTTTGTGTATGAAATTTGCTGTAAAAAACACACTTTTTTTTTAATCATTATTCTTACTGTTTCTACTTTTTAAATGACTTTTAAAGCACCTTACATTTGCAATACCCCCATTTTTAGCACATACTCTCATACGTAGTGACAACTCTCTGAAGAAGAAGTTCTGGTGACTAGACTATCACTTCACTGCTGTGTTTTGATTCTTATGTTTCTATTTCTTTTTCCTGTGTGTATCTATGTTTTGTATGCGTCGTATAAGCTACTGGATGCTTTAATTTCCCTCTAGATCAATAAAGTATCTATCTTGTATTGTATTGGGATGCACAGATGTAGTTTACTAATAAACGGTGTATAGGTATATATATATATTTCTATACAGTACTTGGCTTTGTTGGATGGAGGTTGCATGCTCGGCTCGAGGACTCTATACTGATCCATAATCTTCTCCACCAATTTCTGCTTCTCCCGACGGAGCTCGCTCAGCTTCTCCCTGAAGGAAAACACATGAAGCATCAGAAGAAAGCAGCTGAGTAGGAAGGTCTGCTTGATTTATTTCATGCATTCATTATCAGTGTGAGTAGATTATTCTGAAAGTGTGAGGCTGATAGTGTATGAATCGCTCTGTTCCTGTAAACTCACGACTGAGAAATGCTGTGCTGTTTGAACTGGAGTCTTTTTAAACCAGCAGATCAGAAGAGAGACTGTGTGTGGATGTTAATAATAATAACATTATTTATATAGCGCTTTTAAAAACAGTTTACAAAGCGCTTTGTCAGACAAAGCAAAGGAAAAGCAGGATACAAGGCATTATAACAACAAAAAGCCAAACAGTGAGGCCAAACAAAAGCGAGACTATATTAAGGTAAAACTAAAATACGAAGACAAAAGACGCAAAGACATGGTGGAGAGAGGACAAATGATGGTGAAATATAAAACTGTACAATAGATTAAAAACAATTTAAAAAAAACATGTCAATCAAATAAATACAAAGGAGAAAGAAAAAAAGCAATAATAGCAATAAAAAGACGTTGAAAATGCTGGTGAGCAAGAGGGTTCAGGGTTCGAGCTGTGGTGTGTGGACAAACATAAAGCAAGACACCCATGAAAAAATAGCCTGCATGCTGCATCAAAGACAGCTCAGAATAAAAATACTGAACACAAAGTGGCTGACAGTATGAGCTGACCGCTGGTTACTGACACACAGCTGTGAGCGGAAAAGATCAGGAAGGTTATTCGAGCGGAGCAGCGGTCAGTATCGTGGCCCGTGTACATTTTTAGCCATGCTAGCGGCATGAATCCAGAAATGTCAGTCAAACACATACGCAGTACACATTTAGGTAACACACAGGGGACTTTTTATTATCCTGACTGTTTTTACCTTATTTATTTATTTATCAAACACAGAAACCCTTGTATTTGTTGTTTTTAGCCAAGCCAGACATGCATGATCCCCAGAGGACAAAGCCCATTGACTTTGGTGATCCCCCGGCTCGTCCTCTAGCGCCACCATGAGGTTCACATTAGTGGTTTTGTGAAGTGTCAACGTGGCAGCGTGTCAACTATTGGATGAATTGCCATGAACTGCAATACAGACATGTTGTTTCGTGGATAAATAGCGCAAAAATGCATTGACAGTCCCATTTATTGCTAGTTAGGAATTGTTAGCACTCGCTAAAGTAGGATGGTGCACATGGTAAACATTATACCTGCTGGACGTTAACATGGTAGACTCTTCATTTTGTTTTTAGATTTCTGATTGGTTAGTGTGGTTTATTGGATGTTATTTCATTTAATAATATGGCCATTGGTTCTGGTTGTTTGTGTCCTCTCACATCTGTTCTGTATTACCTCTTCATAATCCTCAGTATGTGCGTCAACTACAAACCAAAGCATCCATCCGGCAGCAGATCAGGATCAAATTCATCACAAGTTCAGAGCTTGATGAAGCACTCTTGAAGGACAGTTCGATTCATTTTATGAAAGCTCATGAGGCCTCCTCACATGTTTGCTCACTGAATTCACAACATTTCCTGCAACATTAAGTTTGGAAGGGCAAAGTCACTGCATCATTTGCTCTGCGTCACTCACAAAAAAAAGTGATTTCGTAAATCAAACAATCTAAACTGTCTTTTGCACTTTCCAAGGTCTTGAATATATTTTTGCCAGACACTTCTTCAATAAAAATAAAGACGTGACACTGCTGAGAGGCCTAGACGTCTGTGAAGTGTACGGCGTCTTTAAAACAGCACAGTCATTGGACCTGTTTGTGATTTTATCTTTTCATGTTGAACTTTTCTTTGCTTTTCATTTCACCAAGGAACACAAAGAAAAAGCTTAATATAAGCCTCAGTCAGACTCAGTTTACCTTCATCTCAGTTTGTAATGCTGAGAAACTGCTGGGTAAAGATTATAACATCAACCCCATTTGGAATTGTATCCTGGTCCCAGTTTGGATTATATTCTCATTCCTAATTAACCACCCCACAGTTTACTTGGCTCAGGACCTTAGACCTGCAATTCATGCTCAAATAACCTGAACTGCAGTTTAAATAAACTGCTCTAAACATGCACTGTGCACCTTTGGTTCTGAACTTCAGACAATGAGGTAATAATACCTCATCAAATAATTCAGAGGGAAAAGGACTGGCCAGGGAGTCTTCTGATGTTTCAGTTAAAGCTTTTAAAACAAGCACAAAATCTTTTTTGTACTCAGAAGTGGTTTCAAGCGCCCTACAGAAGTACCATTACTCTGCATACCAATTAATTTCTAGCACTATATTCGAATGTGTTTAATATTAAACATTTTTGCATTCGGTAGCAGTAGGTTTGGAGAGGGAGATACTGGTTCAAGTCTGGTTCGGTATGAGTCAAGTCAAACTGGCAGAGTCTCCACCATAAAGCCTGAGCACTACACGCTGACCCTACTGGGCTTCATTGACATCCCCTGTGTGCGCAGCTGTAGCGCTCGAGTGTGTGAGTTCATGAGGTCGTGAAATGGTATACAAAGGAAGAATCACACACATCATCATGACATCACTAACTGCTTTGGAAACAACTCGTCACCATTTAAAAATAAAAGGAAAAAAATAAGGAAGAAAGCCATGCCTCCGGTGTGTATTGGACAATTGGCGCTTTAGGACTTTTTATTCGTATTTTATACACGACCGAGGTGCTTACGACTGCCCGATCTTAACATCATCCAGGCTCTTGCAGTGTTGACAACGGATAAACGTATTACTTTGTTCTTTATAATGAGTTTAAAAACTATAAGCAATAACAGGTCTAGTGTCCTGTGAAATGTATTTTCTATTTTGTGAATAATTGATGAATAATTAAAAGCTCAACATATAATAATATAGCATATATTGGTTCAATAAATCTTAAAGCATCCCTCAAACAGCATATGACCGTGGCTACAATTGTTCACTATTTGATCGCATGTTTCTTTATTCAGTTAGAAATATTACACAAGGTTAAATATTAATGTCCCAGTCCTAGCGGATTTCTTCCCTAGACCATCCTTGGCTTGTGTACACTCTGTGGAGGGGCAGTACAATCACGTTTGAGACGTCACCAATTTCACCGTGCACTATGGGCAAGTCCCTCAGGAAAGTTTGCAGATATGCGGACTCACAGAAGGGGCGTATAATGCCGTTGAAAAGCCCGTATCAGAGCATGCACTTAGCAGGAACACGCCTCAAAGTCTGTGAGTGTGCAGATTGGGATTTGCCCCTTGAAGGTCGTCCCCACGGTGATCCAACAGCGAGTCTTGTCTACCTCAAACATTACATCAAAAGCGCTTGATATTAGCGACCCCTTACCGATTGTGTGCTTCCAGCTAATTACATTTATTTATTTATTTTTTATTGTAGAGCTAAGGGAGCTGGGTGCACATGCAGTCATTTAATCTATTGTTAATGCAAAACGTATAGATAAGAGCAGCTTTACCTCCTCCCTCAGTGTGCCCGATGTTCAGGTGTTAAGATGTAAATTGAATCGGACATGGCTTCGGATATAAAATATTGTAGTGCACGGTTATCTTATAATGTTGGAGTCTCAGTACCCCTGCTGTTAAAGGTACGCTGTGGGGTTTTCTTATAAACAAAGTTTTTCATTCTTAAGGCCTGAGAAATGAGTTGAATGCATTTCCGTACTCATTAAACATTCATAAAGTATATTATCTTTTTCATATGTTGGACTTTGCATTGTTTTAATCAATGTCTACTAGCTTTTTTTTTTTGCCTTTTCCTGGTGGATTGCTATTTCATTTGCATTTCTGACGACTTCTGTCAATCAGTGGCGTGAAACTGTAGGCGAGAATGTGTCGTGACGTGTTGTGATCTTGCCCATGCATGTCTGTCCTCCTGCACATGAATAAGATGAAAACTAAATGTGAACCCACTCACCAAAACATTCCTCTGCAGCACTAATTATGATCAAACTCCACAGGGTGTATTTAACCGTTAGCACCTTATATGGTGCCCTACAATTCTTCTTAACTAGCTTTAAAAATCAGATATAACTATGTTTTTCCATTGTATGTCATCTGTATGACATCTGTAACAACATCTGCAAAGTCTGTTTGTTCCAAAGACTCACTGAAGTGATATCATGCTACAATATACACATAAAACCTCTTATTAATAAAACCCAAGATCCATCCTTCAGTCTTGAATACTTGATTATCCTGTTAATCCCAGCATGCACTGGGGATTTGTTTTAACTCGGTGTGTGATTTATTTCTTTTTTTTATGATGATAACTGTGCTGACATGGACTCAAACATAAAATGATTGTCTGTGGGTCCTAACGTGGCTGTTTAAAATGCATTTGTAATGATCCACCAGTGTTACAGGTGTAAGCAGAATGACCTGGCGTGGCAGGGTGCTGAACTAAAATGTGTAATGTTAACAGTGACAATTTTCTCAGTAATTTAAGGGAAAAAAAGTGAAACCGTATTGATTAAAAAAGGTCTTTTCAGGAATGAAAGTTTAAAATTAAGCTACAAAAAGATGTAATATGTGAGAAATATGGCTCATTAGACTAAAAGGGTGAAGCCAGCTCTGCAAACTCGATATTATTTCTGGATTAATCTGATACAAGTCATTTAAAAGGACGACTGCTGAGTGCTGTTGGACTGTGAAATTGTTGTCTCACAGTCTCAAACCTTTACGTAAGTGCTTCTGGATATTACTACAGACTGTGTCACCGCCTACAAAGTGAAAAATGTTAAGAAATGACAGAAACACACATTACATATAGTTTCATTTGAACAATAGCGTCAGAGTGCTTTGTCAGTATGCTTCCATTTTCTTGTCAGTAATAAAAAAACGAAATTATAAAAAAAATGATCTTGACTAGGGGTGTCCAATACCAGTATTGGCGATAACCGTGATAATTAAATGAAATATTGATATCATGTTAATAATACACATATCATAATATCATCCAAATAATAGCCTGTTTAATCATTTCCATTTCTTTCTATTCTCGCCTTGTCTCCCTCCCCCAACACCCCACACACAAGTGCCATTTGCCAAAAAAGGAGAAAAATAGATAGATATCCTGACAGCCTTAATCTGGACTGTGTGTGTGTGTGTGTGTGTGTGTGTGTGTGTGTGTGTGTGTGTGTACTGACTGGTACTCCCTCTGTTGTGAGTAGTGCTGGTCACGACGCTCCAGGCTCTGCTCCAGTAAGGCCCGGTTCTCCTTCAGCAGACTCTGGGTCTGCTCCGCTAAATGTCGGTTCTCCTCCTCCATGTTTCCCTTCAACTGAGTCAACAGCTACACACATAAGACAGTAAATATCAATGAAAAATGAAATAAATGGTTTGGTAAGATCCAAATATAACGTTTGTGTTTGCGTGTGTCACTGTAGGACGGCATGCTATGAGGGAAAAAGTGATTACTTTGTTGAATATTGCAATAACAATATTACTTGAGATAAATAAACAGATATCAGTTCATAAGTCAGTTCTGCCTTTCTATTGCTTTCAGTATACTGCCAAAATACATCAAATTGCTTGTTGAATATAAAAGAATTTAAGGAAATTATAACATTCTTTTATTGAACAAATTGAACATTGAACTGAACAAAAAGGGACCAATAAAAAATAATGATAATTATATTTTAAAGTGCTGTTTTCTACTGATACTCTCAACTAACTCAAAATATCCCTACGTGCAAAATCGCAGTCTTTCGCGATGTGTTTATCGTGCAAGTAGACAATGCGAAGATGAAAAAGCGACTGTGCTTATTGTGCAGCCCTACTTTACAGGTAGCCATCAAAGTAGACAAGAAAAGCTAATGTGAAAGATAGACAACACGCAATGTAGAAATATAAGTACAGGTTCATTCATATATATTTAGTTGAATATCAGTCAGCAGTATTCAATGTGTCAGCTGTGAAAAATGTGTGAAAGACTTTTAGAATATATAAAGTTATCAAAGGCAACTGGAAAAGTAACCGGTGACTGAATTGCTAGAACATTGGTCTATAAGAGCGCAAATTTGTTTAATAAAACCTGACAAAAGTCTGAAGCAAGAGGTCAGAACTCACCAGCTCTGAGGGACTGAAAGGCACGTAACCACAAAGTGCCACCTTATAAATTACCAAAAAAATGCATTCAGCTGCTCTACAAAGCGATCTGAACAAAACCTGAGCAGTGAGCATTTCACAAAGATGCTGTTTAAGGCAGCGGTAACATCCAAGGCTAATGCACTAAACCACATTATCTAGTGTATGGAATCACTAAGGAGTGAAAGAAGTAGAAAGAGTTCCTCTTTTTATGCATCTGACTAAATGTCTAAGCTTAGAACAAGCGTACAAGGTATTGCCACACGTTTACATACACATCTCTCTCAATTTCACTATTTGTGAATCAGTTTCCAGTTATTTTCACCTTCTTAGCTGCATTCCTGTCCGATCTAGTGTAGCGGCATCAGTTAGCACAGCTGCTGCAACCGGTTAATTGTGAGAGCGGACAGGCTCCAAACTGAACTTTACCTTTTGACCACCTCTTCACTTCTCTACAAAACTGTATAACGAGAAGCCTGGGTGTCTGATTCCCAGGATCTAAACTGGGACTCCATCAACAGTATAGCATTGGGCTGGGTTACATTTTAATAAGGCACATGGGAATGCTGGTGCTGCTGGATGCTGGTTTGATTTTGTATTTGTGTTTTGAATTAAGGGACAGTTTGGACAAAAACGTGGATGTGGAAAGAAATAACACAAAATTAACCTAAAGATAATGAAATTGGAATTTTTTTTCATTTGTCAAGGACCATATACAGCAACATTAATCTCAGATAAGGAGAAGAGATACGTTGAATTTAGCTACTAGCTATTTTACACCTTTAGTCCCTGGCCAGGTCGATAATTTCACTCATCAAACTCGACAAGTGATGCCGATTCCGCATGGCATTTCTTATTTATTTTTTGCATTAAACTGCTTCTAGTTAGTATTATTTTGAAAGAATAGTTCCACATTGTGGGAAACAAGTTAATTCGCCTCAGAGAAAAAGTCACAATTACAAATCCGTCTGCTACTTCAGCACCGCGGACAGCTCCATGGATTTATAATACACAGCACAGTCAGGCTCCTGATATTTCAGAGCCATGGTCACGGGCCATAGACTCTAACTTATACAAACCTCAGTGAGATACAGGATCAATGAGTCAGGCAGACTCGACCAACATATTCAACTAAACAACCCCTCTGCCCCTGCACTCTCTCTGCTACTAGTACGAGGGGACGGAGCGGGAGGATGGCAGGTTATCAAGGTCTGGTGGTTGCCTGGTAACTGCTCAGAGTCAAAAAGCAGTACGACCCGTAACCTGCTGTAAAACCACGATGAGATACAACGTGTGGCTTTATGAGCTTTAGGGGTGCCGGTAGGTGTATTATTTTTTACATTTAGACAGAGTCAGGCTCGCTGTTTCCCTCTATTTCCAGTCTTAATGTTAAACTAAGCTAACCTGGCTAACCATAGAGGCATGAGATTGATATCCATCTCAACTGCATTTCCCCTAATGCCCAACTATTCCTTTAAAGGTTGGTATTGTGCTAACTAAAAACTGTGGAAATGATCAACCGACAATGATCCAGAAAACAGGCTGCTCCACATCCTGCAGTGATTTTGTGTATCTGGTTCTTCTTGTACAACATTTCTTCACATATAACAGTAGACCAAAAGTCCAGTAACAGCTTTTTATTCAGCTGGATGATGCAGCATAACATAGCATCTGCTGGTTGACTTCTTAAAACCCTTTACAGGAAGTCAATTTCCACATGTTTTGTCCCTGAAACGACTGGAAACTTTGCTGCTTGAAGAACGTTTTCAATATTCAGCGCTTGTTTGACAGCATTACACGGAAGAGTAAAGATGTTCACGAGGAAAAGATGCCTCTACTCCTTATTAGCTACTTGGAATTAATGTTCTGTTTGGACCAATATATAATTATTTTCTGAAATGTCAAGCTGAAATTTGCTTCACAGGTTGCTTTGCAAGTATTCAGACTCTCCGTGTTCCCCCTTCACCACAACTACATGAAATACTCTCTTAAACCTGCAATGAATTCCTAATACATTTTGTTTAACTGCCCAATAATGCTTTAAATATATTAGATTTTTTATTCGTAGAGGTTAATGTATCTGAATGTCTCAGATATGAAGCACTAAATCCTTTTTGTTGCATGTCAATGGCGGGCTGGCAGCTTGAATACAAAACCCCTTCAGGTGTGTAGATACATTTGTATTTGTGTGTCTGGTTAATACCTGGTACTGGCTGGTGAGGCGGGCGCTGCTGAGGTCGAGGCTCTGGTTGGTTTCCCTCAGGCCGCTGAGTTCCCCCTCCAGTCGTGTCCGCTCCAGCTGGGAGGCGCTCAGCTCCCCCCTCAGCACCGAGCCCTGAGCCAGCAGCTCCGCCTGTGACGCCAACCCATCCTTCTGCTGGGCCTGCAGCCTGAAACACACACGCGCACACACACACACACACACACACACACACACACACACACACACACACGCTTTACTCATCGTCACTGTTATGTGTCCTGAAAAGTGTTGTGTATCGTTTGTTTGGTAAGTGCTCTTTAACTGAAGCTCATTGTTTAATTATTACACAACTTGATGAGTGTTCACAAAGATACAAAACAACTAACCGTCAAATCTGACATCATCTCAGATAAAATGGTTGAAGAACACATTATGGGCTCAGTCAGAGGTTTTAGACCATTGCTTACAAAATATCATCTTTGTTTCATTTTGTGATGAGAACTGCAATGAGATTAGATGAAACTCTGAATGGTCACTGTGGGGATAATTGTAATAGGATAATAGTCAGTAATAAACATCCAACGTTTTATGTTCCCAAAGTGGATTCAAAGTGTTTTAGAACAAAAACTTTTTATGTAAGTTAAAATTGAACCAGTGTACAGCGTGGCTCAGTATTAGTACTGTAAATTACAAGTCAGCTAATGATTGCATTCGTTATTGATTAATATATTATTTTTCTCGATTAACCCATGTTCTATAAAATGTCTGCAAATAGTAAAACAATGAGAACCTTCAAATATCATTGTTTTGTCCTACTGACAGTGCAAAACCCAAAGATAATAAGGTGACAATAATAGAATACAAAAAAATAAACGAAAATATTAATTTGAGAAGCCATATCTGAGTTTTTTGCAAGTTTTTCTCAAACCTTCAAAAACTGATTTTCTGGCCACTTGTGCGCAGTAGAAACAAGTTGTGAACGCAACACTGACATATCGTCACCTTTTTAAACGATATGGTGAATATGTTTATTTACATATCCAGCAGTTATTGAGCAACATTATCGTACATTTCATCACGTTTCTGACCACCTGGTGACTGTAAGTCTTTCTTTTAGCTCTGTTTTTGGTCTCCACCTACTCCTGAGGGAAATTGTCACATTGTCATTTGATAAATTGTTATTAAGAATTGAAAATATTGATTAAGCCATTTTAAAGAAGAACGATTAATCGATTATCAAAACTGTTGCTGATTAATTTTTTTGTTATGTTATTGAGTGAATTAGTTAAAACATTACATCGCTGAACAGGTTGAAGACTCATTTTAAATGCATGGAAATGCTTATTTTATATCTTATATGAACTTTATGATCTGTCACCCAGGAGGAAGCCATCCTGTTGTAATCAATCACATTAATATGATGATGAAAACCTGTTTGATTAACTAATTATGGTACATAAGTATCATATGATGATGATCGTCATCATTAAATATCCACCAACCCCCAAGATGAAACATAATCAGAAGCACTCAGAACTATTTTCAGCCTCAGTTCTTAGTAAGACTGGTCCGTGGCATAAATACACACAGATGTGATCAACAAAAGAAACTGTAAATCAACATCCAAGATGAATATATTTTTTGAGTCCAAAAGCCTTTTCTGCTTGTGGATGTCTTTGGCACTGACATTGTAAAATATCCAAAAAAACAAAATTTTTGCCTTTGCTCCCCAATCCTGTTTTTTGATGTGCCTTATAAATATGTGCTGCTGCTTTGTGCCCAAAGGCTTTCAATCATGAACAAAACATGCATTATGTGCGTTCCTGTAGTACATTTGCATTCAAACCAATTCCTGTGTTGCTCCCTGTGCCTAATATAGAGAAATGAATGCTGCCGCTCCCTATAGTCAAGGCAACATGCTTGCAGTAAGGGGAGAGGAGTGAAAGGATGCTCAGATCTTATTAACGTGATGCTGATGAAGCTGATTGGTGATTGTTTTTGCTACCTCTCGTTGTCTTCTTTCAGCCTCTCCAGCTCTCGTTCCCTCTCCAGTCTCCTCGGGGCTTCTGCCTCCATCTCCTCTCTCTCCATCTTCATCTCCCGCTCTCTCTCCTCCAGCTGGGTTTTACCGTCCAGGAGCTCCTTGTACCTTTAGAGGGCAATAACAACATTCACACCAACAAAAAACAATTATGGCTTAAAGTGTATGACAGTAAGAGAGCGTGTGTGTCTTTAAAGGCAGTGTTAGTGGATTTGTGTGAATATTTCTGTTTTCTGTTTTCCTCACAAGGATAGAAAAATGATCAGCAGTCATGATTTTATGTTTTTCAGTTTATAAAAGGGTCTAATTTAAAGCAGTCTGTGTGTTTGTACCTGGCCTCCAGCTCCCTGTGCTGGACCTCCAGGCTGCGGTTGTTGCTCCTCAGCTGAGACTGTTTTTCCAGCAGCTCTTCCAGCTCCAGCTCCTGCCGCTGCTGCAGAGCCGTCATACGCTCGTGGTCCCGCCTCAGAGCCTCCATCCTGGCCACCGACTCCTCTCGCTCCCGTGCCCACACCTTGGACTCGGCCTCCAGAGACGCACACCGGGCCTCACTGTCACTGCAGCGTGCCAGCACTGCTGCATGCTGGGAGCTCAGGGATGCTTGCTCCACCTGTGTGTGTTGTACAACAGAGAGATCAACAAAAACCCGACAACCCAAAAATTCGAAGTTTACATCCCAGTGTCCCACCAGCAGTACGCTAGCACTATGGAGAGCTTTCACAAGCTGCTAACATCATCATAATGACAATGCTAATATGTTTATCAGATATATTTTTGATCATATTCACCTTTGTAGTTTAGCGTGTTGGCATGCTAACATTTACAAATTAAATTCGAAGTACAGCTGAGGCAGATGGGAATGTTGTTAGTTTTGCAGGTATTTAGTCATAAACAAAGACTAAATGGTGGCACGAGATGCAAAGTTGAAAGAGCCCCAGAGGTATTACAGTTCCCTAAATGAGGGGGGGACATGAATGTCTAGACCAAGTTTCATGACAATCTGAATCAACATTTTATGTCCAGACCGACAAAGCAACAAAAAAATAGCTAAAAATATGCTGTCTCCCGACATTAAAGCAGTCTGGTATTCCAATGATGTAATAAATCCTTAAAAAAATTCATTGCAAGGTCCTCATGATGAAAAACGTGTCCATTTGCTTTAATTTAGTTGGACCTAATGATTAAAAACAATGTGAAAGTAGAATCAATTGTTTTCAAGTTGAACAAATAATTTAAGCCTTAATCATGGCACATTTCTTGGGATCAATAAAGGTCTATCTTATCGTATGCTCTCTCTCTCTCTCTCTCTGTGTGTTTGGTCACCTGTAGTTGTGTGTTGAGTGTCTGTAGTCTGGTGCAGGAGTCCTGCAGGCTGAGGGAGTGCCGGCGCAGAGCCTCCAGCTGCTCCTTCAGGTGCTCGCACGCGTCCTGGGACTGAGACAGCCGCGACAGCAAAGCCTCCTGTCCCGCAACCGCCACCGCTTTCTGCGGGAGAGAAATTTCACCATTGTAAGAGCGTCCCCAGCCGTGTGCAGAGTCAGCTGCCTCCGACACGCCTGGAAATATCCATATGATTTGAACTTCGACCTCATCTGCAGCTGACCTTTCAAAGCGCTCCCAGTCAGGTATAACAGCTTTATGTGACTTTTGTGTCAATCTATAAACACAGAGATGGAATTCATCCCGTGTCTAACCGAGTTTTCAGAAATGTATAACATATAAAATACAGTATATACTAGAAGTCCATATCTGTTGTGTATACTTTATAATACTGCAAGATTTTAGTGAGTGTAATCTTTGCATGAGAGTTTATAATCCAATCAGAAAATCTTATTTGTGACTCTTGGCAGTGAAATCTGCTCTGATAGAGAAAGGCGTGTGTTGATTGGGCATTGTGATGGATAAATAAAAAATGAACAGATAATGCTGTAAAATTGTCGAAGGCATAAAATCTGGTGTTTTTGATCAAAATTCAAATGAGTTTACCGCACACCAAAACTCTACACCCACTTAACAATGTGAATTTATTTGAACATTTTTGCAAGTACAGGCGCAGCGACAACATACACACTTCATGTGTGAGTCATCTGGAGGGTCTGGAGCTCAGTTTTGGTGTGCAGCAAAAGAAATGTTTGTTCATTTTGGATTCTTTCACATTTCCTACCAGCACCCGACTGAATCATACTGCTACACCAGGGACTGCTCCTTTTTTCACTGGCTCTTTTAGATATCCTACCTTTCACTTCCCCGTTTCCCCTGCCAATGTCAGCGGTGGAAAGTTACTATGTAAATTCACAGTATTGTACTACATTAAACTTTGAGTCACTTTCTACTTTTAATCCATAACATTTGAGAGGGAAATATTGTAGTTTTTACTGCTCTAATGTTATTTTGAAGCTATAGTCATTAGTTACGTTTCAATATAAGATTTTACATCGAAAAACATATTAGGAGCTTATAAAATACAATATATTGTTTAAGAATAAACCAGTAGTTCCAAACATTTTGAGCTTTTGACCTTTTACAAAAATCATATTGCAAATGAGTTGTTAGTGGATTCTTTAAAGAGACTCTGATGGTTTCATTTAAATAACTGTTTGAGATCCAAAGAGGGGAAAGTACCACCAAAATATTCAATATTTTATAATACTTATATTAATATTAATATATTATATTAATATTAATTAATATTTGTTCTTCTTTACTCTCTCGTTAATCATCTCATGACCCATCAGTTTTGTGACCCTTGTGAACCACTAAACTACCGAGCTGTATACAAAGCGGTGAAAACCAGTTCCACCTCGAGCAGCTACACCAGTAAAATACATCTTACGCATTAATGCATCAGTATTAATAATCTAATATCACTGACAGAATGTACTTTTACTTTTGATACTTTAAGTAAATTTTTTTGATCATACTTCTAAAAGTTTTTTCTCTCTCTGTAATAGAGTATTTTCACAATGTTCTACGAGTGCTACAGGTTTTACATCATCCATCATAATCCAAAACTTTAAATCATCTGACCGTGTTAATGCAGCACAATGCCTATTGAGAAATGTATTGAATGAAATTCCCGACCTTGGCGGCGCTGGAGTTGCCCCTTACAGCTTGATGTTAGAGTTTCTGTGTGTCTGTATGTGTGTGTGCTTGAGAGAGAGAGAAAAGGTAAGAGCTATAGAGCAAGAGAGCAGCAGACGAGATAAGGAAGATTAACAGTAGCCGAGGTGACATTATAAAAACTGATGAGAAGAGATAAAGCGGTAGTCCTGGAAATAAAGTGCTGCACTCGTGGAAGTGGCGGCCTACTGTGAGTTGATAGTCGTCAAGCATCCCTAGAGCAAGAATTTCAACATAACATAGATCATCTCCATCACACAGGAGTTGCACTGAACTACACAGACATACTGCAAATGAGATTCAAAGGCTCCTACACACATAATTCACAGAAATACATTGAAACACAGATACACACCTCTCTCTCCAGCTCTATCAGCCTCTCACTCAGCTGTCTCTCTGTCTCTCCTATGGTGTAGTCATGGGTCATGGAAAGGTTACAACCTTTGTCAGCTGCAGGGGATTGATCCAGATGTGACGCCTCGCGGGTGTGAGTCTGACAAATGTGTGTTTTGGTTGAGGAGTCTGAATTTGAATTAGACGCAGAGTCCACCTCCGCACTTCCTCTTCTCTTTTCCAACTGGAGAAGAGATTCACTTTTTTTAAGGCACTGGGAGAGCGACTCTATTCTCTCCTGTGATTGGTTGAAAGAACCGGTTGTCGTCTTCAGTTCAGCCTCGGCTTTTTGAAGTTTCTGGCTCAGACGTTCGACTTCAGTGGACAGTTTCTGGGAACGTGCCTGCTCATTGGATCGGTCCTGATAAGAGAGAGATAACATTATAATCTGTGGGAAATAAAACAGGGATCTATATCATAGAATTGACTTTTATTACTATGAGTTTATGTAAGAAAATATCTCAGTTTATAAAAGGAATTTCTGCTGTTATTTCTAGTTGAGCGTGGGCGAGTTGATCCCTCCACTGCATCCTCCGCAGTCAATGACTAAACTACCACACACACACCTGGGACAGTGAACTAATCTTGGCATGAGCATCTGCGTACTGCTCCTGCAGCTGCTGTTTACCCTCCTCCATGCTGGTTAATCGAGTGCTGAGCTCCTTCTCCAGGTCCTGCAGCCGAGTGCAGAGCTCCTTGGATTCAGACAGCTGCTGACACACACGTCTGCACACACACGCGCGCACACACACGCACACACACACACACACACACACACACACACACACACACGCGCGCACACACACACACCGCAGCAGCAGCAGCGGCGGCACAGGTCAGACACAGGTTGAATGAAGATAGAGTTGACATTAAAGAAAAATGCATGGTGCAGCCAAGAAGCTCTCTCTGATGCCTTGTAAAGTTAATTGCATACCTCAGCTTGTGATCAGGGTTAAGTGTGTGAACAGGATTGTGTGTACCTGTGTTCAGCGTCCAGAGCCCGAGCTCTCTGGTTGCTGTGCTCCAGGGCGAGGGTCGTGCTCTCCAGCTGCTGCCTCAGCCTTGCCGCCTCCCTCTCTCTCTGCCTCCCCTCCTTCTGTTGGCCGTCCAGCTCCAACTGACACACCTCCTTCTCCTGCTCCAGCCTCGACGCCTCCAGCAGGGCCTGGTCTCGCGCCCGCGCCAGAGATTCGGCCTCAACGGTGGCCTCGCGGAGCTCTGACTCCAGCTCCTCCTCCCGGCGACGAGAAGTCTCCAAACTCCGACCTTGTCGTTCCACCTCTGCCCTGAGAGTCTGAGTGCTGAGCTCCAACTGGTCACTCTGAAAAAAGAGACGAAATGGATGATTATTCTACTTTAGACTAAATCCATTTATCAATGCGCAGAAGGGAGAGTGCTTTTGTTGCCTACGCACAGTGGCAAATAACGAGACACAAATCCAACAGGTCACAATACACAACATATGAAAGACATTTGTACAGGCTGTAAAGCCCACTGAGACAAATGTATAATTTGTGATATTGGGCTATATAAATAAACTTGATTTGATTTGACATAGTATTAACACTAGCACATAAACCTACACATGCTCCAAGAGGGCATTAGAGCTCAGAATCCTGCATATCCACAATAAATATGAAACGAAACCTTAAAAATGAAGTTCAAAATACAACATGAATCTCAAAAGCATGTCATTGCCTTTCAGGTGCAATTTCCTCCAGATTTAGAATAACATCGTAATTATTAACACAAGTTCAATCAATCTTTGCAACATTTTTCAGAATAAATTGACCAAATGAAAGGACCAAATCAATAAACATTGTTGGTTATGCTTCAATACAAAGTAGTTCAGTAAAACCGCTTAACAACGAGGAAGAAAAGGGGGAGAAAGAGAATGTAGATGAGTATTTGGGTTTTATTCACCCCTACAGCAGGGAAGCAGAATGCATTTCATGTTTCATTTAACATTCACTGTTATAGTCTCCATTAATTCTGAGTCTTTGCTTCTCATTCTGGTAGACATAATACAAAGTCTACCTCAAACATAACTGGAAACTCTTCAGTTTTATGACGTAAATTATAGAGCATTGAAAGGAACACATTTTAATCTGGTGCTGATATAAGTTATTTTATTCATTAACCAAAAAGATAGCCCAGCACTTCTTCATGCTTTAACATTCAGAGAAGGGATTGTTGTTTTAGTGTTTTTTAAATTTAAAGAACACTTTACTGTTTTTCAAAGTTAGCTATATCTATATGACCTGGTTTTATGGGATCATATAGCTATATCACAGCAGAACATTTTTAACATGCTCATTTGCATTGAATTGGAAACTGCATAATGCAGAGAGTAGAATCAAAAACGATATATTTTCTCTGCAACGACCGAGTGTATTTAATAAAAATACAGTACTGTTTGTGTTAGGAGCTGTTCAGGTACAACATCCACAACAAAGAGTGAATCTTCTCTTTATGAAAAGAGGGCGGGGTAATACAGTCTAATATTTCAACATCAGAAAGAGGATTATGTACGACTCTCTGAATGGGAGGTATTCATGAATCCCTTTTATGGTATTTCTTTAATGCTGACTTAGCGCTGCTCTTCTCCTTAGCTTGCAATTTCTCTGATGTCTTGCAATTTTACACCAAATAGCACATTAAACACTTTATTCTGCATCATTTTTTTTTTCTTCAGAAAATGTAAAGACTTTTTTTTATCCTGCAGAGGAGTGTCTGAAAAAGGTGATTTCTTGTTTGGCTTTTCTTTGAACCTACATGTAGGGAAGAGCGCTAAATAAGTTGTACAAAAAACTGTGATCTCTCCTCTGAGTGTGGAGGAGTTTCTTGTCTTTATGTGAATATCGCAGTTCAAAACAGACTCGCTCTCGCAATACCGGGTGTATAAAAACATGATGTTTCATTCTCAGCTTGAATCATCCTTTTCACTTCATAAAGTCAAATCCTCCTCCTGCTGAACAGTTTCTCCATGCAATACTATAATTAGATTTCAGATATATATGCGAGACAAAATCCATTCATTTGGCAAGCAGAGACCCAATTAAATGTAATGTATTTAATGTCACCAAGTAATTATCCAAAGAGATGACAGAATAATGACATCAGCTATTAAGAATTACTTTGTTACTGGGGGTTTGTGATACATCACAAAAAAATCTTCTCCCTTTCATTTGCTTTGTGCATTTCTATTTCCATGCCTCTCGTCCATCTTCCCTGAAGTAAAATGACATCTGCCGTGGTCATGAAAATGTTTGGTGTCACAGCTGCATCGCGTGTGTGTGTGAGTGTGCGTGTGTGTGTGTGTGTGTGTTGTTGTTCAAATCTACTCTTCAACCTTGCGATGGGCGGTGCGCAGGGCGTCCATGGTGCTGCGTAGTGTGTCCCTGTCTCTCTCCAGTGCGGCCCGCTCTCCCTCCAGGGTGGCGATGACTGTGGTCTGCATGCTGTGAAGCTCCGCTTGGCTCCGCAGGCGGCACAGTTCCTC
The DNA here is from genome assembly GCA_943593645.1 of Bovichtus variegatus. Classification (NCBI taxonomy): domain Eukaryota; kingdom Metazoa; phylum Chordata; class Actinopteri; order Perciformes; family Bovichtidae; genus Bovichtus; species Bovichtus variegatus. The sequence continues at coordinate 4,430,873 of CALSCE010009297.1, forward strand.
CTCCATAACAAGACCCTCCGACTGAAGAACCTAAGACAACAACAGGGCGATACTGATCTGGGGAACTGAAGGTTTGTTTTTATTGATTATCAGCTAAACATATTTATTCAGTATATTTATATATATATGGAAATCAATTTCTAAAGCTGTTTAAATATCAACATTTGCTTTAATATTATTGAACACAATATGTCATCCATCCAACCAAGCATACATCCATGATCTTAATAACCATACATACCTCTATCTGCCTGCGAGCGTCTATTAGACTCTCGGCAGCTCTCTTCAGGCGCTGCAGCTCGGCCTCCAGGATCACCAGCCTCTGCTCAGCCTCCCAGGTTCTCCTGCTCTGCTCTCCCAGTTTAGAGCGCAGGTCCTGGGCCACCATCGCCTGCCTGTCCACCTCCTCCTGAGCCTCCTGGAGCTGGTTTGTCAGAAGCTCCACATCAGGAGCAGACGGGGGACAAACAGCCTGGTCTGCAGCTGTTGTCTCTGCGTTATCTTCTACACTTTTTGGGTGATTTTGGATATCTGCGCTTGTTGTTGCTGCAGTCTGTTCTTTCTTTCTTTGTCTTTCTCTCTCCTTCTTCTCTTTGGCTTTCTGCCCTCCCTCTGCCTCTCCTCTCCTTTTGGACTCAACCTCCTCATCGCATGGTTCTTCTTTTCCCCCTTCAACATGGAGAACCTCTTCCCCAACTCCTGCTTCCCTCTGGCTCCCAATGATTTCTCCTCTTCTCTCCCTCAGCCCCATCATCCTCACCCTTCCTTCCCCTTCTCCCCTGCAGGATTCAGAGCCCTGGACTCCTCTCTCCTCCTCCTCCTCCTCCTCCTCTCTGTCTGGCTTCTTCCCTCCTTCCTCCTTCCTCTTGTCTTCTAGGTGTTGCAGTTTGGTCACCAGCTGTTCAAGGCGCTGCTTCAAAGTGGCATTTTCATTCATCAAGTTTTGAAACTGAAAGACATAATAGGAGAATAATGGAAGTCACATTTTGATGCTTTTCAAAGCTTGGAATCTCCTGCATTTTTGCTGAGTTTTTTGTCCTTGTGTCCTTTCTTTTGGTCCTCCCATGTATTGAACATAACTGAACTTGAATGCATTGTGAATAAAAAGACTGAAACCACCTCAGTTCTTACTCAAAATGCCACCAAGTTCAATACAAGGAAGTAAAAAAGAAGTAAGAAAAAAAAAAGAAGAAAGAAGCATAAATGCCGGCGGGAATATTAGAGATAGATTTTTTGGTTGGTTACAAAAATAGTTTACAAAGACACTTCTCTGTCCAGCAGCCTGAAAAGGACGACAGGCACCAGCCATCATACATATTAGTACAATCCAGAGAATATGAGTAATACAATAGAAGAAATTAAAAAATATATGATTACAAACAATTACCAAATATTTAGTGTTAAAGATGATATAACTTTTAATTTTCGTACTTTTTAGATTACTTTTTGCATAGCATTACACTTAGGAGCCTGATGGCGCTCAACACTGTCTGACAAAGCAGGCAAATCTCCATGAAAATACTTCAGTCATATCTGTTGAATTTAGATCTATAGCCACTTTTATTCCCCTCTCAGCTCACCTCTCTGAGTGTGCTCTGATGCTCTGTCTCAAGGCAAGCCAGCTCATCCTTTGCATCTGGAGAATCAGCCTGCAGAGAGAGGAGATGGATATTTAACTCCTCCAACTGTTGCTTCCTGCCTTTTCTGTTTCACTTACCCAGAGACGAACTTCATGTCTGACTTTAGTGATGCCGGGTTTGAAAGGTAGCTCTAATGGTATTTTCATTAAAAATTCTTGCCTGAAATAGTTCTTCCTACCAAGACATGATGATCATATCAATTATAAAGTGCACTATAGGCATGTGGAAGCTACATTATTTAATTTACATATAATAAGGTTGGACATGTGCTTCTAAAGTGGAGTGAAGCGCAAACTGTTATTGATTATTTCTGCGAGTCATAACCCTTGAACCCGTGACCCCTGACCTCCTGCTGGGTCTGCAGCTCCTCCAGTCGTCTCCTCAGCTCTGCGTTCTCCTGCTCGGCTCCCAACAGCATCAGCGTCGAAGCCTCACCCACCTCCACGCTCAGCGGCTTCTGATCTGAGACGGAGGGAGAAAGAAAGAAAAAATAAAGCGGGAGAGAGAGGCAGATAGGTAGAAAAAAAGAAATGAAGGAAAAGAGAAATGGATACAAGAAGAGGTTCACCCGGTTATTGTTGATTGATAACCTGTGGGCCAGTATCACCTCAACATATTTTGTCTTATCACTTAATTAAAATGTCTTAAATGACAAGGTGCGAAGAGGCAGGTGCTCTGACCAATCAGGTCGCTCAGCTCCTCGTCAGAGTCCAGTTGTGTTTGGAGGAAACGTTGGTGAACCCGAGGGGGAACGCCACCGCCGGCGCTGCTGCTGTGCCTCAGGTCCGCTTCGAGGCTCATGTTCATCTCCAGCAGCTCATCAACTTGCTGCCTCTCGGTGTCTCGCTCCTACACACACACAAACACACACACGGACATTCATTCATCATGAAGTGCTACTCCAATGCCACGAAAGTACATGTGCAAACTCATAGCCACATCTTAAGGATGATTGGCATTTCCTCACATGGGAAACAGACACATGCATACGCATGCAAACATAGAAATTAACACACATATTTAGACATCCGTGTACACAAACACTCAAATATTAAATTACAACCCACCGCTTCCACATCTATGATTCTCTGACGCAGCAGAACATTGTCCCTCTCCAGCTCTCTTAGCGAGGAGCAGCGCGCCCGTGCGTCTGCCAGCTGTTCTTCCAGAAGAACTTTGGTCTCCTGCAGCGCTGCACACAGCTGCTGCTGCTCCTGCAGGGGGCGCCGTGCACAGACAGGAAACATGAAACTGTAAGTATTTATGATAATAGTATGTAGACTGCATGCACTATATCGCTGAAAGAATCACATTGGCTGTCGTTCTTAGTGGCAACAAAGGGCGATTTGGGTCTTTTTTTTATAGTTTTGACGATAATTTCTAGCAGTTATATTAGCCTTTTATAGCACACAGAGTTCAGGAAACACAGCAACATTTCTACTACAAAGTCAGACAGGGCAAGGAGCAGAAGTAATTAGACGATTAGACAGGTTGTGATCAAGCCGCCAGTTTAGTCAGTTTATCTAAACACTTGTCGATTGTCCCCTTGAGTCTTCTTTATAGCGACATATCTCCACATTCTCAGATCTCTGCAGTATACCTGGTAGGTACAACTTTGTCGTTAGGGACAGGAATGATGGCTATGATGATGGTTATTTGCATAGAACCATATAACCAAATAACATTTTAAATACTCTACATTCTCTCAACATTAGCTCCCCTAGTTTTAACATCCACGCAAGAGTTCACTGTGAAATTGTGAAAATTAATTAGAAACCAAAAGCGCGAGATGAATAAATAAAAAAAGACTGAGAAGGTGACAGTGGGGACACTGTGAGGTGTTTTACAAGGATATGAGCACATTTTCTACCTCAGAACAGTTATACTACCTCAGAATAAATCTCATTTGGGTGTAAAAGCTCAAATAACTGAAGACATACTCCTGCTCTTTGTCAATGAAGCAGCTCCGGGCTGTAAATCCTGATGACATCACACAATATAATCTCATTCGCTGGCTTTGAGCTTCAAAGTTGTTCATACTCACTCTTGATTGAAATGCTCAGGGCCGTGAGATAGAATTTATGGCTTTTGAGATAAAGTGGTACTTATTTTTTCTTAAATTGCTTACTCAGAGAAAGGTTAAAAAGGGGATCTTCTTGACCTTCGCTGGTAATGTTCATTAAAAGGCCCTCACTTTGGGAAAAGTATGTGTGTTTGTGTGTACACGCGTATGAAGGCATTGCGAGTATGTATTTTGTTTGTGTACAGGAGATTGAAATGTGTAACTTACTGCCAAAGCAATTTGAATGTATTTCATGGTGTCGATGTTGCCGTGCTGATTGTTTTCTTTCTGGTGCAAATGACTTATTCAGAAGAACGTGTAGTGAGTTGTGCATGCGCAGTGCGTGTGTGTTTGTGTGTGAGTGTATGCGTACCTTCAGCTGAGTGCGTGTGAGCTCCAGGCTGCGCAATCTGTGTTTACAGCTTTGAAGCTCAGTCTGGAGCTGCTCGGTCCGTGCAGCTCGCTCTCGGGCGCAGTCCAGCTCATCCCGCAGTGCACGCATGCCCCTCACCTCTCCCTGCAGAGAACGGTTCTGCAGACACACACACACACATTCATTCATATGCCAGTGGGGATGAGGTCAAAGAAGGTTGTGAACAGATCTGGGATGTGCAGTACAGCAAATGTTGACTAAGTCTAATACAGGAAGAAGGAAAGTTATGTGTGTGTTTGTTTGTGCGTGGACGTGTGTGCAGTACTTATGAGAATGAATTGACCTTATAAGGATAGTAAGAAAAAGACATTTTGCTGCCTTCTCTTCTCCAAGATCTTAGTGTAAAGTGAATATTAGGAATTTAGATTAAGGAAAGAGTTACGCAGTGATGGACCAAATATTTAAGAAATTTAAATGAAGACACCCCCCACAATTTAGTTGTCGCAGCACATAGTGTCCACAAATCCACACATTTTGTGATTTGGGAACATAAATTAATGCTTTAACATTGTTTGATGCTATTGTAGGTAAATGTAGCACTACGGCAATGAAAAAATACAAGGAAAGGATTCAGGGAATGCCTCATGTAGCCCAGGACCAATTACGGGTGTTTTGCACTGGGGAGTGTGAACTGTCAAGTTCAGCTGGGAAAGAAGACTAACAACAATGTTCTTCTGGACAAAGTTGTAGTTGGTGGCAACGTGTGTGGTCTCATTGCTGATAAATACATAACCTAAGAGGAATCGACTTATTGGCTTATAAAAGCCACCTGTGTTTTGTGCTCTTGGCTGATCCGTATTGTTTGTTTTTATTGCTGCTGCCAAACTAGATTCATTTTGTGTGTGTGATTAAGTCTTTCTGCGTATCCAAATCAAGGGTACCTCTTTCTCTTTGACAGAGTTTCAGTTTCAAACCTGGCGGTACAAGTCAAGGCTGTCTGTACCTCTTTCTGAAATTTCTTGAGCTGTTCCTCCATGGTTTGTATCTCTAGGTTGTAATCCAATATCTGATCACCTTTATCTTCGCTAAAAGAGAAGAAGAAAAAAAAAGAAAAAGAAAAATGCAATTACACAACGTTTCAAAACAGAATTTTGTAGATGTTTTTTTCTTCTGCGATACATGGCTGATAAAAAAATAAGATTAGAGGAGATTACGTTTGCTAGAAATAGAAGAAATGTAAATGCAGACATTTTAATTGGCCAACAGTGAATTTTGTAGCACAGTCACAGCAGTGAGTGCCTGATTTGTTCCTGACTCTTTGCTGAGTAACAACTTAGTTTTGTGTGACAAAATCATTTGCACATTTTTCATGTTGACCTTTATTGCAACTTTTAAACGCATTAAGGTTCTCTTGACTATTTTAATCACACACACACACTCACAGTTGTTGTTTAAGGCGGCGGAGTTTGGCCTTGCTGTCTGCCAGCTGGAGTGCCAGACCTTGGGGTGGCTCCTCGCTGTGACCACCCAGAGGCGCCATGGTTGAGTCAGACTGGGCCTCCCGCTCCCGACACAGCTCTGCCATCCTCTGGGAGAGGGAGGGACAGAGAGATGTGGCAAGGGACGAATAGGACGGAGGAAAAGAAAGATTTGGAGAGAAAATGAGAGACATGCGAGATAAAGTATGGCAGAATTACAGCAACTAAGAGGTGATTAGAAACAGAAATGAACAAGTGTCGAATATTCAAAATGTGTTTGATAGTGAGTAATAATGTCTGCTCATTTTGTACTGTTTGCAGATACAGTGTCATTATCATGTTTATACAGCTTTGGGGTTTTAGTCAAATTAACAAAAAACAAACTCATATACAGTATGGGGTAATTATCGGGGTCTAGATCTTCATGTTTTAAAAACGAAAAAATTACCTGATTGTATATCTCAAAATACCATTTCCTATTTATTCAGACAGCGGACTGAAATGCATTTTATTTCTAAGTTGTTCTTATTTTTTCATACAAACTTGCATGGACCACAAAGCTATTCATATGTCTGCCTTCAAAGTATAGTCATGTTTTCTGAATTTTAATCCATCCTACAGCCTACTCCATTGAGATACCATTTATTGTTCCCTTTTGCTGAAAGGCAGAATTACTACAACTGTGAGAGGTAAATAATAGCTACAAACTGAATATGAGATATGAGCAACATAAGATAGAAAATGTTGATCAAATACGTGACACAATCAGGCCCTGATGAAACAAGTACTTACTTATGCATGTCCTCATTTTCAGTTCATTGATTTTAACTGAACGAGATTATACATGCATGTGTACTATGTCTATGGATATGCACTTGTGTGTGTGTGTGTGTGTGTGTGTGGATGTCAATGTGGGGTGCTGGTAGGCAGATTTTGCTACCTTTGGACAGAGCCAAGCTAGCTCTTTACCCCTGTTCTTAGTCTTAATGTTAAATTAAGCTCTCATGGCTCTCATCAACAAAGAGAAAAAGCATATTCTCCAAACTATTCCTTGAAGTGTGTGTATGTATACCTCCAGGTGTGTGTCTCTCTGTGTCAGCAGGCTTTGGATCTGTTTGGCCATGGAGCTGAACACCAGCTGTAAATCTGCACCTTCAAACTCTACCAGCTCTTCCCACCTCAGCGGCAGCACCGCGCGAGGATCCTGAGTCACCTGCAGGAAGGATAGTTTCTCAGGTCACATGATATGATCAATATGCGTCGGGGAAACCAGACCCAAAATGGCAGATCTGGGGACAAACAATCCAGGCAACGTGAAGGCTGTGTGAATACCAAGCAGAGAGGAAAATACTATTTGCCACATTTCTTTGGGAATGTATCTGCTGGAGAAGCGTGTCCTAAAATGCCTTCCTAATACATGCAAAACTAATGATTATGTAGACAGGTTTGAAATGTCCTCGGGTGGAAGGCATATGATCGGCAAGCAGGGGGTGCATCCATCCACACAGGGAGAACACCTCTCACTTCTATGATTTATGAGGCTGAGAAACCTGGCACAAAAAAAGCTGGTGGGCAACATGCTGTTACTGTAATTCAGTCACGCTGGTATGCAACTTGCTGTTTTTGTAATGCCAGCAATTATTCACGGGGGTTACTTTTTCAAAAATATATACAATTTGGCATTTAGGCTGTATTGGGGAATGACAGAAAAAAGATGAAGGAGAGAGAGGACGATGTGACAGAGGTGGAGGTGGAGAGGTGGACATGAGGGGTGGAGGATCCATCCAACGGTGGCAGCAAGGGGCACCCAGAGGTCCTTAAAAGGCTGCCAGCAGAATAACAAGCAGCTCATTTTCACACTTACTGAAGCGCCAGGAGAAGGTATTATAGTTTCACTCTCTCTGCCCACAGGCCAGACAGCGCAAAAATCCTTAGCTAAATCATATTTCAGAACCAAAATCCTCTTAGAAGTGTCTCCCCTGGATAAAATCTCCTCATACTGACGGTCAGTCGCTGAATGCCTTTTATATTTAGGGGGATGCTTGATTTGATTAATTCTACACTTGGATGTACCTGCTGGATACAGCTGGCGATGGCAGCCTGAGTCTCAATGTCCAGAGACTGGATCTGCTGAATGAACGTCTCCTTCTCCTCACACTGCAGACACAGAGGGATGGAGTGGAGTTAGGTGTGTGTGTGTGTGTGTGTGTGTGTTTGATCTAAATACTGTGTATCTGTATAACACAGTATGCAGCCAATAATGTAGAGCTGAAAAGATAAATAGATTGACTGAAATTCATCCTGTAACTGTTTTGACAATTGATTCATCGTTTCAGTAATTCTTCAAGCAAGAATGTCAAACATTCACTATTTCCTGCTCTTCCACTGTGATCATTTGCAGCTTTCCGCTGTTTTACGCCACTAGTGCAGTGGCCGTTGGGCCGATTACTCGGCCTCCGGTATTGCTGCTGGCAGCTTTCTGGAGAACCGCTCATCCAAACAACTTTACACTCAATACTGCACTTTCCCTGGTCCTCAGCAATGAACCCGTCATGTGTGAAGTCCATCGGATGAACGGTAGTTGAGAAAATCAAGGACAGACATACATACAGACAGAGACTACTTCCCTTCTAGTTCTGTAAACTAAGTATCTTTGGGTTGTTGGTCATACAAAACAACTCATTTGTAGACTGAGTAATTATGAAGGGGATTTGTTTTTGCAATTTTTTGACTGTTTTTTTTTTTTTTTTATTACAATATGGGACCTTTAATGTACAAAAAGTACACTGACCACACCACTAACATGGTGAAATACGTGAAATACTGAACATTTAGAACAAATTAGTGTAGGTTCAGTAAAACAATGGCGTCATTATCGTCCTTCAGAATGCGTGCTGGTCATGTGTGTGCGTGATCACCTGCACAGCACATCCTAGTAAGAGCAGCAGCAGTCGCCTGAGCTCCTCCACAGCTGCCTCTGAGGACACAGAAATAACTGCCATCATCATCATTATCACCATCATCTCTACCCCCCACCACCATCCACCCTATCATTATCACTGTAATGTGTTTCACAGATAGCAGAGATATGGACTCGTGAATAAAGTATAATTACTTTCTTGCTGCTGAGAGACATGGCACTGATAGGATCATGTGGTTATCTTGTACCTGTTAGGGGGTCCTGCCCCAGAATGGCAACGTTTGGGAGAGGCATCAGTATCAACTGCTGCAGGTCTTCCTGAAGAACAGAGTAAATGTGAAGAGTTACGTAAGTGACAGTGAAAACTTCAAGTGATCGGCCGGCCCGTCTTGTCTATCTGCCCACAGTGAGCCTGGATAAACAACAGAAAGACTTTCCACCAGCGTCCTGCAGCTTGTGATGTAAACAAAGAGGTGACATCCTATAAGAGACACTTCTCAACAAAATCCCTGATTCTATTGTTCCCCTTGTATTGTGGTTAAAGGACATGCATAATATGGTTGATGTGAAAGCAATGCAGGCACGGAACATTAACAATGTACAGAGTCACCGAGAGCATGTTTGACGTCAACCAGAACCAAGCAACAAACCAAAGATTTCTACAGCCAACAAACTAACTAAAGCCTGACCGGTACATTGTCATGGCTTTTATTAAAGGCTGATTTCAGGTTGACACAGATGTATCAATGTTGGTGTGTTGGCTGACAAGTAACAATAAATTGCAGAACACAAATGCCGAAGGTATGATTAAAAGTGTTTGTCTGCCACAGAGTTTGTTTTTCCAACTGTAAAATTTCCAGCTCAGAATATACAGTATACGGGTCACACTTCTCTAATAATTCAATTAAAGGGACTCTTTTTTCAAAACAATTGTTTTCAGGTCCTGGATAATAAACCTAAAAGCTACAATCACTGTAATATACTTCCGAGAGATGGTGTCCTTCGCTGGGAAAATGTTATCAAATTTCACAAAGGTTGTTTCACAATTCAAAGTTCCCAATGGATTCTAACCTCCCCCATTTACCACATTCATCTTTCAGAAAAATGTTGTTGATAGATTTACAAGATCAAGAATGAGCATAGACATAGCTGTCCCAAGGAGGAAAACATATTTCAGCCAGTATATATACATATATACGTCATAGTGTCTCTTACTGTTCTTTGCACATAAACTTGACTAAAAAGCAACCAGACCTGCCATCATACCGAGTCACTGCATACGTGTCCCGTCTGCTATCGTTTGCTTGGTTTGTCGCATCGCGTCCCTTCTGTAATGTAATGTGATTTAATGTTGTGAGGATTGTCTGCTTAACATTGTTTTGTACTAATTGCCTGCTTTTAAAAAGTCGTACTTTGCATTATGCTGTCTTACTTCTCTAAGCTTTTTATCCTGTTCAGCTGTTCATGTTTTGCTTTCTTCTGTTCTGTTTTTAACACGTTGTATGTTTTAATTGTTGTTTTATGGCCAAATGTAACATCAGGCCGAGTGGAGGCACAACAGTTGTTGGCTAACACTGGCACATGAACGGTGATGTCGATCCATGGGCATTGTCCCTGAGAATAAATAAATAAATGGTAAAAAATGTACTCCTGTTGGCCAAAGAGTTGAAAAAGCTCATCATATTAAGTGCAACGTACCCGGTTCAAGTCCTCTCTCTTCCTTCATTTCCTGTCACCTCATCACTGCCACTACTAAATAAAAGCTAAATAAACCTTGCCATTGTTAAACCAGCTTTACTGGAGCTTTCCCTGTTCTGTGGACCTGGGGAGCCAAGCATCCACATTTTTGGAGGGGGCACAGTTTCATAACTCAACATGAGCAGTTTTACTTTATCAGAAACACAGTCCATTTGTTATAAAAAAGTTAAACATCTAATATTGACCTGGGGCCATTCAGACTATATATATATATATATATATATATATATATATATATAAGTAATTTCTGGTTATTTCCGTGTTGTTAATTAAATAAGGACTGATTTAATTTATTGTTACATTCCATTCAAATGCATTTATTAGTTCAATAAAATTAATGAAACGTCGCTCATGGGTCCAAACTGCCAAACAGGAAGTGAGAGCTTCCAAAGGGTTTTAAATTAAGGGGAACTCAGACTGTACCATGTTGAGTAGAGTAGAGAGGGGTTTCTATTGTTTCAGGAAATAATCTTTTTTAAGTAGCCTAAACGACTTATATTGTTAATATTTCTATGTTGGGACGATTAGAATAATGGTAAAAAAAGTATTACGCTCTAACTTTGGCTTGTCAGTAGTTCCTGTTTAAAGCAGGGGGTAGAGGCTTCCTTTTCTTTTGTTGACATAGTTTTCCTTATGTTCTTTTGAAAGGTTTTTACTCGTATATTTGTTGTTTCTTTTTCATTTTGGTTTTGATGGGACTGTTTTGACGACGGTAAGCATGCATGCTATAACTTACAGCTTTTAACTGTTAGTAATGACCTTACATTGTTTGCTATAGCCACCTAGACGCTGTATCATCTCACGTGAGGGTTTGTGTTTCATACAGAATTTTTCATTTAAACAGAGAGCATTATGAAAAATATATTTTAAACATTTACTATGGTCATTAAATCTCAAATTCCCCTCAAGTTAATACCAAAATAAAGGATTCAGGACTAGCAGAAAGTCCAACAACACTGTGGTCCGCTTGTTTCATCGAGTTGTATTTCCTGCTTAAAGATCTTGGACAAATCTCCTGACAGATTCTAAATGACGTTTAATCCAACTGGATTGCAGACGCCTCAGACATCCCCCGTCCAGAAACCTGGCTTTTCTGGCAGCAAAAACAAGTATTTGTCATGTGGACCTGCCGTGCTTTGCTCCTCCTCCTACATTGCCACATAGTGCAACACCAGGGTAGCCCATCAGGCGGATGACTTTGCAAAACATAATTTCAGCAAAGTCATCCGCCTGATACTTTATTACATTACATGTTCTTCTGAACAACTTCCCTGTTAATTAAAAATGTTTCTGTCAAAGAGCCACACACTGGGTGTCTCCTACATTCTGCCAAAGCTTCTCTTTTGCTTAGTGACTCTGGTTTTGTTTGCAGTAATAGTTTACTCTTTTAATATTATGTGTTTTCATATCTGCCAATAAAAAGAGTGACACTCTGACGTTGGCGAGCTCCTTTCCCAACTGCTCCTGTTTACATCCTCCTGCACTCCATCAGTGCAAAATCACCAGAAACAAGTCACAATTACAGCTCTCTCTGCTGCTTACTGTCATTTATAAACTGTACGGGGAGAAAGGCGATGTACAAAGAGGCAGTCACTGCCTTCAGCAACATTGTGTGAGAGTTTTGCATCAGAGGCATGTGCAGCCAACCTGAAGTTTGTCCTCCTTCAGGGCATGTAGGATATTAGCCACTGCAGCTCTGAGTTGGTCATCGTGCAGCTCATGGTTCATTGTGCCAAACAGACTTCTGCCAGGGATTAGCCTGACTAGAAATTATATAGAAGTTTGTTGTTGTTGTTGGCATGCTAACGTGCTCGCATCATACAGCCAAAACACATACTGGGTGGTGTTTGCTCGAACCACATCATCATTTGGTACAATAATACACGCTGCTTAAGTAAGAGATTAATATTATGAGTAATACATGGTGCAATTATCTATGCTATGATATGATTCCCAGGTTAATTCCAATATATCTTTTTGATAATTATCCCTTATCCCTCAGTTAGTGTGCCTCTGAAAATAATCCACTGTTGAATAAAGTAGTCTTGAATCTGGAATAACATTTTTCATCAAGCTGCTGGCTGCAGCTCTGAAGAGAATTAAAATCCATCTGCAACATTTTATTTTCCCAATTCCATCTTTCTATCAATAATTCCACTTAAGTTGTTTTGATTGGTGCTGGTTTTCACTTCACCAGCGGACAGTTTTGATTTCCAGTGCTTCTGCTGGCTGTCTCGCTTTTCCTTTGCCTTTATTCACACATGCAAACCAGATTCCATCCGTTGATTTGTTTATGTAAATTCAAACATTATTTATTGATGTTTAGTAGCCTTCAGAATATCTCAGTTTATTAAGGACAGAGATCTTTAAATGGAGAGGGTCAATACATTTGAAGGCAAGAGAAATTGACATTTAAAATCAGATTACCTGAAAGCTGAAGTGTCTCCATGCAGAGGCATTTAAGGCTTAGATGGAAAATAATACAACACAATAGAACAGAGTAGAGTAAAATACAATAAAATAGAACAGAACAGTATAGAATAGAATAAACAGAATAGAAAAGAATAGAACAGAATAGAACAGTATTGAATAGAACAGTAT
>CALSCE010009297.1:4443714-4473090 GCA_943593645.1 Bovichtus variegatus
ATTGAATAGAACAAATAGAACAGAATAGAACAGTATAGAATAGAACAAATAGGATAGAAAATGGAATTGAAACAAACAGAGTAGTATTGAATTGAGACATAGTGACTATAGAACAAATAGAATAGCAAAGAACAGAATAGAACAGGATAGGATAGAAAATAATAGAACCGAATAGTACAAAGAAAACAAAAAACAGAGTAGAGTAAAACAAAATACAATAGAACAGAAGGTAATAGAATATAAGAAACAGAACAGAATACAGTAAAATAATAAGTGCCACACAGTGCTTTCAAATGCCACTTGTACTGATAAACATCTGTATATATCTGTATATGATGTAATCATGTGCTGCCTTCACACCTGAATCATCTACAGAAATAGCTCAGTATCTGTGTTATTATATATATTATATTAGAGAAGCTGAGGTCACAGCAGAGAAAATGAAGTCCTGCCAGGCTGAAGACTGTTGCTGTCACTTACACACACCACAGTCTTGTCATTGAATCTCTCTCACGCACACACGCACACACGCAGGGCAAACCAACGGCAAAAAAAAAGGTAGTGAGAAGTAAAACCATGACGGATGTGGAACTAAACATCCACAGCGACAGTGGAGCCTATTCTGAGTGCACCAGGTGAAACTCTAGTGTTAAGCCAACTGATATGAGCTTCACAATTATCGCCGGTGTCTTTTGCTGCTCTGAGCTTTCAGGGGACATTAGTGATTCACTGAAAATTAGGAAGTGAAACCTTGTAGACTCGTGTTCTTATGTTGTGTGACAAGCTAGGCTGTGCATGTTCAGTCCACCTGACGAGTGCTTGGGGAGCTTTCCTTTTGCAGAGAACAGAGGCCTTTGAATCCTCCTCTGGGGAAAGAATTGTGTCATCTCCCCCATGGCCACAGGCGCCTACAATGCACATTATGAAATGCATGATACATATATTTGATTTTTATTCACTTTTCCGTCCTCAACCCCCTAACCACAACTGCAGCTACAATATTCAGCTCGCCACGCCTCCACTTTTTCTCGCCCCATTTTCCCGATAATAAGCAGAGACACGTCCGCTGAGGGTGGAAATGTTCTGTGTTTCATCTTCTCTTTTGTGCAAATGCTCTGTCACCCCGTGCATACACTTCTAAACTTTCTACAATATCCTTAAGCAAAATATTTGTGTGTTAAGACTGATAGTTGAGCTTCATCTTGTTTTTACTACCTTACAGCTAGACAACTGCTTCTCCAGCCCTCCCGCATCACCCTCTCTCCCTCGCCATTTGGTGTGGCCCTGAGTTATGTTTTAGAAGAGGATTTTTTTTACAAGACTTTTCTATTTATAATGAGCTGCGAGTCATTTCAGTTCTTTCACAAAAAAAAGCCATTACACCAGTGGGTTTTTTTTTTTTTTGCAAGAAAGTGAATAGGGGCTATTCAAGACATTTTTCAAAACACACACCAGATGGATCTCAATCAAGAACCCGAACATCTCCAAAGATTCAAGTCTGAGACTCCAGGACGTTGCTTTTACGTATTAAAACAAACAATGTATAATGTTAATTTGTGAACTTTAATTGTTGTTTGGAGATGGATTATGTCAGAGTCAGGCTAACTTCGTCCCCCCTGTATCCAGTCTATGTGATAAGCTAAGCTAACCGACTGGTGGACGTAGCTTCATCACTTAAACTGACAGACATGAGAGTAATATCAATGTTCTCATCTACTTGTCTGCAAGAAAGCGACAAAGTGTTTTTTCCAGAATGTCAAAAGTTCAATTCAAAAGGTAAATAAAATTCTGATTAAAGGTACCTGACTTTTAATAACGTATTAGATGGCAACGTTTTCGAGCTAATTCATAAAGGCTGAGAGAAACGAGTGATACAAATGAAGTTTCAAGCCAGCATCAGGCACAAATGTTGGCTTGCTATTTGGTGTAGTGCAGGAAACTGTACTAGTTGTGATTGAAAGTGTTAATGTGATTTCTAGACGTAATAAGAATATGTGGCCCTCCTTAATGCAACATTAATACACTTTTTAGCCAATTGATGTCAGCAGGACGAGTTGTAAACACAGACAGATGGTCTGTGTTAGCAAACGCTTACGTGTGCAGTCGTGTTTCTGTCTAACTGATGAAATCAAGTCCAATATACAATCTTCCTTTATCTCTGTTTTTGAAAAGTGTTTTTCTCCCATTGAAGCAGTTGCATGTTATACTTTGTTCACCAGTCAACATTGTCTAGCGTTTCATGCTGGGCAGGTAGCGGTTTATCAAAAGCGTTTCTGCTGAAAATAGCTGCCTGCTTTACCTGGAAACGGGTTGATGAGAACAGTGAGGGTGAACCAAATCAGTAAAACTGCAGGCTATGAAACAAAAACAATGAGCTAAAAGACAATACAAATCTCTATAGGGCTGAGGGGAACTGCAAAGTTGTATGACAATGCAATTAAAATGAAAATAACTCATTTATAAAATATTGTTTGTAAAAGGCAGTCAAATAGAGATACAAATTAAAAGAGAATCTGCAGTTTTGTGGTCAAAACCTCATACAAATTCTATCTCAGTAATCAAAAAACAGTGCAAGTACGTAATCGGACTGAATGTTTAATAAACATTCAATGGGTTTCTTCTTTTTGAGAGAGGACATGTTTAAAACTCATGGACAAACCTGCGCTCTGTGTTTATTTTCAGATCACACCTCATTTTGCTCCTGATTATTGGCTGTAACACCTTGATCTCCCCCTCCCCCTGTGACTCTCTCCTACCTGGTAGAAGGCTCTGATGTGTCGATTCAAAATAGAAAAGTTCTGGACTCTCAGCATGTGGTCATCTCTCTCGCTGTCGTACAGCCGCTCCACCTTGGGGTTCGGGTCTCTGGGACAAACACAGAAAGGACAGCGTGATCAAACAGCCAAGCAACACGTCTCCTCAGATGAGAAATTCTCATGCAACAGTGCATTTAAGCAGAGTGAATCAGATTTTAATGAGGCAGAGAAGCAGGCTGTGAGAATCCACATGCAATTATTTGTTGAAATAACGCGGCTCTGGTCAGGCCAAATTAATCAGCTGTTACTGCAAATACTGACTAAGATCTTGTCTGTCGAAAGAGAAAAGGTTTTATTCCGCTGAAGATAAGGAATTCAGCGGAGACGACTAACAGGGTGGCACGTATGCAGAACCTCATAGCATGATTCGCTGAAAATGTGTAGCAAATATGAATTGGTCATACATTTAGGCCATTCTTTCACACAGGCTGCAAAAGGTCACAACGTTTACAAAAGAGGAATGTTGTACAAGTAAAGAACAGAACTAAGGGCTAATTCTAGCATGCTAACAATGACAATGCTAACATACAGTTTACCACGTTCACCATCTTAGTTTTAGCATGCTAACATCTGCTAATAAGGAATAAACACAAAGGGCATGTCAGCCAGGTATTTGGTCCTAAAACAAAGCATTGGTGAAATTAAAACGTTGACCTGATGATGGTGGTAGATTTCACGTCAGGTGATTACAATATCCTGACTACATTGACTGTGTGTAACACATTTCATGCCAATTGTTGTAGAGACATTTCAGTAAAAACACAAATGTTAGTCTCATGGTGGCACTAGAGGAAAAGTGAAGGTATCCCCAAAGTCAGCAGGATTCTTCCTCTGGGGAACATGAATGTCTTTACAAAATGTCATGGCAATACATCCAATAGTTGTTAAGATATTTAAACATCCTTATCAAAAAAGCAATTTATTGTTTATTCCTCATTAGCAAGTCATATTAGTTATTCTAATAATTCTTCACTCAAAAAGGGGCTTTTAGTTTAATTGGAGAATGGGTTGTGGGCCCATTTCTACATTTTTAAACTTATAAATGAAAGCCAAGGCCAATGTTGCAACTCACTGCAAGGTTACCAGGTTTATGTTTTTGTTTTTCTACATTAGAAATGTTCACAAATGGCTGAAAATTAGCACTTTAGACTTTTTATTTTTTATTTTCTAAATCCAGTTCAAATGGGCCTCTTTCATCACAGGTTGACTAGGGAGTGTCCTCACGTGTTCATCAATTTAGTTCTTATTTTCCATTGTTCATAGTCTGTTGTATGGCTGCAAGGCAATGAAGCAAGACAATCCTGATCAACCTTACATGACCCTCATGATCTCATTGAGGAAAGTCCCATTGGTCAGCCTCATGTAACGATCCCGAGCACTCTGGGAAATTGAGTTTACTTCCATGTACTGGCTGTAGAGCGGGACGCCGTCCTCCCTCTCCACCATCTTCTCAAACAGCTGAACCTGCAACAGACAGGGAGGGATTATGTTGTGTGTGGAGAAAAGTGTGGCATGAGTGTGTACCAGTAGGTAGACAAAGGCAAGGAAGACAGAGTCAGGAGCAGAAAGAAGATACAGAAAAAGAGAGAGAGATGGATGGAGATGGAGATGGATGCAAACATTTTCGAACAGGAAGCCGCTTGAGTCGGTGCACCTGTCTGGACAGGTGGGATCTATGCTCTCACACAGGGAAGCACTTCACAGTGACAGGCAGCCAAGCGGGACGGCAGCCAAGGTCTCTCTCTGCTAAGAAGAGCTGTGCCAATGCAAACTGCAATATAATGAGGTTTATTCCCACCTGCACCTTCTAAAAACTGCACTGTCGGTAAACAGAGTTACAAGCTCGAGTTGGTTCAGCTGATAAGGCGAGGCAGAGCAGCTCGAGACCCCGTGCGACCGACAGGGTGGCAGGGTTATTTACAGCGGATGATGTCCTTCAACATATGTGAAGCAGAGTGAAAGCTCTCGTGTCAGTGAATAACCGTAAGTGCCCATGAGCAAATACTAAACCTCTGCCAGCTACAAGCATCCTATTGAACCTGACCTCTGACCCTCTCTTTGGAGGAGGTAAACAGTAAAGAGAACATTCCAACAAGGTTCAGCACAGTATCACATTATAACGTAAATACTTTTCATTGACCAGAATGGGGAAAAAAATCCCCTTGGACTGATTGGTTTCCCAAGTGGAAAACCCAGCTGGAAATCCAGTCTGTTACAAATGTCCTCAACTGATTTGTGTGAGTCTATATCCTCTTGAATACACAGGAGATAACTTTGTTTTATTTTCAAATCAGAAACAGCCCCATGGACAAGGAAGTGTCACGACTTTGGGAGAAAATAAAAAGCTGGTCATTAAGAGGCAAGGGAAGCTGCCAAAAGGAGAAGTAGGGTGTTTGTTTTGCTATACACAACAGCCAGTGAGCCGTATCAAGGCTATTTGTTGCTGTTTATTCAACTCCTACTTTTATATTTCTTGGGGTGAATAGAAATGGAAAGCAGGCTGCTCTAAGATACAATGTCATAAATATTTGTGACTGGAAATAACGTTTTACTGCAGAACTGGTCATTGTCCAAGGCGGCTACTTAAACAGTTTCCACACAATCCGCCTGTTTTATTCTCCTCTCTCTGTCTCTTGAAACGATGACCTTTTCTCTAACTGGAAGTGATAAATGATAAATGACGTACCCATTGCGCCAACGCACTTTCCATGAATTCCTCTATTATCTCCATAATGTTTGAGTCCATTGTTGTGTTACGAGAGATGTGAAGCACTACAGAAGACAGCAAATTAAAACATATTATCAACAATATGTATCATATGAATCAGGGAGAGAAAATCCATCTTGCGTCAAGTGAAGCAGTTTGACATTTCTGCGGCCCTTCCCCTCCCTCCCTCCCTCCCTCGCTGTCTCTTCCTCTCTGACTGTGTGACAGTTAGTTTCATTGCAAAACCACACCGGAATTTTCAAAACGCACATGTTGCTTTTTTTCTTTCTTTTTTTTCTTTTTTTTTTTTTCTTTTGAGCCGACATCTAAGCCAACACTATCCATCCCTAACACACAGAGAGATCTTTAAATATAATATATACCTAAAAATACACAGCAACAACAAAAACAACGTGCATTGGGTTTTGTGTACGGAGATAGATTAGATAATCTCTCTAAAGATTTGGGCCTCGTTTTCTTTCTGTGCGCTTTGAACACTATGACACCAGGCCTTATTTTGTATACTCGACATACAATTTGAATGACTACCATTTATATGCACAAACGGCTATATGGGAATGTTTTCTTCTGTGTTATTTCTGCTCAATAATTCGTTTTCCGGTGAATATGACAAAGGTTTTGACAGGAGATATTACCTTAAAGATGTCAGAGCTGTAGTGTTGCCATTATTGCTCCATGTCTGTCCCCACAAATACTTATTCCAGCCAGATCCAAGCGCTGTGCAATAGTGAACTCTGGTGGTCTGAAATGAAAGTTCCTTTATGTCCATTTCAAAATGATGCATTACATCATTATTTCGATAACATAATCACAAGGGGGAAGTGTAACCAAGCAGCCCGACTTTTATTTAGGTGCTGCACTTCCTGTGCAGTGAACAGTATTTTAAGAAATCATCTCTGTATCTGCAGTACAATATTTGTCGTTTTGTAGAAACTCTCTCTGGCTGTGATGTGATATATATAACCAAATGGCCTGAAGATTTTCATAAATGTGGTATGTGTACATTCGTATGTTCTCATCTTTCGAATCTTGAATTTGTAAGAACTGACTATGAAATCTATTTTTATTTTGTGTGTATTCATTATTTTTATTTTCAATTTGTATGTTCACTTTGTGTTTTGTAATTATCTAAGAAAAAAACTACGGTAAGTACCCTTCTATCTCCCATGATTATTAATTATTACAGGCAATATTTTTGAACGACGTGACTAAGCTTGAAGCCACACTTTCATCCTCGCTTCTTTCTCTGCTTTTTATGAGTTAAATAAAACATTCATTGAAGTTATTCTGTGATAGAGTTTTATTTAAGAAGAAGGATCACACATTGGATAGCTAGGACGGACCACAATGACATATTCTTTGCAAATAAAAAGCCTTTTTAAACGGTTTTGCTTTATAAAATAACTTCCGACATGTTGTATCAGCGTGCTGTTTCTGTCCCTGTGTGACAGAGTGTGTTCATGTGTGCTGGCAGTGTGTGCTGATACTGCTTGGGCAGCAGTGTTGGGATTAACCACACCAGGATTATCAGATTGTTGCCGAGCTGCCAGAATAGACAAGATGACAGCTTCATCTAGGGCACCACACTTACTCATGCACACATACACACACAAACACACACCCACACACACACACACACACACATTTAATCCAACTGCTTGCTGAACTCAGATAACCCATACTCAGGGAAATGCACTCCTCTATTGTTACATGTACAAAAGGAAGCCGACCCTACAAAGCAGTTAAAAGCGTCTACCTTTAATATATAATTCATGTGTCATTTTTACAGGTTCCTAAGCCGTTCATCGCAGTTTAGTAGTTAGCAATTTAGCTACATTTGAGCCAAATGTCAAAAAGTGTTAAATATGTGTGTGAACACTACACTCCTTTAAACTGAATTTACTCTCTTCTAGTTACAACAAAAAGTACTACACATCTCTTGAACACATTCTCTGATGGTTACACATTCCTGAGTTCCTGCACAGAGGAGATGTTTGTTTTGTTGTCTGTGCAGGGTCTGATAAGATTCCCTATTTGTTGCCTTGTTTTGGCCATGTGCGAAGGGAGCTGCGGCTGCTGCATTGGTGTTGTAGCCGCCACCTGCCAACTCACACAACCAAGAAACCTCAAATACTGCACCCCCATGGCTCATATTTAAATCATTTCTCCTTTAACTGGCAGATTTCTCTGCGTCTGCAGCCTCAGAGGACCCTTCGGCGTCGTTGGGGTCAACTTGCCCAAACTTTAGCATGGTGAGGGCATTGACTTTGAGGTCCTCAAAGGTTTCCTTCACACCCTTCTCCAGGAGATAACCCTCACTCTCGCCCTCGGGGTCCTCCAGAGCCATGGCTCCTTCCATGGCTGTCTGCAGGTACCGCAGGCTCAGAAGCACCGATATCTGGACAGAAAGAAGCGATAAATATTATGTAAAAACTCCATCTCATTTGCACCTAATGAAATGGTCAAGTGGTTTCAATAGGCTCACAAACAATGATGTCTGAAGAACCAACATGATCCTATCAATAATTATGCTTTGCTGCACGACTGCATGCATGAAGATAAGGTAGAGAGTCCATTTGAAATTGTATTACAAACATTCACACTTTTATGGAATAATAAATTAGGATCTATACGAAAATGATTCTGTGTGTATAGTCTGACATTCTTTGGGAGAGAAGGAGGGGGTCTTTCAGTTTTTCTATTTCTCAATCTTATTTCAGGCTTCCCTTGCATATATTCATGAACATATTCAGGTTCAATGTTAAGGTTAAGGTGACTCTATCTTAAAGTCTGCAACATAAGGTCCTTTCCCCACTAATGTTTATACAGTCCCTCAAACAAAATGGCTTCAAATCCTCAAAATGTAGAGAGCAAACACTGCTGCAGTACAACTAAAGAAAAAATAAAGAAGTTGTGCAACATATTTTCAGTTTTATCTCATGCTTTCTCTTCCCTTCTTTGTTGGATCTCAGGGCTACATGATTCAAAGCAGGTTTTGGCTTTTGCTTGAAAATCATTATGAGACACAACTACAACTCAGGTTGAGGCGGTGTGTAATGACGCACTGTGAAACTTGTGCATGAATGTCCTGCTCCAGCCCGTGGTCTTGTTTGTTACTTAAAGAGAATGTGCTGCCAATAGTGTTATTTGGCAAAGTACGTGTTTGAATAAAACACAGAAAGCAATGTGTGTCAGTGAGGTTTCCTTTCTGGTGGGTGTCATGGCAGTCAGTGTGTCACGATAAAACCATTATTTACATTTCTTTCAATAGTTCCTCTATTTGATCACATATTACAGAATAACCATGTATCCCACCTGTATCAGGATGACTGACAGCACACCAGGACCAGTTGAGTTCATCAGCTCCATGTAGTAGTCGGTCAGAGCCTGCCTACAGCCGCGGCTGTACAGGTTGAGTTCCTCTGAGTGGTACTCATAGTTGAAGTGGGCGTTGTTATCCGTCAGGTGGTACCGCAGGCAGGGGCGAGGGGAGGAGGGGTTACAGCAGCTGAAGGGAACGCCATCCAACAGGTAACGGCCGTCGACGTTACTCCGGATACGACTGGAGACAGAGGAGAGAGGGACAATAAGAAAACCGACGATGGAAACAGATTAGAAGAAAGACAGAAGTAAAAGGAGAGAGAAAGAAAGAAATGAAGGAAGGAAGTTGACTTTTAGCTCAATACACACTCAGTGAGAAATGAGCAGTGCCAGTGTCATCGCTCTTTCCTCTTCACTTATTTCATCTTTGACCAACCTTTCTCTGCTTGCTTCATGACCAACCTTTCCATCCATTCCTGTCATTCTCTTCTAAAGTAAAGGCCAGATCTATTTTTAATGCACTCTTCCACTACCATTAAACCATTCTCTTTCTCCCTCCATCTCCTCTATAAAATTTAGTTTGACCTTTTTGGATGTGAAGTCTAGTTATCTGTCATTCATCTAGATTTATTTTCTCTTTCCTGTATATCACTCATCCGTCCGGTTTCTTCTCTTTCATCCTCTGATCTCCCTGCATCTCATACCTTGCTGATCCCTGTGATTCACTCACTCTTTGACGTCCTTGGACGTGAAGTTCAGGTATCTGCTGCTGACCCACTGAACTTCAAACCAATCCTTGAAGTTATTGTTTCCACAACAGCGAAACTCCATCTGCAGACGATCGATGGTCTCTTTCTGAAAACAACGGCCCGGTACGTCTGTGTCCTTGTAGAATCGAATGCCATTCCTCAGGCCGACCTGACAGTGGAGGGAGAAGAGTGAAAACGTACTTTATTCTATTGTATTGTATTGAATGTCCAGCTGTTTTGCTTTTTCTATCTGCTGAAAGATAAACATATAATAGAGATTTTCAATCTAATCCGAAACCTATTTTCGTTAAATTCTTCTACATTGTAAATGAACTAACCTCTAAAGATTTGAAAACTACATTTTAAGGCCTGATTTTTCTGGTCTCAACGAAAGGGTGAGAGCTTTAATCCTTCACTATAGTGTTGGTTAATAAATTAATACATTTGAAATGACTAGAAAATAGGGGACTGTTTTCTGATATACTGGTATGTTCTGTTTGTAAGATTCTGTTTCATTTACTTTACTTTTCTGTATATTTTACTTAAATTCTTATAAGTATTCATTGCTCAAGGAATATGATATTTTCTCTGTAGCCTAAACCCCCTAAACCACACCATCCTGTTCTGGGACTTCACCACAAGGCCATACAGGTCACCTACTCTACCCTTTGACCCGCCACCCTCTAATCATTACTCGTGACCCCACCTTCAGCGACTCCTCCAGGCTTCCCTGCAGGGCGAAGCTGAGCACCACAACAGCGATGAGCAGACAACAGAGCACTGCAGCCACAGCAAACCAAACCAGCAGGAGAACTTTCCAACGGGGGAAGCGGGTTGCGTCCAAGGAGTCCTGACACACACGACTAGCAACCCAGTTGGTGCCGATGGAGGCCAGGCCCACCATCATCAGGATGTTGGGCACCACATGGATCTCTGTGTTGTCCATCACCTCAAGAAAGGAAGAGCACAGTCAAAGATAATCACAGCCACAGGAGCCGCAGCCAGCTGCAGGTCACTTTGTCATTTCCTCTGCTCACTTTAGCAGGTAATAATCCTGAATTCAATTAGCCTTATCTATTCTAAAATTGACCTTGGCAGCCAAGAGATTCAATTAGCTGCTGATATACTGGATCGAAGGCTAATATGGCAATATGATGACAAATTCAGATTTATTGCCCTGTCTACGGCAGAAGTCAATTATAGACTGAGTTTATTATTAGTTGAGTATTCATAAGCCTGTCAGCCATAAAGCACCTTTGCCCCATTGTTGTTTTAGAAAACTCAGCCCAGTACTGCCCCCTTATAAACATAATCCTTCTCTAACATCTATCCAGCCATATTTGAGTTTCGGACAAATAATCTCTGCCTTACGCATGTGGAATAATCAGTGTTGTCAATGATCTGTACAAGTTAAGTGAAAAGCAAACTGTCTAAATAATATATAAGTCTAACATCTATAAAAGAGGATTAGGCTCTTATGAATCATTCTGTAAGATCCTTCCTGACACTTTCACTCTAACTCAAACACTCTGCTACACAACTAAGAGGTTTTTGAACAGGTCAATAACAATCTGAACGCATGCGTTTTCATGGCCTGCAGCTTTCCTGTGCAGCCCAAAGGATAGCAATGCATGCAACCTATCCAAATCAATCAGTGATCAATCTAGCCCAATGAATGGCGTGAAGAGGTCATGACCTTCACCTGCTCGTCACGTTACCTAAATTCAATACGAATTGATCGTCATTGACTTTGAGAAAAACTTCTTTTTTTTTTTATAACAAGCGTTTTAACACACAGCGTCCTCACGACTTAACATGCATGGGTGTGCCACTGTGTGCATGTTTACACTAGTATTGTGTGTGCTGCCTGTTTGTATTGTGGATTAAACTACAGAGCTAAGTTTAAATAAAAGTCACCGATAAGCGGAAGCACAGCAGACTCAGTAAACAACCACGAGCAAAGGCAAAGGTCTGAGCGTATAAACCTCTGTTTGTGTAACGTCAAATAAATTCATGTCAGTGTTTTTAAACTTGGCCCTCTAGTCTTTGAGGTGACATTGCATTAATTTGTGTTCATATGAGTGTATTTTCATCTCTCTACCTCGTCCCTGCGGAGCAGCTCTGTCTTAAGGTAAACCCCCAGACAAAAGATGATGGCCCCCCACATCACTGCCATCCAGGACATCAGCCACAGGCCCTGGGCCAGATGCACCCGCCGCTGCTGGGTGAACTTTATCTTTAACAGCACCATGGCTCACGACCATGCACTGACCAACACAAAGACAGGACACAAAAGTAAGAGAAGGGGAGCGGGAGAGAAGAGAAAAGAGTTAAAAAATTGAGTCAAAAATTGAGTGTCAATCCAGAGGAGGCCAGCTGAAAGAAAAGAGACAAACCGAGGAGGCTGTTTTCAATGTTGCAGAAACACAGTGCTTGCGCTTGTTATTTGGTGAGTTATTAGCAGGTTGAGCTCATCTAAGTTGTTCCAGGCGGAGGGGATAAGCAGATAGATCCCTCAGATGGTAAAGGACACGGTCGACCTCAGAAGATAATCCAAGCACTTTCCCTTTGATGCTGAAATTGTCCCAAAAATAATGATGTATAATCCAAATCAGTGCAGCAAAACAATGGAAAAAGTGAGCTAATTGTCAAATAATGAAGTATGGAAGAAAAGAGGTATTCCTTTTTCCAGAGATGACAGGTGTTCCTCTCAAATTGATGGTCGCACCGCCGTAGACCCCCCTTCAAGCTGATTTCTTCCTCTTGACGTGGTGTTGTCTTTTGATGGCGCACCTCTGGGTCTGGGTCTGTGCGGCGACCCCCTAAACCGCTGTTCCCATGGTTAGAGGACACAGAAACTGGCCAAAGTCGAGAGTTTGGAGCCGTAATCCCCCCAACAGAGTCCCTCGGATCCTATTAAAGTCCAGGGGCCAATGGGAAAGCAGGCCACTGTCTGATCAGCAAACTTGTTCTGATAGACACAAAGTATGGGAGGGACTATGAGACTATTATGACAGGTGGATTTACCTGAATTCCATCAGCACAAGCTGAACTCTATGGATGCCTCAGAGACAGAGTAGATATCATAGTTAACTGAGGCTAAATGGTAGCAATATAATGAGGTGTGGGAGTGTGGGAAAATGAGCAAGCAAATCTAATTTACTGTCAGCAGTACTGAATGTTGTGTAATGAGGCAAAGATATGCAGTAAGAGCAGAGAGGGATGAATTTAAATAGGCCGAGAAATCCCAGGTTTCACTTCAAACACTGGAAAATGTTTAGTGTTGGAAAATGAAGTGCTCAGATCCTTTACTTAAAGGGACAGTTCGCCCCAAAATAAAAATAAAAAGCATATCTTTCTTCATAGCTGTCGTGCTATTTCTCTTGATGTCTGTCTTCTCTCTAATATAATGAGATGATAATGATATGACTAGATGGAACTCGGCTTGGGGTGCACAAAGAGCCAAAACAATACATTTAAAAAAACAGCGATGTCTCCTTCCAGAAATGATGACCCGGTCACTCAGGATAATCTACAGACCTTGTTGTGAGCAATTTCATGTAGGAACTATTTTCTTTCTTCCAAACTGCACGCGCCAACCGTATCACAGTATCGCAGAAGGAAGTGAGAATCAGCTCAGCCAAAGAGGACGCCATGAATGTTTACTTCTCGTGCTGTCACGGATCGCTCGTCCATGAGTAGATGCTCGCTTCCTTCTGCACAGTGATATGGGTCGTGAGATAATTAATGGAAGAGGAAAGAAGAAAAAACGAATTTCTGATACCCAATATGTATTGGGTTTTTTTTGGACTTTTCTCGAATGATAGTTTATTTATTTATATGAAACCATCTGAGAAGCTTGGAGGAACTGCTAATAACATGACAAGGAGCCCAAACTAGACAGTTAACTACTGTCAAAAAAATGTAGTCAGGTTACTTTCCACTCCTGCAAATATTACATTTAATGAACTCTTTCCACATAATTGACTTCAACCCAATTCCATCCAACCTAATCAGTCTAGTTAACAAAGCTGAAAACGTACTCTAAAAATCTGGCATTACGATAACACAACACCTAACTGTATTTATGACTGTATAAATAAATGACAAAAATAGAAAGCCTATATATCCAATTATTTATTTATCGACTTAAATAAGTGAATATTGTCCCCAAAATGATCTCAGCGATTGTAGCAGAGGCTTTTTCATGTAAAGTGAAAGTAAGACTACTGAGAGGAGATTTATGCTTGTATGGGATTATGTATAGAGCGCAATAAGGAGGGCGGTTGGTGTGGCTGGATCAATAGGATTAAACTGTCATTAAAAGTATTTATGAAAGCTTGAGTCAGAGCCATAGTCAGGTTGAAGCCAGTGCCGTGTTCAGCTTTTACAACAAAGCAAACAGAAAACTATCCATAGATTGTCCTTTAATGCTCTTTTATCACATCACTATTAATCACGTTTCCAGTGATGCCTTTAAAATAGTGAAATTGATGGAGAGATTCTCTCATATTGACATAATGAGCAAACATGTTCAGCCCTCTAAAGGCAGAGATTGCAATGTCAGTCAGTCCATCCAACGTTTAAACTGAATTGATAATCAAGGTGAATATTTCTTTCTTGCACCAAATGAAGGACTAATATTACAATTTCAATACAGTTTATATTCAGGGTCTAAGGATAACAAAGCTGTATCTAAGTGTTTTGTTATATAAAGAGAGATTACTCCTAATGACGTTTGACAAGCAGAAAGAGAACAAGAAATTATGAATAATGAACGTCTGTAATCTGACATGTCGCATTAATTTAAGATTACTATTTTTATTGGTAGAACAGCCGTAAGGACACAGTTACATATTAAATTGATGTAGACTAGCAGTATTCATAATTGTATAATTCAGAGGGTAACATGTACACTAATGAGAGGCGGGGGATATACAGATTCAAATAATGTGTTGCTGCTGCACCCAATACAATCTACATTGTCACAATACCTTCACATAATTACAATTTTTACATTTTTGTTCTTCCCACTACATATGCTTTGAACATCTAACCCACATCATTTCAAAAAGGAAGAGCTTCCACGTTTTATGTATCATATATACAGAATCAATTATTATTTACACAAATCTCTGCACGTGCAGTAGTACATTTTTCATTTTATACAAATTTAAAATGTCACATAAATCAGTAAGTATTTTGCAACGATAACTTCATATCAGTTCAACTGCAGTTTTCCTTCATCTGATCTGAATATCAGTGACCAACCATCTTCCTACAAGTTTTATCATTTGTTTTACAAATGTACAGTGTGAACATTAAAAATGAACAATAGTAAGGAAACATAAATATGATTATTTCTGTGTAAAACTTCAAGAGGTATTTCTGCCTTTTTTTTATGTCATCTACTATATGTAGATCAGATGCTTTTCTTCAAGAGGTTAGTAGGTCTCATTCATCAGGTATCTGTTATCAGAATTTGTTATTTATTGAGGTATATCAATTAATAGCACAGCCATCTCACATACAATCTTTTTTTTTAGAGACTGTTGAATAAAACTATATGTTAACCTCAGACCTGTTATTCTTAATAATGTCTCTGACTTTTAAAAACCTTTCATTGTACTTATAGGTCAACTGTAGCTGTTGAGCTGCTTCTATTTTTAAAAAAAATCTAATGACAAACAATTACAATTACCGCTTAAATGGAAATATATTCATAAAGCATACTTGGAAAAGTTTCTTATAAGTGTATTTATCTTCTCTACTACTGCATTGTTCACCTTTATATATATATTGATATATATATATATATATATAATTATATTGGCATTTATTTAATCTGTTTTCACTGCAAGTATTTTTTCTTTGAGTGTGAATTGGTTGCCCAATACAGTTAGTTTTGTGTGTGTGTGTGTTGAAATCTTGGATTTCAACACACTCAATTTTGTCAATTCTTATGTTTCAACATCATACAAAGAGTTTTCTTCCTTTTCCTCTATGGATTCTGGTTTATAAAATCCTTAGTACACCTAAAAGTACATTATATACAAGCCAAAAATAACAGATTTCCTGGTATCTTTGAGGGGAATTCAATATATTGCATCTGTTGGTAATGACTTATATGAATGAAGACATATGTCAATGCAATAAGATGACAATATACATTCATCCTGCCATGTTGTTGGACAACATTTTCATTCCGCCACTTTGCCTCTTTGTTCCCCTCTTCCCGCCTCCTTATGGGGCTGCAGCTGCTGCAGGAACTCATCCAGGATCTGCTGGGCTGACATGGAGGTCACGTCCACAACGTCCTGCTCCAAAAGCGTTACCTTTAGCCCGTCCTTCCCCCCCCAGCTGTCCCCACCCACATGGGCCTGCTGGAGGTTTTTAGGGTTGTCAGCGTGGTTAGTGCCCAGGGGAAGCTGCTGCTGGCTATGGGGATAGAGAGGTTGTGGTCTGGCAGCATAACTGGCAGCCATTTTATCATAGATAGCAGTGCTGATGTCAGCTACAGAGAAAGGTGGGCTGTGGCTGGACTCATGCTGAGCAGAGACACTGCCTTCAGTCCCTGTTGTTGGCCCCCCCTGTTTAAATGGTATGAAGGCTGTGACCCTCTGCAAACCTGCCTCTGTTTTCGTCAACCGATCATGTGCTGCATCCTTCACTTTTGGCGCGTAGGATTGGCCGCCTGCCTGCAGGGAGGGGGCAGAATGGCTGAATGGAGCAGAGGTTGTCAGAAGCTTCTGGATAGCCTCGGCCGAACCAAAGTGCTTCTCCAATAAATCCTTTATCAAGCACGGTACCTGAGGTTGAGACACACAAACACAGTCTGAATTAAATCCATGTGAAAGAAGAAGGAACATCACTTTATAAATCTGTGAGAGTCTTTTAGAATGGATATCCTCCTAATCTCTCCTAATCTCATCAATTTTGAAATACTTGTTTGACCTACTAAATCATTTTCACATGTGGAGTGTAATCTGAATCAAAACTCTGCAAACAGTTCACGTCACATGAATGGAAATGTTTTCCTGCACACATGAACAGATCATGAAACAATGGAGGGTCAGAGATACGTAACGCTCCCACCTGCCAGGAATCACATTTAGTCTTTTCTTTTAGCAACATTTGCAGGTTTGCAGGTTATATGTAACGTAATGTACGTACTTAACTCAAGTACTGTACTTAAGTACACGTTTGAGGTACTTCTTACTACTTTCCATTTTATTTATACCTCTACTTTACTTCATTTCAGAGGGAAATATTTTACATATTTACTACATTTCTCATATATTTCACACCAAAAAATTGAGAAATGATACATTAGATTAAAATATTAAAGAAAAGTATAAAAATGTAAACACATTTTTTTGTAGCAGAACTTAAGTGTTTTTGTTATTTCCTCTGCATCATCTCAGGAGCCCTCAGATTGATTTTACTGCAGAATGAGTACTTTGGATTGTATTTTGGAAAAAAGTTTAACAAAATATATGATACCAAAAACAAATCAGATTGAATATCAGCAGTTACTAAATGTTTTAGGATCATGAGCAAAAAATGTGATCAGGAAATCCTTACTTTTGACTGAGCTCTATGACTTTCCAATTAGAAATGTAAATAAACCGTAGGTCAAAACAGCCACTTAATATTAGAGGCCCCCCCCCCCCCCCCCCCCATGACCCCTTGGGCCCCTAGACCTGTGCCCAGTAGGCAGTGGTGGTAGAAGTGCTCAGATGTTTTACAAAAAATAGTAATACCACAGTGTAAAGTAAATAAAAGTACAAACGTATTAGCATCAACATATACTGAAAGTACCAAAAGTGAAAGCCCTCATTATGCAGAATGACCCATTTCATAAGAATAATTAATTCATGCTTTAACACACATTAGTAGAGAATTCTGAATGCACTATATTTGATTTCTTGGTGATTCTTCATCTCAACTTGAGTTTGACGAGGCTCAAATCGAAATAAGGAGGCGCAGTGCAAAAGAAGGCTTAAACACATGTGCAATTGCAAACGAAAACATGTTTAAAAACGACTTTTCGTGAAAATCGTGACACAGGGTTATGTGCATATATAACTATACATTTCACATATATTAGACCCGCCTAACAAAGGATTAACGAGGAATGAATCATCCCTAAAACGTTTGCTATCTGAAGTGCGCATGGATGTCCAGTAGGCGGCACTGTGCTCACATTAATGTTCTCCAGTGCTGCGATGGTCCTGTGGGCATCCTCCAACTCACAGCTCAGCTGTGACACACGGTTTTGAAGGTACTTCCGCTCACTGCTCAGGCTCTCTGACTGCACACACGTACCAAGACATAGGGTCAGATTTACATGAAAGTGCATCATGATTTGAGAATGCAGTGAATCAGGTACAAGATAAGTTCCCTCTTTTCTCATTCTTCCCCATCCCCCTTATCTCCATGCAGGTTTTCTCACCGCTATATGCAGATGTTCCCCCAGCAAGTTATTGGCCTGCTTTGTCCCAGTGTGGGTATCTAGAAGGCTACAAGAAACAGAGAGACACAAAAGAAATAAGGAGAAAAGACAACCATTAAAAAAGATATTTCATCAGTATTATTTATACACACACCGTTTCATTATCTTTCACTACTATGTCACACCTTCAGCTTGTCTGAATTGCGGCCGTAAAGTGAAATTCAGAATTGACAATTTTCGTTGTTTAGCTTTGAACGGGATAGCTCCATCATATCTCTCATCGTATCTATATTTGTACATCCCCACTGTCCTCCTGGAACACTGATAAGCTGCTGCTTTCCGTCCCTGATCAGTCCCAGCTCGTCAAACTGCCTCCCTCTAAATGTTTTATCAGCCCCCACCATTGATTGCTTCAAATCCAGGCTAAAAAACCACTTATTTTCTCTGGCTTTTTTATGTGTTTTAGGAATGTCAATATGTGTTTTTGTCATTGTGTCATTTGGCAATCTCTGTACTTGTTCCTTTTACTCTGTGCTTTAAACTGTTCGATATAAATAAACTGACTTGACTTGACTCTTATCTAGAACTAAAGACAATTTGTTTGTTAGGCCAAGTGGCAGCCACAAGCTCTCCTAACAAACATGTAACAGCTGACACCAGACTGGAGCTCAGTGTGAGGGACCATTCACTCCAGCTGTCCCAGTCTTGAAGAATGTGTTGAAGAATGTGCCTGTTGGGCCGCAGTGGTTGTTTGGTGATAGACACAGACTTGACAGGCCTCAGGTCACAACAAGACTCTCACTGGTGAGTGTGAAGGGACATGACAGATGCTTTGAGTCCCCTGTGTCTGTGGGACGGGGAAAAGGGGTCACTGCAGTACCAACACACGCAGAAATGCACAGGGGGAAATTTATGTTCCATGGGTCAATTAATCTATAAAAACTGTTACGTAAAGCCACAGGTTGACATGATGGATTTTGGTGCTGGAGTCAATATGCGCGCACTCGTCGCACCAGTCTCATGTAGAAGCATGTTGACATGTACTGCATCACACTACATGTGGAAATCAATAGATTAACATCTTGTTACATTGTTTTTGTTTGTCATGCCTTAAGCTAAGTCAAATTGAAAATAGAACTTCATTACTTATATAGGGTATATATAAAATTTTATTTTTGTATTTACTTATTTCATTATCTATTTATTCTATTAACTAATATTGTTATTCACTTTTTTTTTTTCATTCATTGTCTTTCATAATCGTAATTGTGCTTTAGCAACAGTCTATACGTCTATAAAAGTGAATCAAATTGAGATATATTTTTCAGTATTTATTTGTGCATACAAGACATATATATATATATATATATATATATATATAAAACATATATATATATATATATATATATATATATATATATATATATATATAAGTTGAATTTTGTTCTGTTTATGATCCCAAACCTTTTATATTTCTCCTTGACGTGGCTGAGCTCGTCCCTGGTCCTCTGCAGTTCCGCCTCCAGGCTCTCAATGCAAACCACCGTCTGCAGCAGGTTCTGGTGAAGATCTGAATTCTCCTCCTGCAGTGCCCTGAACACAGAGGAATGATGGGAGATGGAGTTTTGTCACAGAATATACTTATCTGGAGAGTACTTAGAAGTGTTGCCTTTTTGGACCAATGTTTTCAAACATTTGCTGTTTTAATATCCTACATACATATACAGTAGGTATGAAATCAAGTCATTTGGCAGTTATGACATCAAGAACAATTAAAGATGAGTCATTCTCTCATATGCCTCCATTTTATAGGTCTATTCATTAGGCATGGTCAGAATGAATTAATACATTTTCATCCCACGTTTTACGTCATGTTGATATCAAACCTCTTCAAAATGATATGAATACCTCATGAAAAGGGTTTTGACTCTCAAACAAGCTACCAAGATGCCTTCTACAGAGGAGGTATGCAAGTAAGCACTATTTTAGTTACAGAGCTATAAAGGTCTCTTATTCAGCATGTTTATAAATAAAAAAATCAATAATGATATCAAAGACTAGAAAAAGATCAATCTGTGATATTTTACATTTTACATTTCATAAACTACAACATTATATAAGAGGAATAGTGTGGAACGGCATCAGTGGAAATGTACATTGTGTATTACATACAGTATATGAGGGTGACAAATATTATTTTTGGAATGAAAACTAAGATTGAGCAGTTTAAATTTGAAACGTCCTCTATTTGGTGCCTTTGTTACTTTGTCCTTCCTCTCTTTAGTTTCTCTGTCACGTATTCTTATTTCTAACGACAAAGAGATGGTTATATAAATCTGTTCCATATACGCTGCCTCTTGCTGTTCAAACAGGAGAGGAGGGAGAGAGGATGCTCATTAGTGTGATCAATAACCACTGACCCATCACAAGATAGGCACAGAGGGAACAAAATGAGACAGAGTCTAAAAAGCTGCACTTAAATGTGAAGTGAGCAGACAGGAAGTATAATATTACACACTTACTGGAGGTGGCTGACATCACACAGTGTGTCCTAGAAAAAGGATAAAAGAAGAGAGAAAAGTGAATAATACTGATAAGATACAGGAGACATTCATTTAGGATACAGTAGTTGCAAACATGCAGTGCAATCCATAAGTGTTAGGACAGTCTTGTGTCACTGTACTGCAGCACATTGAATTAGGAAATTAAACGTGTGTACTGCGTAACAACCGTTGAACTTGCGGCCCTTGTTTTGTACGTCAAAGAGAAAAATGGGCGACAGGTTCGTCACTGTTTCACCCGAAATGAATGTGAACACTCCCTGTGCTGAGCGTCAGAACTTTATAGTCATGGTTTCATTTGCATTTCAGTGTGCTGGAGTAGTGCCAGAACAATGACAAACATATCACTGTCCAAATATGTGGCACTGTTATTCAAGCATCCAAAGTCGCACTTTCGAAGGAAGCCATTTACAAGAAAACGGGCAAAATAAACTAAATGAACTGATTCCCCAAAATCTACAAGGAGATACAACCCAAACTATCAGTTCAGGACTGATTCCAGGCTTGGTGCTTTAGATGAAAAAGTATAGATATATAAAGATAAATAAGTAGCATCCATTAATTGTCTATATACGTACATTGCAGGAGCTGGAGCCTGGCTCATGCATGCATTGTGAAAAAGGCAGGACACACCCAGGATGGGTCACCGGTCCATTACTGAGGACGTCACAGATTGAATAAACTATTGAGTTATGGCAAACCTGTTCCCGGAAATGGACTTTACTAAAATCGATTAGTTCTTAGCCCCTTTCATTGTGTGTGTGTGGTTATGTATATGTACGTGTGAATTCACTGAACCTTAACTTGACAAGACTCAAACCCTACTCAGCAACTACATGGAAAAAGGAAATGTTGTGTAACGCTGTGTGTGTTTATCGGTACATAAGAGTGTAAGACTGAGCAGATTCTTACATAAGAGCAAAGTTATACTCTTATCCTATCAACTCACTCTTCCATTCTAGTGCTGGCTGCTAGTGTGAGAGATTTGTCTCAGTGAACTTGCAATGGTATTTATATATTGTGTTTTACTGTAATGAGTTTTGATTTTGCACGCTGCCACCCTGGCCAGGTCTCTCTTGTAAAAGAGATTTTTGATCTCCATGAGACTTCCTGGTAAAATGAATAAATAGAAATGTGTATTGTGCTTTGCCAACGTGGGTTCACAAAACATACAGTAGCTCAGGAATAATCCTGGAAAACATTTACACTAATTTGATAAATCCCTAAAAGTACAGGACAAGCGTCTGCTGCATTGCTGAAGAATGACTCAGCTCGCAGCGCGCAGTGTTTGACACGTCCCACACAGCCTGTGACTCAGCTGCCTCAGCAAGAGAGGAGCAACGCTGCATTCATTACGTTCATCCTGTTCTGCCTACACAGACATATCCTCCCCTCAGTGCAGTATTATGCCTTCAGAAGCTTTCTCGTTGACTCGTTTGAAAGTTAAACTCATGATTCATCTCTCTTTTTCAGGAGTGTGACTCATGACAACACAATTGTCACTTATTAAGACGTATCTCCACTGTGATCTTCACAGATTGGCAAATGGCAGCAGAGAAACGAGCTTATAAAAGAATCCAACTAATGTATAAACATGTATGCATGTTAAGAATGTTTTAAATTTTTGTTTAATGTTTTTATTAATCATTCCCGCCTTTAAGAGTGGCAGTAGACAAGCTTATTTGATACAGAATGCAACTGTATAACATTATAATAATCACATAGGCTATGCATATAAAACTTTTTAACCATCGCCATTTTAAAATCTTATTCAATGGCCTTTTTGAACAACCAATCCTTCACTATGGTACCAGGTCTATAATTCTGTATTTGTTCATTTCTATTTATTGTTGTCATTGGTATGTTCTCTTTGTGTTTTCTTCTACTTTTTACTTTACATTTTAATGTTCTTTTATACAGCACTTTGGTCTGCTTGAGCGGCGTTTAAACGTGCTCTAGAAATAAACTGTACTTACTAACTTCACCATAATGTTACCAACCAAAACATTCATGTTTCCTGTGCACTGTACAAGGGATATTTCACTTTCAGATTCATGATCCGAGGCCTGAAATCCGTTTCTCTTGTACCCTGCTAAAAACTCACCCTGCGTTGTTTAGAGTGCCCCACATGCTGCTGTGACTGGTGTCGGCCACTCGGCTCTGGGCTGTGGCTTGTAGCAGTGGAGGCAGTGTCTCTGGCCCTGGGTGAATCAGATTTTGTGGATGAAGATTCAGATCCGTGGCTGGCAGGCCCTCCATGCCCGAGGCCGGGGTGAGGCTGGTGCTGGGGGAAGTGTTGGGTATGTTGACTGTGGGAGGCAGTGGGCTGCTGTTTGCGATGGTGACGTTGTTTGGGCTGGCTGGGTTCAGGGCTGGTGCTGGTGCCATCTGTGAGCTGAGGCCGATGTCGACCATATCTGTCCCCTGACACGGAGCCCCCAGTGGGCGACGGCCTCCTGTCTTTACGGCTGCTTTCGTGGTGAGTATTGTGGATGGGAGACTGGGGGTACTGATGAGGCGGGGGGCTACTGTGGTGGTTCCTAGCCCCATATGAGATCAGCTTGTCAGGATTGGAGCAGTCCGAGTGTTTCCGGGAGCTGCTGCAAGCGGCCTTCTCCTGTCTGTTGTTGTTCTGTTTCTGCTCCCTCTCCACCCCTAAACTCCCTCTGTGCTTCTTGGGTGGGAGCTGAGGCTTGACTGGGCCAGGTGTTTGTGCTGCTGGGGCTGGCGTCTTCCCGGGAGTTTTATCATTGTTCACACCCAAGATGGTGAGAGCCGACGGACTGATGACCTGTTTTGTAATCTCATCTAGAAAAGCTGAGAATTGCAACTTTCCCTGCACAAAATTTGCCCTGGTCTGCTCTATCTCGACTTGAGTGGTCCCTTTCCCTTTCTGCCCACTGGGATCTTGTTGTTTAGAAACTCTTGGGGACAGCACCTCCATCGACTTAGCCTTGCGAATGTCAGTATGAGGCTCCTTGTTTTTGAGGATACCTTTGCTGGGTAGCTGACTGGAGGACACAGCTCTCTTGGGTCCCCTGGAGACCCCTAAGAGAAACTCCTCCTCGCTGAAAGCCAGGCTTCGGTTCAAACTAGCTGCCTTATACAGAGGTCCATAGTTGATGTGCGGTACCCTCGATTGTTCTCCGAGATCACTTTCATTACCCTGCAGGAGGCCTTCTTCACTTCTGCTGTGACCTCGATCAAGAGTAGGAAAACCGCGCTTTACCCTCTTTTGTGCGCTCCCCTGTGTCTCACTGAAAACACTGCCGTTCTTGTCGTGTTTGATGGAGGCGAAGACAATGGGCTCTCTGCTGCCGTCTTCCCGGAAACCTCTGCGCACATCTGAGATGTTGGAGCATGACAAGGAATGTTGTGGCTGCTCAGCATGACGAAGAGTGAATGGATCATTTGCACTTTCCTCTGTGTGCCATGAGGAAAAAGAGGAGGAGGAGGAGGATGAAGAGAGGGAAGAAGAAGAGGCCCTAGAGGGAGTTACAGGTGTTTGGTGGTTGTACAGTATCTCATCCTCTTCGCTGTGGTGAAACTGCTGCGTTTGATGACGATGGTGGGCGTTGTGATGAGGGCTGTCATGGAGATGGCGACCATGTTGATGGTGACAGTGGTGTCCGTGGCTTTCATCCGTGTTTCTGTCTGTGTCATCAAAGTTTGTGTACCTACAGCACAAGGACACAGGGATTTAAGGCAAGGCGAGTTTGTTTATATGACACATTTCGGCAACAAGGAAATTCCAAGAGCTTTACATAAAACATCAAAAGCATCGAGACAATGTGCAAAAGAAACACACCACAGCATGACGTTTTAATACAATTAATAATAGTCGTTAATGAGCCAAGAGAATAACAAATGAAACCAAGCTAAAATAGAACAAGAAATTGTTTAAAATTCAAGAAAAAAATTTACAATGCAGTGTAAGAAATTAATAATAATTTGATTTAATAAACGTCAGCGGAAAAACAGAAAAGTCATCAGCCTTGTTTTAAAAGACCTAAGAGTTGCAGAATACCTGTAGTTTTCTTGATGTCTCTGCACGAATCCGTATTGGACACACATAACTGTATTGTATAGTAAGGGTGCACACATATAATTGAACTTTTTTGCCATAATCTGTGTATTTGATTCCAAAATGTAGCTTTTGCTCTATAAAGGCAAATTTCAGGATGTTTTGGATTGTATGTCTAAATACTTCCGTTAGAGATAATGTAAATCTGTCAGACTGGAATAAACCATCCTACCTGTGGGACTGAGGGTCTTGGTGAAGGGGAAGGTGATGGTGGTGGTGGTGCTTCCGCGGCTTGATCTCGTCTGAGCCAGAGGGGCTGTGGACAGGCTTAAAAAACTTATCCATTTCCCTTTCTCTTCCCTGGTATAGTCAGCTGTCAATGATGGTAATCCCTGTTGGTACTTAGCTGTTTCCTCTTGCTTTTTTTTTTTTTTCTTATAATCTTTTTCTCTATAAGGCTACAACTTGTCTGTCAGCTGCAGAGATCATTACTTCCAACCAGACAACAATCTGATGCTATTTCTGACCACAAAAATAGGTAGAGCATGTGGTGTGGTATTGTGAAAAATAAATCATATTTTAGCTAAAAATTAATTCAGTAGTAGCCAGTGGTCAGATTGTTTGTATGAATAAGTTTGTCTCCCTCAGCTTGCCGGCTGCAGAATAATGAAATTCCGGCTCGTGAGCAGGAATGTATGAATTCCTGTATGGGGGCTTGATTTTGCATCACGCCTGATGTAACAGCTGGGCGCTCATTGAACCAGCTGAAAGGGCGAGACCTTGTCCTCATACAGGAGATAATCGATCGGTCCCTGTGGAACAGGATCTATAACATGGTTCATCTAGCCCGTTGATATAACTTGAGGAAGTATTGTTTGCACATATGTTTGTGCTGTCTGTCTCATCTTCATGTCCTATAATTTTGTGTGACTTTTTTGTTTACTTTGTTTTCATCACAATTGTAATCAATATAATATAGCCCCATTGATGTTGATGGCTTTCCTGCTACCATATCTGAGGCCTACATGATTACATCTATGAGGGGTGGGCTATATGACGATACATAGGCTACCATGGGATGTTTACATTTGTCAGCCATCAGAGACTATGTCATATTACGTATATGTCAATCTTTACTGTGGAAGCTATCCCTTTAGTGTCTCTGTTTGTTTGCAAATCCATAAGCAAGACTGCTACGCATTTTACAAGATTTTTGTAACAATGTTTTTCAGATTTGTGGAGGTGTTTTGTATTTAAAATGTCACAACTCCACCTCTGATACAGCGTTCATCTCTATTTCCCAAAACATTGCAGTCGTTATTACAATTTAACACGCTTTACAGCTTCCAACACAATTCCTGAGTGCCAAGGCAAATTGACAGCAACTCCTTGATTAACTAGTATCACACAAAGGTCTTGATTAGACTAGATTGCATTAAAGGCTTT
Source organism: Bovichtus variegatus (assembly GCA_943593645.1). Taxonomy (NCBI): domain Eukaryota; kingdom Metazoa; phylum Chordata; class Actinopteri; order Perciformes; family Bovichtidae; genus Bovichtus; species Bovichtus variegatus. Next base: position 4,469,815 of record CALSCE010009297.1, read on the forward strand.
AATTATCAAATGAAAGGACATGTCTCCTTTTCTAATGTGTGTGACTATTTCCTGTCTGACAACCATAAGAAAAAGATCAATTCATTGAGGTTGGGAGGGGCTGAAACTCATAGAGGACAAATCCCCACACCCGACTGATGCTGATCAATAACACTGAGTGATCCTTCACACTTTGAGCTTTTCCACAAATAAGAGCCATCCAATAAAAGTGTCATTTAGGTATTACATGATATACCTGAGGCTTTTGTTGTGTGACCTTGAAATAATAGGATACTTTATTGGCAAGCATTTATAGGAACACAGTGATGTATCACTCCCTCCCTCACGTCTCACATTTCTGAAAGTTTGCATATGATAAAACAGGAGATGCAGTGAATATTTTATTCACTGCATCTCCTCAAATCTAAAGATATCAAGGAAACTACCACATATGACATTTACTAGCTATTTAAATATTGTGAATATTTAGGGGAAACTACTTAAACAATCCAGACAACTACACTAGTTACGTAAAGGAAATGCTTGTGTTGAGACAACATTTGTCATTTGAGAACTTTGCTTGCTTTAGAAAAAAATGTGTCTAATAAGATAAAGAAATGATTATTTTTGTATCTAAAAATGCCAACGTCAGAGAGAATAGTTGCATAAGGGAGGTTGCCCAGACTTGTCCAGGATACTGCAATCAATGTTGAAAACCAGATCAGCAGAGGAAAACACAATGGAGGGAGGCATAGGCCAGTTTCACTGAGAGCATGGCTGCATGCTGCAGGACTTCTCCCTGCACCCTCTGCTGGTGAACAAATGTAGCTCCCATTTTGGCCTTTCACTCCTGGTAATTTTCCACCCTGTCACTGCAACAAACTTTCTTTCACTGGATACTTCTGGATATTTCTAGTGATATGACGTACGGTCTACAGCACACACTAACTCTGTAGGCATAACACTGTATCACTAATGTTCAGATTTGATTGGACATACAAGCCAAGAATAACTTAATAAAGGCTTGTAAAACGGGTCTATATAACACCACATGATACATTTGATAGAAAAAAAACTGCCAGCACAGCTTTTACGGTAACTATTGAATCTACGGAAAAGAAAAACACGTTATTGAACATAGGCCTTCCACGTTAGAGGAGATGAGTTAGCTGTTTTCTATTGTTCGTTAATCAAATGGCATATCATTGCAGTAAAGGGGAAGAAGATCCGGTGATTCAACCACATTCTAGTTTGATCCGGTTTGTCCGACCGTGTTACACACAAGTAAAGATTAATCCGCGCAGCCGTTCATGTGACGTCAGCTGTTCTGGCTGTTAGCCATCGTGGGGAAAGGCTGAACATGTGTCCTTTCTATTGTAAATTACTTCACTGTTTTGTGTTTCTTATTTCTCCATATAGTGAATTTACAGACAATATTAACACAATCACACTCACTCATTGTCTTACTCAGTCAGTTTGAATGTGTGCACCGCTGTGTGTATTAGTGCTGTGTTAAAGAGTGCCCTATTTATGATTAATTTCCCCATATTGTTTTATTTTCTCGATAACTGTCATCGATGTTCTGTTTTGGAATTGAATCTGAAGCCAACATTAACTTTTGTAAGCGTTTTTTTCTTGTTAAAGGAGGGTACTACTTTTTTCACCGGATGAATACTTCCTTTTTGCTTATCCAGATCACCCAAACAGTATAAATAGCGCTAGTGACGCCATTACAACCCAGACTGCATTGATACGAATTCGGGGTGGTTTGCGGCGTCACAGGTTAAACCGTTTTTGTTTATTTCTTTTTATTATTTTGAGTTTAGATCTTTAGGGGGAAGATGTGTAGATTTACTCTACCGCACTTGATATGTGTGTATTTTTGGAAGTTAGTGTTTTGATCGGAGTCAGTGAGCTATAGGCCCTGTCTCGAACGCTTAGCTTCAATAAGAAAATTGTATTGCACTTTTAGTCTCTTAAGTCTTTTTTTTTTTTTTTAAATAAGACTTTTTGTCGTCAAGCTTTATGTTTGATTAACATGTTTCAGCGGGCAAATGTCACTGAAAATCGGCCTTGATCCGAAACTTGAGATTCTTTTTTTTGTCGACATTAGTTAGCTCCATGGCTAACAGCAGGCCAAGCGAGCCAAAAATAGACTCGTGATTAATGTCAACGTTAGGTCCTTACTTCTAACGTTCGTCTTATTAGCTTAACTAAAGTTAACGCAACGTTTTCTATTATAAAACGTTACTCTTAAATGTTTATTTAGAGTGTGTATATATAAAATGAATCGTAAACAAGTTGGTGCTTCTAACGGTAGTTGGCTCAAGATGGGAGGCGTGACGTAGCAGTCCGTAACTGTTGGCTATTGGTTGATTTGAATAACTCGTGACGCAGCTAGACAGAGATGGAAAGGGAGTGGCCTGCTGCTACAAGAGCAAAGTCCGCAAAACGACACGGAGAGACTGCAATTATTTTAATTTTGATAGCTATTAACAACTGAAGGTATAAGAAAACCGTCATGTATGACTTAATGGGGTGCTGTTGTACTCGACAAGATTGTTATTTTGAAATGAACAAGGCAGTGTTGATGACGTGGAAGAAAAAAAAAAAAAAAGCGAGTAAAGACTCCAGAGAGCAGTTAAGCTATGAATAGCTTTAGGAATGATGCGAGAAACATGCAAGTATCATATCTTATATCAGCTCAAATAACTTAAGGACAGTCACCAGTTTGACACTAAAATGTAGCCAAAATAGATGAGAATAAAAATCCAGTCTGTTAGCCAACTGAATAGACAAAGAAAGGAAGGTTGTAAACCGATGAAGAAGAAAAATCTTTTTTTGAAGATTTGTTAAAATAGTAGATGAGGTTCTGGCCTCAGTCTGTGCCATTATTTAGGCAATCAGATATGCAATTAGTCAAAAAAAAATTCTCGTTTTAAAGTGATTTCCTTTTACTGAAGAAACTGCAGTTGTAAGGAATCGAAGCGTGCATAAAAAGAGCTGTGGCTCAATGAATCGCAGGCAGTTATGTGGATTTTTTTTTTTTTTTTTTTTGCTTAGAGAAGACAGAAGATTTTTTTGGGGGGGGGAAATGGACTGAGTTGACGAGGGAACCAATGGACGTAGTTATTGCAATAAAAAAAAAAATGGACTTAGTTATTAGAGGAAGATCGCAGGACCAGCGGCGGAGCGAGACCATGGAACACAGGGAGGACCAGAGTGTGGAGCCAGGCAGGACAGGACCAAAGGGCGTGGGAGGACCAGAGTGGTTCCAGGCAGGACAGGACCAATGGG
>CALSCE010009297.1:4473100-4551055 GCA_943593645.1 Bovichtus variegatus
GGGCGTGGGAGGACCAGAGTGGTTCCAGGCAGGACAGGACCAATGGGCGTGGGAGGACCAGAGTGGTTCCAGGCAGGACAGGACCAGAGGGCATGGAGGGAAGAGCAAAGGGGGTCCAAGAGAGCAGGAAGCAGCTGCAGCAGCTGTCGGCGAAGTTGCACCAGAGGGAGCCAGAGGTGCAGGGCAGGGTAGCAGCAGCAGCAGCAGCAGCAGAGTGACCATCGCTGAAGCAGTTCCCCAGCCAGCCAGTGATGAGAGGGTGGGACAGGGCGCACAGTGTCTTCTAGCTTCACAAGTTTTAAAGAAAGGCGTTGGTTTGTATATTGGGTCGAGGTATCTCTTAACATTTCAGGCATTTAGTTTTTATACTACTTTCTGGAAACAATTTTTGTAGAACACAATTTCTCGCACAGCTCTCTCTTCTTTACAGGCAAGCCGTGTAAAACGTTTTGTACCGTGGTCACCCCTCCTGTTGTGCGCTGACATGAGTGTGATGGTGTCTGCTGTGATGAATGCCTTGGTAGTGTGCTGGCGAGGAACATCTTTTCGGACTTCTCGACCCCCTTCGATCACAAGTAGTTCCCCCAGCCGGAGGGAGAGGCAGTCCTTTTTGTTGTTCGATAGGTCTTCCCCAAAGAAGCTTTCGGCATTGGAGTGTGAGTGGATGGTCTCCTGTGCGGCCGCTTGGCGGGGGTATACAGCAGCCCTTCAGTGCTTCAGCTGCGCACCATTGGTACAGATCTACGCACCATTGGTACAGATCTACCTCTTAACCCGAGCAGTGAGTTAATGCATGAAATGTACATGTGGGTGTAACTATCCTGTACATTACCTCATCATTGCCTATGCTGTCTAGTATAACGTAATGTTTGCCACCAAAAAGAAAAATATGTATTTATATAGTTGATCCTGGTTAAAGTTTTTTGGGTTAGAGGGAGGGGGTATTTAAAACGTGTTTCGAGTTCTTCTTTTCACAGGCCCGGCCCCTAAAGCTGATCATCGAAAGAAAACCCCCCCTGTCCTGTGCTAGCCACTCGGTACACGTTGAGCTCATCCTTATTAACTATAGTGCTATGGATCGGGATCATGTGAATCCGCTACGGTTTAAAGAGATGTAGGAAGGTATTTGGTGTTCACTAAATCCACTAGATTCTTAAATTTATTGATTCCAGTGTTTGGGACATGTTGTAATTTGGGTTTCATGCAAATCTTATTGGGTAATGGGAGGGTGGGGTTGTGGGGCGTTAATCAGTCTCTTCCCTAGACTTCACAGCTCCATGTTACCCAACGCAAAATGGCTTGAATAGGAAACCTCCAGGTGCACCCAACAAGATTCAAGTGGACTCTTTGCCCCGCAGGATAGCAACTTCAAAACTAGTCTCCTGGTGTAGCGAGAAGCTCTGTTTTCCCAGGGAGTGTGGTAACAAATCTCTTTACTCGAAGTCATTGCAATTCTGTACAGGCTTCAAGTTGCTTTGTTGGGTTGGGAGGGGCTTGTGTATTTGTGACTCTTGCAGATTAAGTTGTATGGCCCGCCCTTCATAAATCTACATTCAAGTCCACGTCTACAGTTCATAAGGAAGGAATCCCTCGCGTTCAGGCCTGCGGTATTTTAAATGTTCTTCTGGAAAAATGCTTCATTCTTTTGTGAATTGTAGTCCAGTTGTGTCATTTCTTTGGGAGCACTGTAATGCTAGTAATTATCTTGTAGATTTATATTGCATCATTGGAGGGGTATTGTGGGGAAAGAGGCTTTTCCTTTTGCATTTTTCAGTGTGCTGTGTCCTGTGCGCTTTCCAATACCCGAGGCCATCAGGAACTCTCCTAACTCATTGTTTGTACAAGTTTCCTTGCGCATCGAGCATCACGTAAGGTCACTAAATGTGTTCACATTTCTCTAACATTCATTGTCTGGCTAAATTCCTCCATTGCAATTCCTTTGCAATTAGTTACTATGCCTTGTATTGACAATACAATGAGTGAACTATCTGTAAAGGATTCTTATTGCATAATAAATGCATAGCTTGTTGTGATTGAATACAGTTTTGGTATGCATTTGTTCTTTTTGGGGGCTTGTGTGGGGCAGCTTTTCTTGTGCTTTTTCAGGTATGACTTAAGCCTGGAGCTTTGTAGAGCACGGATGTGACCTGGGCTCGAATGACATCCTTTTCAAAGTGGAAATTGAAGGCAGATAAGTTGAATCCATCAAATATTGATGTTGGAAAACTCAACCCTAGAGGGGTCACTTATCTTGACTGGGCTCAACTGCCCTCATTGTTCTTGAACTGAAAGCAACTTGCTATACTTCACTGTAGAAATAGCACTGTTGTGCTTTCTTAACAGAGTCTTGTGATTAATGGGAAGATTTGATGTTATCTGCAGTAAAGCATTTGGGTAAGGCTAACAGTCAGTTCTACGATACTGTGGGGAGGTGGGGAAGTACAGGGGTGTCTCTTGTCTGCCTCTTTGATCTTACAGAACAGTCCAAAGGAAGAATGCAGTCTACCTAGGACAACACAGGAATCATCCTGCCCTTTGAAATCAACCAACACGCAGTTTGAACAAATGGAGTCAGGTTGTTTTTGTTGTGTATAGATTGGAACAATTAGCCCTCAGCTGCTTACCCTTGCGCAACTGTGCAAGTGGGAGCTTGGTCATATACAATTACTCGCAATCGCGCAACTGTGCGATGTTTTTCTAAAATTTAAGTAGCTGAGGAAAGCTGTGCATTGTGCAGCTTTATTTCGGTCTGGAATGCAACGCAAATGTGTTGCTTTAGTTGATATTGTGTATTGGTTTTTGGTTGGGTGTATTCCTACACTTCTCTTCACAGAAATCAGAGTGCAAGACTGGTTCAAGCACGAGTGAAGTCTTCTAACCTGCAGCATGTAGTAAGATGTTGGCTAACTTTTCAAAATAAACTTCTGCAATGATTTGTAGTTTACAAATTACATCTTGGAACTGGCTTTGTTAACCTCAAATCATGAGTAACGACAATGCTTTACTAGCATATTCCTCTTTGGCCACGGGGCCCTATTGCTTTGCATCTTAAAACACAAGATGAGTAGAACTCGAATCTTTGAGTATTGTGTGGTGGGTGTGTTTTTGTAGATCACTCTTTGTTTCAGATCATTCTCGTCTGTCTGCTCCGATCTCGCCTGCCTCTGAATGCAAAGTCATCTGTGGAAGCTGTCAGCGAATATGAGTGTGGCCCCTGAATGAAGTTCCAACCCCTTGTGCGCTTGCGCTTAGATCTGAACCCCTCGACGTCCTTCGCAGAAGCCCCGCTCTCTGTGTTTGTGTGTGCCTTTTTTTTTTCTTTTCCCTATGGTTTCTCAGGTCAAATTGCCTAAAAATTGTCTTAATTTGTCATCTGGGATGGCCTAACCCGTGATGGAACACTGAGAATCCAGTCACATTAAGATCAAGAGCTGCAAGCTTGTCTCGCTAATACTGCATCACTTCAGTCTCATGGGTGCAAGTTAAGTAATTTCGGTTCCCTTGACTTTTCTTTAACATACCATGGCTTTAATGTGTAACTCAACATGTTGCATGCACATCAGCTCTGCATAACATTTTTATTCGTAACACACAACGTACTGTTCATGAAGTGGTTGTCAAAAAAAAAATTGGAGTCTTTGGTCAAGGGGTTTTGGGTGGGGGGGTGGGGGCAGAAAACAACATTCTTCTCTCTTCCTTTCAGATTTCTCGTACAGCTTAACTTGATACTGAGCCAGGCGACACTAACCTCTGCAGGGAGTCATGGGATGACTTGGTGAAATCTTTAATACTTGGAAAAATTGAGCATCACAGAGGAAGAATAGCTGTGGTTAATGCTGCCACGCCAGTCGCGGTAAATTATCGTATTGACATAATTTGTCATTTGGTTCAAGTGTGGGGTCTCTGTGGGAGGGGGGGGGTTGGGGAGGCTTAAATTGTCCTTTTTTCCATTACAGCTTTAAACTTGCCTGTCCGTTTGACCCGCGAGTCCAGCTGAATTGCAAAGGGAGACCGTCTTTGAGTATCACCAGGGACGCTGGTATCGTGGCTTTGTGGATAAAGGATACAGTGAAATCAGTGTTGTGGGGAATGCTGGGGATTGGGGAAACCAGTTGTCTCTTTCTTCTAGTTTCAGCCTCGTGACCTTGAAAAATCCCCGTGTGGTGACGGGAAAATATAGCAGCCAGGTGTTGAGGGGTTTTCTTTTCCTGGAGGAACAAACGTCTTGTTTTTTGTTCCTCCAGGTTTTGCTTTTACCTAATTACAGCAACAACAAAAAAAAAAGCAAAAGACTCTGGTGGTGGCACTCCTGACTTGTCGGGACAGGGTTCAATCCCCTGCAGTGTCTTGCTTTTTAAAATAAATTTAAAAAAATAAGTATAGTATGCTGTCTGGGAACAATGTATGTAGCTACATCATTTCAAACTGAACAAAGGGTCCTGGTTAGTTCTTTGTAGGGATATTGAGCGAGCATGTTTACTATTCCACAAAATGACTGCGCAGAAACTTAAGCTGAGGTTTATTATCTAAGACTGCATTTGACAAGTGACAGAAGGGTTACCGATAACTGGGTTGTTAGCTTATGCATTAAATGTTTTTCAGTGTCTCTTGTATTTCCTCTTTTTTTTTTTAAAAAACATGTTAACGTCGTAAAGAATCTGAATGACAAATAAAATTGTCCTATGTTATGCTGGCTTGTAATTTGATGTTTCACTCTTTTGCTTATGTTTGGTTAACATGCAAGATTCTATTGTATCTAATCCTCTACAGACAGAGGTTTGATAAATTACATCAAAAGGGCCTAGTTGGTTACATCAAGAAAAGGAGGCATACTCGACTCGAAACTTTATTTTTAAAAAAAATAAAATAAAATATTCCGTTCCCTCAAAGGCCTTTACAAATAAAGTCTTTCATCTGCAAAAGTCTTCGACTATTTCTTACCTGATGTAGACTCTTAATGTTTAATGTGGTTACTGGGAAGCTCATCCCATAGTGGACAAGTGTCAACTTTAGCCAAACTTTAAATTACATTTTGTAATTTGTCAAATTTTCTGCTAATCTCATTGTTCTCACTGCTGGGCAGTACAGAAACAAATGTCAATAAATTCATGTACTTAAATGATTTCTTGGCCTTTTTATAATCTCTTGGTTGTCAGTCATTCTTTGAATGGTATGACCGTGGAAAAGGTGTTGGAATCAGAATCAGAAAACCTTTATTCGTCCCACAGCGGGGAAATTTATAGCGCTACAGCAGCAAAGGGACAGTGCAGATAAAGGTTAAGTACGAATGTATAAGTACAAGATATAAGTACAAAAAAAAAAAAACGTAAGTGGTAAGTAATACAGTAAGTGAACAGTGAGCGTAAAACTCTAGCAGCCAGTGGTAACAATAATACACAATATTGCACATTCGTATAGCACGAGATTGTATTGCACAGTAAGGTAAGTAAGAATAGTAATAAATAGTAACGGGGTGTATTGCACATGAGCGGAGGAACAGTGGTGTTACATTGAGTGTGTGCTGGTCTACCAGGGGCCGTGGTGATTGTAAAGTCTGACTGCTGCAGGAAGGAAGGACCTGCGGTATCTCTCCGTGTGACACCGCGGGTGAAGCAGCCTGTCACTGATGGAGCTGTTCAGTGCGGACAAAGTGTCCTGGAGGGGGTGGGACATGTTGTCCAACAGGGATGACAGCTTGGCCGTCATTCTCCTGTCTTCCACCACCTCCACAGTGTCCAGAGGGCTCCCCAGGACAGAGCTGGCCTTCTTTACCAGTTTGTTAAGTCTCTTCCTGTCCACTCCATAAAAGATGGCTGAAGCCACCACCGAGTCAAAGAAGGTCCTCAGGAGTGCCTCCTGCACTCCAGACGACCTCAGTCTCCTCAGCAGGTAGAGTCAGCTCTGTCCTTTCTTGTACAGAGCCGTTGAATTGTCTGACCAGTCCAGTTTATTGTTCAGGTGAACACCCAGATAGGCTTTATTATAGATTGCTTGTAGTTTTTAAACTATTGCAAACATGCAGCACAAATCTTGTGAGTAACTGAAGAGTTAATATAAGCATCCTAGGGAGCCCATTTGATTTCCCTGTCAACTGTGGTGATATGACTTTCAATGGAGGGGTTTAAAGTAAATTGCTTACCCAGTACAGTGGTGTTTTCCTGTCATTAAACAGTAAATGCATGAGAAACTTTCAAAAAATGGAAATAAAACAACTACAAAGTAAGTTAACCTGTAAATAGCATAAGATGGAACAACATGAAATCAAAACACTAAACCTATTTGTATAAGTTTCTGGTTGTGCCAACGACCTTCACAAAGATTTGTAAATAGTTTACATACTTGTATAACTACCACGTATATGTTGCATCTCCACCACGTTACTCTGGTTATTGCTAACATGGCATCTAGATGCATTATACATTACCAAACGGGTCAACAATAAAGGGCCCGGTTGACCCCCTGCTTGTAGTAATTTGTTTAAACACAAATTTACAATTTGAATGTTGAGACAGGGCCCGACATATGCACTAGACCAGGGGTCCCCAACCAGCAGGCCGCGGACCTGTACCAGACCGTGGATAATTTGGTACAGGCCGCACAGAAAGAATATAAAATGTTTTTTTTTTTTTGTATTTAATATTTATTGTAAACATTTTTATGTATTACATCATATTTATTACAATGTAATAATATAAATAAAATGGAATAATTACATTTACATTGTATATGTAATAATGAAATGATATGTTTCGCACTTTATTGTGTGTTCCGGTTCCGTAGAAAAATTGTCTTGCATGAAACCGGTCCGTGGTGCAAAAAGGTGATAAGCAGGACCTGCATAAAAGCCATCATTCAGTTTGTCTTGTGCTCAAGTGTTGAATACATGCTCCCAAAATAAATGTGTAATTAATCATATTACCACAAACCATTGATACACTTTGTCATTGTCATTATTTGATATTGAGTTGAACTTCCATAGTGTGGAAATGTTTATGTTCAGAAATACTGTTCATTGCTACAAGGAACAATTATATTTATTTAAATTAACGTTTGCATTAGCTCATGTTGAGACATAATTTCATATTGTAACTTTACATACACAACATTGAGAGGAATTTATCTATGTTATTTTAAGTTAAATGTATAACTTACTCACCGTGCCATTGGTGATGAACTGGAAAATGTTGACCGTTAACCTGTTGCGGAACCCATGTGCAGACACAAAGTTTACCCGGAGACATTTCACAGCCGTGCCATTTGCCAGCTAGCCTCCTCTAGCTAGCGGTCTGTTTATTTGCGAGTGTGTTTGATGAGGTGTGGAGGAAAGAGGAGATGTGGTCATTTTTTGCCAGGGATCCTGTCAAAGACTTTGCTTATGAAATTCTGCCAGAAACCCAAGAGAAGTCTGGAATATGGACTCTACATCGGGGGAAGCGAAAGGTAAAAGAGGCAAACCGCCACCTCCTCTGCTAACAGTTAGCTTCGCTATGGAGGCCTGTCACTAGCTAGTGTCTGGTCGCTAAGTCATTTAGCCTTTAGACACAATGTCTAAAATGTCAAATTGGCGTGCTTACTTGTCAGGTCTGTCCGTATTTTTCTCGTCTTCCTCCCTGATTGAATGTCAGTGTTTATTTAATTGTTCTGCTTGCATTATGTATCGTTGTTTTTCGCTAAGTGAGCGCAGGCTTTGTTTACTCCGAGAGACAGACACGTATTTCTCGCCACGTCACACCGTTTTAGCCGAGTTAATAACCGTTTCTGGGACCGTTTTCAAGCTAATGTTTTATCATATTAATAAAGGCTCCATCCCTCATCAGTCATCACTGACAACAACTCGCATAAACAACTGTCGCGATTATTATCGCTGAGCAGCTCAATCTGGGCTGTCAGTGTCATCATCGGTGCTGCAGGGCCAGAGAGAGACAATCAAGCACCTGCTTCCTAAATATTAAGTCACAAATATACTAATGCACATATATATGGAATCATTTCTAAAGGAAAAGGACAATAACTCCATAAGGGAATTTATTGTAGAGTGCCTATGTTTCTATTATTCATTGGGAAACAACATGACTTCTCCCAATAAATTGAAAGAAATGCATTGCAGAATTGTACTTAATATTTATCCCACCCCAAAATTCGTCTTAAGATTTGTGGTTTTCGATAAAAAAAATTGCAAATTTTGCCCAAATGAAGAAGAAACAACTAAACATCTATTTTATGAATATCAGGTCTCATTTGGATTCTGGAAAAAAATAGACTATTGTTTTGACATTATAACCAATCATTAAATTAAGATGGAAGCCAATGATGTAATATTATACTAAGAAAACAGAAAATTGAACTAATTAATAAAATTTTCTTTGGAAATAACTCATCCATAAAACCAAGTTCTGAAGTCCTGCCCATCATTTAAACCTTTCAGGTTAGATTTTATTGCGTACATTAAATGTTAAGTTGTCTTTTTCTCACTTTTTTACGTTTACCCTTTGCTCTGCTACGATGTTGACTGTATCTTCCTGTCATGCCTGTTATGTTATCATTATTTTGTTATGATTCCTAAATGTCACATGCTGTAAGTATTTATTTCTACAAAAAAAAAAAGCACCAGCTTCCTGTTTTCATCATGTTTATTGTAATTTATTTAAACATGATGTGGTGAAATATTCTTCACTTCTGTGTGATGTGATAACAAAGCATAAATGTTTAATATGGTAATGTTTTAAAAATTACATGTCAATTATGTGAGTCAATCATTTCAACCCAACCTGTGTCCACAGACCAATGGAGAGCCAGTGTCGGTGTTTCTGTACGAGCTAGCACAGGGGACAGAGCAGCAAACCCAGCTAGCCAAGGCTGCCTTCAAGCGTATGAAGACCCTGCGTCACCCGAACATCCTGGCTTATGTGGATGGATTAGAGGTATGTGTTTGTGTGTATTTTGCAGCCGTCCTCTTTAGCTCGACACACACCGATGAAAATGTCACTCAGTAGTGATTAGGTCTTCCCAGTATTTGTTTTGTGGTGCTAAACCTAAGTTCTTGAAGTTCCAATGCTGGATACCCAAAGGTATAAAGGTGGTACACACACAGATCTTCAGGACAAAGTTGACTAATCTGAATTTCACCAATTAATTCTAGCCAAGGCCAAGGTTTGTTTGACTTTATCCTGAAGATCTGTGTGTGTGCTACCTTTTTACCTTTGTGTATTCAACGTTGAAAATGTCATTCAGCGTGCTTCGTGACATGTTGCAAAATCGCGTGTGACCTTTTTTTGTCATGTTATTAGTGTCTCATCTCCACCATCTTGCTTTTCTTTGCATGTTTACGTTCAGATAGAGGTGAGTGTGAATATGTCACTGTAGGCCTTTTAATATTTGTACCATAGTTGTAGTTTACTACATAATATAAGATTATTCTTGCACTGATTTATCAGTTTTGTGTGCTTGAAAATATCATAAAATACCTCAACTGATAACTTTTTCTGAACTATTGTTACAATTACATGCTTGAAATTGGTGCATCTATCGCATGTCTGGCCAAAGAATTAATTAAAAATGAAATATATCGAGGGTTTGTTGTTTGCATATTTATAATTCTGAAGATGCTTACCACTCAATTTACTGCCTGGAATTGTGCTAAAACAATTACATTAAATTAAAAATAATTTCACCATAACTTCCTATAAATGCTGCTGTGTATACAAGGCTGTGCTGTGTGTCACTCATTACTAATTCAGTATTAACATTCACTGACTTTTCAATAGAAATCTGTTGAACAATAATGTTTATTATGGAACATTGTTGTATAACATATGTAGATAATTAACACCAGAGTACTAGTTCCAATCTATGGTATACCAGTACAATCTAGTACAGTCCAATACAACTGTTTCGCCATTAAGCTTACTTTAATGATGCCTGTAATATTCAGTTGTTTTCTTTTACACTCTCAGAGAGGTGTTAATTGAATTATTTGTTTAGTATCGAGGTCATAGTTAGTGTGGTATTGTACAGGATTGCATTATATCAAGAGGTGTTTCTAATATCATGCCCGGCAAATAGGGAAGAGAAAGGAAAAAAAAGAAACTCCTCTCAACATAATGTAGTCCTGTACAACACCACTGCAAACTACAACCTCAATAATAAACGAATAATGAAATGTACTCATTACAGACAATGTCAACAAAAAATGAACATTATAAAGTTTTTCAAGGCAGAATTTATGGCAGAGCTGTTGCATTAGATTGTACAGGTGTGCCTAATAAAGTGGCCACTGAGGATATATTAGTATACATATTTTTAATTATTTCATTCAGCCATCCAGTTGAGTATTTTTGAAGCTGGTGCAATAAAACATACACATAATGTAATAGTTGGTTTTACTTGCGGTTGTTTCACAGACTGAGAAGAGCCTGTACCTGGTTACTGAGCAGGTGACACCCCTGGCAGTCCACCTGAAGGCCCAGGCAGAGAAGGGTGGATCTGGGGAACTGGAGGTCTCCTGGGGTCTGCACCAGATAGTGGTAAGGATAGGAGAGATACATCTGATACTTCCAGGGGAGCCATTTCTCTGTAAGCCCTGACTCCACTTCTGCCGTGTTCCCCCTCTCACAGAAAGCTCTGAGTTTCCTGGTCAACGACTGCCACCTGCTTCATAACAACTTGGGAGTATCGGCTGTTTTTGTGGATCGAGCTGGAGAGTGGAAGCTTGGGGCCCTCGACCATGTGGCCCCTGAGCAGGGTGACCCCAGTGGGGTCTCACTTCCAACCCCCAAAGCTGTTTACCCAGACATGGAGAAATATGACCCACCAGAGATGTCTAATAGCAGTGGGGAGAAATGGTAAGAGAGAATTGAGTCAGTATAATCATAATAATAATATGTTATACAGGAATAAAAGGGGAGCAGCAGTAAGTATATTTGGAGAAAGTGTCGAAATGACAGAAGTATGAGGTTCATAAAAGGACTATGTCAATATGCCTCTGTAAAGTGGTGGTGAAATATTAAACCTGGCCCTGGTTACTGTCTTGTTTTCTGTAGAAACTTCTGTATTGAACTGTGTGCATGTTTGTTTCAGGGCAGGGGAGGTGTGGCGGCTGGGCTGCCTGATCTGGGAGGTGTTCAACGGGCCACTACCTCGCACGTCCTCCCTTCGTTCACTGGGAAAGGTTCGACACCTCAACAGTTGCTTTGTGTAATTAGTGCACCATCGTCATTGATTCCATGGCGTATTTCCACTTTTAAATTCTACAGATACTTACTTCCCGTTGTTGTTTATAGGTATTGAATACATGTTGTGGTGATGTCAAATACACTTCTGGTATTTCATATTTATTTAGATGATACTTTTGTTTATTTAGCATATTTTCCTCATGTGAAGAAGAAGCATTGTCAGATTAAACTTAAGGAGAGTTGGCAAAGACCGTGAATGAGTTGTGTTCTTGCTAAGGTGTCTTGAAGAAAGGAATGTAACCTACAGCTGCTTCATTGTTTCAGTGGCGGCTTACAGGAGTGTTTGTTTGTGACATGAAGAAGTGTTTCATGTGTTTCTCTCTTGTATGTCCTCTTTGGGCCCACAGATTCCTAAGGCCCTAGTTCCCCATTACTGTGAGCTGGTGGGGGCCAACCCCCGAGCTCGGCCCAACCCAGCCCGCTTTCTCCAGAACTGTAGAGCCTCTGGGGGATTCCTCAGCAACAGCTTTGTGGAGAGCAACCTTTTCCTGGAGGAGATACAGGTCCGTAAAGACATGTATAACAGTGGTGTTTGTATTAAAGTCAAACGTCACCAGTAAAGTCACAACATGACAACTAATGATAGAACGATGGATAATAATAATACTGGAAATCAAAATGTCTCTCTCCAGATCAAGGAACCAGCTGAGAAGCAGCAGTTCTTCCAGGATCTAAGTGACAATCTGGACTCCTTCCCTGAAGACTTCTGTAAACACAAGGTCCTGCCTCAGCTGCTCACCGCCTTCGAGTTTGGCAATGCAGGCGCCGTAGTCCTCACCCCGCTCTTCAAGGTGAATCTTTAAACTCTCCCACCTTTTTTTTAATTAACATCAGACCGTAAACCCAAGCATCTCTGATCATTTTCAAAGTAAAACATAAACATAAGCTTATTTCAAATAAAGTCAAAATAAGACGTGGTTATGCTCGTATTAATATTTTCTCATTTGGAACCTCTACACATTTACTCATACTCATCTCCCTCTGTCTGTCTGCCAGGTGGGGAAATTCTTGTCAGCAGAAGAGTACCAACAGAAGATCATCCCTGTTATTGTGAAGATGTTCTCCTCCACAGACAGAGCCATGAGGATACGACTGCTGCAGCAGGTGTGTAGTTCAACCAGCTCTGACTGAGGGTCTCCTGCAGTGATTCGGTGGACATTTTGGTTGTGTTTTTAATTTTATTTAATTTCCCCCTGTACAATCATAGAGAAATTAAAGATAAAATACGGTTAAAAGTAGGATAAAATATCAAATCCAGCAGGAAAATATACCCCTATTTGCTGTTTTTAAATTTAAATGTATTTGCTCTAACATTGTTTCTTCTCTCTGTCTGTGTGTCTCAGATGGAGCAGTTCATTCAGTATCTGAATGAGGCAGCAGTCAATTCCCAGATTTTCCCTCATGTTGTTCATGGCTTCACAGACACCAACCCTGCCATCAGAGAACAGACTGTTAAGGTAGATTGCATGCTTTAAACATATCACATATTGCTTGAGTAGTGGATGTTGTCAGCCTCCTGTAGCCATAACTCCTCTCTGTTTCTCCCTGTCGCCCTCAGTCTATGTTGCTGATGGCTCCTAAGCTGAATGAGAGCAACCTGAACCAGGAACTGATGCGTCACTTTGCCCGGCTGCAGGCCAGAGATGAACAAGGCCCAATCCGGTGCAACACCACCGTCTGCCTGGGCAAGATCGCCTCCTACCTCAACGCAGGGGTAAAGTACACCCACACTACTGTGCAACACTTAATTCATTTAAAGATACAGTTCCCCCTAAATCAAAAATACATATTTTTTTCTTTTACCTGTAGTGCTATTTCTCAATCTGTATTATTTTTGGTGTGAGTTGCCAAGTGTTGGAGATATCGGCCGTAGAGACGTCTGCCTTCTCTCCAATATAATGGAACTAGACGGCACTCGGCTTGTGGTGCTCAAAGCGCCAACAAAATACATTTGAAAAACTCCTTGTTGTGAGCAGTTTCATGCAGGAACTATTTTGTTTTTTCCAAACTACACACGCCAACCATATCGCTGCGCAAAAGGAAACGTCCACCTACTCATTGACGAGAGACTGTCTGAGCTCAACTGAGTTAATGTTACAGCTCAGCCAAGTAAGACACTATTAATGCTTACATCTCGCGTAGATGCACCTTCTGCGTAGTGATACGGTTGGCGGGTGTGGTCCGGTAGAAAGAAAACAGTTCCTACATGAAATTGCTCACAACAAGGTCTGTGGATTCTCTTGAGTGACCGGGTCATCATTTCTGGAAAGACACATTGCTGTCGAGTTTTATAAATGTACAAGCCGAGTGCCATCTAGATCCATTAGATTAGAGAGAAACACTCTGCAACCAAAACAATATAGATTGAGAAATGGCCCTACAGGTAAGAGGAAAAATATGTATTTTTGATTTTGGGTGAACTGTCCCTTTTTTAATAGAAAAAACCACTTAAATACAAAGTTCAGAAAAATAATAAAAATAAAAAAATAATCTGTTCAAATGGAAGAATTTGGTTATCCCTTTCCTCACAGACTCGACAGCGTGTTCTGATTTCTGCCTTCTCACGAGCCACAAAAGACCCTTTCCCAGCTTCACGCTCCGCCGGTGTACTGGGCTTCGCTGCCACACACAACTTCTACAGCATCACAGAGATCGCCGCCCGCATCCTCCCTACCCTCTGTGTCATCACTGTGGACCCCGATAAGAGCGTCAGGGACCAGGTACGCGTGGCGAACGGAGATTTGTGACTACATGGTGTTTCTTATGGCTTTTACGCTACACTGCAAAATGATTGCTGTGCAGATAAGAAAACAGTTTGCCTCTGCTCTGCAATTTACTGTAGCTACTCAGGACTGAATGTATTGAGTATTTATATTGTTATTCATCATCAGCACATTGGCTCTTTCATTTTTAGTTGATAGTAAAGATTATAAGAAAGATGGCTGGATTCTAGCTAATGGTTAATTGCAGGTACCATTTTATTGTCATTATTAGAATATGCTGATGTATTTCTGCTAAAGATGTTCTCTCCTTTCTTTCTCTCGCTGTCAGGCATTTAAAGCCATCAAGAGTTTCCTTACCAAGCTCGAGACCGTATCAGAAGACCCCACCAAGCTTGCTGATATCGGTACGTAACATACTTAGTCGGCTCTCTAGTTTATTACTTTTTTAAAACTTTTTTTCTTTTTTACATACCTTGCTCAATATCTGGGTAAAGAAACAAGTGACCCTGCGACAAGTTCAAATATCGGGAGCAGAAGAAAGAGACTAACTTCTTTCAGTTATGTTTCTGAAATTGTAAAACTAAAAACTTGAAACTCTCTCTCCTGTCTGTCCTGCAGAAAAGGATGTGGCGTCGTGTGCGCAGCCTGCAGGTGCCTCTTCCAGCTGGGCCGGCTGGGCTGTGACTGGCATGTCCTCCATAACTTCGAAGCTGATCCGCAACGCTCCAGGGACAGAAGGGGGTGCTGCTGCTGATGAAAGTGCAGCCGCTGAGAGCAGCGAACCCGCCAACGCCATCAGCCCTACCTGTGCCACTGATGGATTACCTGGTAGGGATATCACATGTCATGCCACAAAAGGCTCCATACAAAACAATTATTAATAATAATAATAATAATTATATATATATATATATATATATATATATATATATATACACACTTTGATGTGTAAAATCCCCTTTAAGAAATCCTCCATCTGAAACCATATCTCTTCTTTTCTTGAGCAGGTTCTGAAGATAAAGCTCCACAAGCCTCTGTGACTCACCATGCTGCCTCTAGTCGCGCCGACCAATCACAGACTCGTGAAGTAACAGGCAACAATGAGGAGCCAATGGGAGACCGCTGGGATGACGAGGAGGACTGGGGAAGTTTGGAAGTAAGATTTCACTACTTTTGACTGAAAGAAAAAATGACAAATTAATAGATATACTCATGTGTCTGTGAGATTATGTTTTATATTATCTGTAGTTGTAATTTCAAATCTTATATATTGATTGTTGTCTTATATAGGATCCAGAGAAGGCTCACGCTGAGCCGGATGACTGGAACACTGACTGGTCAGGGATGGCTTCATCCAAAAAGAAGGCCAGTGACAAAGGAGTACGAGTCCTTTTAATTTGGATCCATTATACAATACTGCCCTTAGTGCTAATAACACTACTTCTAATTTTACCAACGCCACTGGTATTAGCATATTGTATAGGCTTGATACTGGGCTGAAATAGTTTGAGGACATTTTTAACAAGACCATTTTTAAATTTGGGATCACATTTGTGTTCTATGTGGATATGTTTCAGTGCTGAGACCTTAATCATGAAAAATTCATAAATCCTTCCAAACGTCATTAAACTGTGACCACGTGTGCAGGAACGTTTGGAGTTTAAGCACTTTGTAGTATATAGTATTTGTCAGTATTTTTTATGTGGATAAACTTTAAACCTTTTTTTAAATGACTTCCAACAGTCTCCCTTTCAATCGTGAATCTGTCCAATGTCTAGGTGGGCCGGTCGTCGTCCTCCATGGCCGTGAAAAAGCAGAGCGCTGACTGGAGCAGCTCAGGCTGGGATGCCGACGACAGCTGGTCCAATGATAAGGAAGGACAGGGTCAGAGCTCTGCGGGCGAGGAAGGCTGGGGCAATGACTGGGCGGAGGAGGACACGGACACCACCTTGGCTAATACGACGCTCCCCCAGGCCGAAGGAGTGCGGTTAGCCAGCGAGTACAACTGGGACAGTAGCAACTCAGCCACCATGGGGGCCAGTCAGAATGATTTGTTCGCCAGCGTGTCTCAGAGAAGCACAGCCGGCACTGCTGCCACCACGGTGAGGAGGGAGGGCGTCAAAAAAACACAGAAGAGCAAGAGTTTAAATGAATGTTTATTAGATTGTAAATAATTTAAATGTCAGAGATTGTGAATCCTGAAAGTGATTTAATAGGGATAAAAAGTTTGCATCCTTATTGGTTTATTTTACAGGTTTAAAGCGTTTTAATTCTGCATAGTACGCTATTCACGTTGTTGGGATGCAAAAAAGGTGTAGCAAAATGTAAATTAGGGCTACTCCCTCTTAGTCGTTTCGTCCACTGATTGGTTGTTTTGGGTTTAGTCGACTAAGATTTCTTTAGTTGATTAGTAATTTTGTTTTATGCTTTGTTCATGCTGACTTATTTTCAAGAATCTCACAATCTCACTGGTAAACACAAGATTTAAAGTGCTGCTTTTGCATGATTCTTTGTGGAGAAAAAGTTTTACATATCTGTCGATTTATAGAATTGACTAATCGTTTAGTCGTCAAAATCAGATGAATGTTAAATGTTGACTAAGAATTTCTTAAATCGAGGACAGCCCTAATGTATAGAACTGTATTAAGGGGGAGGGACATGTCTGTCCCGTCACATCTGTTCTTTTTTTAGAACAGTTGGCAGAATTAAACAGAAGCTGTTAGATAACAATGACATTTAATAACCAAAGCTTGGCATACAAAATGAACCTTTTTTTAAAGGAATAGTTATACTTTTTGAAAATACACTTTCTTGCAGAGAGTTAGATGAGAAGACTTCACTCTAGTGTTTGAGAGTGGTATTGATCTTCCTGTCCAACCCAAAATGTCTCTTCCTTAAATGAGGTAACAATACTTACTGCACTCTGGTAATGAGAAGTAGAGCTGTAAGGGAAGAATACATGAAGATATAATTATAAAAAGGTATGCATATCTTGACACTACAAACGTTTCAGTTCAGTGGTGTGTGTGTGGTGTTCTCTCCTTGTCAGACTGGAGAAGGCTGGGCCGCAGAGGCAACAGGAGAGTGGGGAGCTGAGGAGAGCTGGGAGTCCGTGGATGGGAATCAGGGTAAGTCTCTGAGCTGGCCTCCCTCATCAGAAATATGAAGCTTTTACCACATCACTGAAACATTTTTACTTCTCTGTCCAAACCCATCACTTTAACATCTTCTATTTTAGTGTTTTCATTTTCTTACCATATATTCTTTTTTTTTTTTAGTCCTGGTTTTGTGTCAAATGTCCAATTGTCCCAAGTTTTAGTTTACTAAGTCTGGGCATTTTAGTTTTATCTTGGTCAAAGAAAACCGTGACTAATGTAGGATAGTTTTTTGTCGATGAACACTGTTGACATTTTAGTCTTTTTTTTTTTTTTTTGTAATTAGGTTATATTGAACATCTCAGTCAATCTAGTCAAGGCAAATCATCACCTTGTTTCTTTCTCCCAAGTCCTGTTGTCATTGTTAACTATAAGTTCAGTAAGTTACTCCGAGTCCTCCTGACTTTGCTCATTTTGCGCTGCCGCTGTCGTCCTGATATGACGCTCGCAGCACGGGACACAAAACTGCTGCATTGAGGAAGAAAAAAAAAAAAAGAAAAAAATCTTTATTTTCATTGACAAAAAAGGAGATACAATATTATAGAGATTTTGGTAAAGTTAAAATTTTTTGGAACTACATTTAAGTCTCGTCTTTCTTCGTCAACAATATTGCATGCTGGTATTGTCAAAGTTGGTGTTTATTGACGTCGCTACCGTCTCGTCTTAGTCGAACATATTTAGTCGTAGTTTTCGTTAAAGAAATGAACAATACTTCACACTAATGCTCAAGTATTCTTGTTAGATGACCATTAACTAACGTACCGTATGCCTGTGCATTAAACTGCCTGTTTATTGTCACGCAGGTCTCAGCAAAGCAGAGCTGTCCAAGAAGAAACGGGAGGAGAGGAGGAAAGAGCTGGAGGTGAAACGGGCGGAGCGCAAAGCTGCTAAAGGTCCTCTCAAACTGGGCGCACGCAAGCTGGACTGACGGGGATGCAAAGAAAAGATTTGAGGGTGGGGATGAAGTGGGAGGAACATGGACCACAGTGGCTGAACGCTTGACATTCCACAAACAAAGGACCAGAAAGAAGTGTGAGCCGTCGGAGGAAAACGTTACTGTTGGTCAGTAGACTGACTCAGCTTTAGGATTCTCTCTCTTTCTTCCTTCAGGAACTGACAGATGGGTGAAGAAGCAACAATCCAGCGCTTTATAAATGCATTATTGTGGACGGCCGAGCGGAAATAAACACAAACAGTAAAGTGGAAAAGCGGCACAGAGCAGCACTCCTTGCAGCCCGAGTTATTCACATAAAATACCCCCTTTTTTTTTTTTTTTTTTTTTTTAAATACATCATTCATAAAGTTGCAGTTGTAAGTAAATGTATATAAATGGTGCATCTTGTCTTCAAATGATATGAAGAAATGACACTTTTTTTTTTTTAAATTGAGAAATATATATAACAGAATTTCTGAATCAAACGTATTATTACACTGAATGTTTTTCAGCACACACACACACACACACACGAACACACAAAGTGTATATGAATGTTTTAGTTCAGCTGTCACTAACTTACAGATTTAAAATCAATCCATGCATGCACTTGTGTATTTGTGTCACCTAACAAGGTTTCACGGCACAGAATTACAAATATGTTGAGTTTACTTTGCACATTCAACACTGTATTTTACTGAACTGGCCTGACAGCTGACACATTTGACTGGTTTCAGATCTGTAAATGTGTCACACGTACTGCCGACACATGACGGTGGGGAAAGTAGTAAAATTGATGCTGGGGAACTGGTTTCAAAGGAAAATCAATTTGTGTTTACATGCCTTCTTCTATGTGTCCTTGTAGTGCTGTGGTGGAGGGTTTATGAAATCAAATGAGTTTTATTTTGAAATCTTTCGAAGGTACATGTATAATCCTGATTTTAAGATCTCACTAAAAAGTAAGTAAGATTTACCCATCACCTATCATGTTGACACTATTGGGTGTGGTCAGGGTAAAGAAGTTCCCTAAAAGTTATTTTACTCTTTTATTTGTGCCTTTTTATTTAATAAAACAAATCTGCTCTGTAGGATCACCACCAACAACTGAACTTTTAATAGAACATTTAAACCTGAAATGTCTTCCCATCAGCAGATTCTGTGTTTTCATCAAACCTTTCCCCCCATATCTCCTGATTGTGTTGGATATGGTATTGTTAGGTTCGATGTTACTTACCATACAAGACGCTGTACAGACTCATCCACACACCACTGTTGGAGCGAATGTCCTGGTAAGAAACATGTGTTCAGTTCAGATCAACTGAAAAAGACTGGATGCAACATTTACTGAGAATCCAAATCATGTAGCATGTGAGCTGTTCTAAATATACGTAAAAAATAAATGTAAGTTTCTTCTTTAAACTGAAAGGCTGATCCAAGAATTTAGTGAGTTGTCATGAGGGGGGGGTATCCATCTTAGAGATTTCTGCCTCCACCACTTACAACAGGTGAAAATGTCAGCAGACACTGCGGATAATTCATTCAGTAAAAAAATAACACTGCGACTTATAGAAATACTTTTGCTGATTATTCATTCACCTTTATGGTTTTGGGCAGTGACGTGCAGACCGGCATCTCACCGTTATCTTAAAGCCTAGACTAATAAAACCCAAACTATCGAGATAGATCGATTATAACTAGAGGTCAGTATGAAAAAAAAAACTAAAGATAACCTGGCCATGCGTAGCAATATGCTTATCTAACAATAAAATGTTTTTATTGTGAGTGCCTGTTGCCACAGCTTGTTATTTTCTTTAATGATTAGAGAGGCTGCATCTTCTAGTATAAAGAAATGCAACTATGTGCACAATAATGCCACCACTGCAAACGAGGAGACGTTGCATTTAAAAATTCCTGCCATGATACACTTCTTGAAAGGACAGGAAAAAATACTTTGACCATCTGGAGAAAACAGAGCTTGGCGCTCATGGACTAAAGAAAAAGCCAAAAGATTCAGTAAAATGAGCAGAGCTGGCCTGCGACGGAGCAGACACCAATGTAATGTATAAACATTAAATTAAAAAACGACAAGAGCTCAAGAGAATTCAGGGGTAAAATTGGTGGCTTGTCTCTAAAACACAGTAATACTAATAATACAGTATGCTGCTTCTAATAAAACGCTTAGAAATTCAAATGAGCAAAAGTGACGGAAATAAGTGAACATAGATTAAATTCATTCAAAACAGCCGGGACTACAACCCTGTGTGAGGAGGCGACACCATCCAGCATCACACAAATGATTCTTTATTCAAAACAATTACAAACAATTAAATGTCAGAGGAAGACAAAGTATTATAGATTTCCAGTTAACTGGTAAACCCATTAGAGATAAAGTGTCATAAGAAAACTGCAGGAGTCTTAAATGAGCTCAGCCCAGAACCTTCAAGGTGCTTTTATGCCGCTGTGCATTCGGCATCACATGGTTCTTCTGGGAGATGTGCTTTGAATTGAATTGATATAAACAGATTGTGTAAAATATTCATCTTGTCTAGGTTCGACTCAAGTAGCTAATATAATTTCTTCAAAAGCAACTACAACCAATTTAGTTTTTATCAATAGAAAAAAACCTCCCTAAAAAACATCTGCATTCATCCTCACTTCATATTCAAATATTTGAACATATTCCTTCTTGGCAGCTTAATTATTGGCAATAGTGTTTGTTGTGGAGTATGTGCTAGAGGTATTTAGACAAAGACAAATCCAACAAGCTTTGCATTGTTATTCAAATCAAAGAAGGCATGGCGGACGTATGGAGGTAAAGTTGAGTCAGCAGCACAGAAATCACAAGATGTACATTAGTCAGAGTTTTCTGTGAGTGAGTGTGATAATGTAAGGATAAGATAAGGATAACAATTAGGTTTGGCTTGTGATCTTTTCCTCAAGTCCCTGAACTTGCGGCCTGGGACTTGTATCACTCTGTGTTCTTGTTTTCTTTTTTGTTGCTTCCAAACAGATGTCCTGCCAGAGCCACCAAACCCAGACCCACCACTGTAGCCACACCTGCGTACATGGCGGTTTCTCCCGCCTTACGCACCTGCAGACGGAAACAGACGCATTTTACTTTGTGAGCCGAGTCTTCTTCACATTCAAAACTTCATTCATTTTGATGCAGTGTTTATTGATGCTGCAAATATGGGTGCTAATTTAAAACAATGTTTTATCATTATTATTATTATTTATTTTCATTATTATTATTAAACGGTGGGCTTTATTTTTATTGTTTTGCTTTACTATGCGTTCTATATATAGTGATCTTAAAAGTGGTTTACAGATTATGTACAATTTGTACATAAACATTGACGTCAATGTCTGGCCATTAGATTTGAGATATTAGACGGTGCGTGTGTTTATCCCCACAGCACTGCAGAGAGGGTCTTTTAAAAGAAATTAAAAACATTTTTAGGTGTAACTCCAGGGTTGTGGCCGACACAGATAAGACCCACAGTGAAGTTACACCCTAGGCAACATGTTCTGCGGTAGCTGAAAAATGCTTATTTCAGCGTAATTGAGAGCGTTGTTGAGTCGGTGTGTGTCAGGAAAAGTAGGTTCACCTGTGTTTATTAAAGCCTCAGAGACCGACTGTGCACTTTTTGTCCAAAAATGTTTAATCTCCACCACCGCAGTGTTTATTGATGCATATGTACATGCTGCAAATACTGATTTCTGTTATCTTTACTTTTATTCAGTGGGTTTTATTTTTGTTTTAATTATTACCTTATTTTTACCATCATTCTTAAGTGTGTTTTATTTTCCATAAATTTGGCCTCTATCCCTGTTTTCATGTTCATTCTGTCTATTTTCCCTAATTGGAAAGCAATTTGTGCTTTATTCAAATTATCCACAACTCTGGGAAATACATGTATTATTATATTAGGAAATTGTTTTGCTTTTTTTTTTGTTCCGCTAAGAATGCTTTCCTAATATGATGTTATTATGCTGTCGAAGAGGTTTGATAGGTTTTCATGGATGTATTGATTTAAAAAAATATATATATTATTACATTTTGTCTTATTTCTTTTTTAGTGAAATGTCTTTATAGTCCATTTGTTTTGTTTTTCAATCTCACCAGCACAATCATTTTAACTCCTTTAATGTAAATTAATGTATATTTTTTGTGTTTTTTAACATATGTACTTATTATCGGATTTTCACTCCAGCCCGGGAAAAAAAAAAAAGTCTCAACCGACCTGACGGGACTCGGCTTTTCCGTAACGCAGCTCGTTTGCAAAGTGCTCACAGTTCCTCCTGATGACACAGTAGGGTAGCTCTTTGCCAACCATCGCACAGGCATCCCTCACAATGACATGAGCCGGGCGGGCCTCGTACTCCTTCTCCAAACTGTTGTTGATTTTCCACTGGTTGGTTTCCGCCACAACCCACAGATCCTCTTTCTTCACAATGGCCTTCTCAGTTAGAACAGACATCATATTGCTGGCGCTGTCACCCAGGGCCTCAGCTATAAAGTAAAAGGAGAAGAACGAGAGAGAAAGACATTACCTAATTATTATTACATTACAAAATATTTTGTGTTTTTTGAGCGGTTTATGAATTATGAATTACTTCAACCAAACAAATAATCGAATCTGATATTCTGCTCTAAAAAACTTCATGCGAGTCAATCTGGGTTTTTTTTGTTCCAGACTGAGACGTGTTAGCAGTTCAGATGTGTGTGTGTGTGTGTGTGTGTGTGTGTGTGCGTGTGTGTGCGTGTGTGTGCGTGTGCATGCGTGTGTGTAACTCACAGGGTGTTGCCAAGTGAACAATGAAGCCATCGCCAACATACACAGCCCAGTGCTGATAGGAGCCCCGGAAGATCTCAATCAAGTCCCCGAGCTCTGGTTTCTCATCATACTTGGATTACAACAGACAGAACATTTTTGACTTTGCAACAGACTTTGTTTGGTAACTACTGCAGTACATTTTGACATGACAGGACTGTCTGGGTTAAACTAAGATGAGACTATGTATATAATGGAACACAAAACCAGGAAAAAACATTGTGGAGTCATTTTCCACAGACAATTTTCCGATGAAGTGATTTCCTTACCAGTGTCGGCGCCATGTCAGTGTTTGTTTCGCCTGGTTTGACTTTCCAGTTAACTTTCAGCACCTGAAGGAAGAAATTATTTCATAAACCCAATAGGAGCACACAACATGAGATAAAGAAAAGTTAAAATATTTTACTTTCCCTTCAGTGACAAGGTCATCTGTGTGTTGGGATTTAGATGTTAGCTCAAAACGTATGAGTCTTTGAATACAGCACAGCATTTTAATAACATTCACATTTTTGCTTGTCAGTGTAATGCATTTAATGCTGTATTTATTATATAATGTGGATGTGCCATTTACACAGGTACTGTGTGATCGCTAATAATAATCAGGCATATTGACCTCACACATAGATTATGAATTACCCAAATTTTCTGTCAGATCATGTCAGTACATTCATTACATTTATATAACCTGAGTTTCCAGTTTATTAGGTACACCTGACCTAGATAAAACTAATGCAGTCTAATACCAAAGCCCTGTAATAAAATCCTACCTTCATGAAGGTTATAATAATAAAAATGAAACATTTTTTGATAGAAAATTCAACTTTTATGATCATTTTGTAACTCAGAGGCTGTAGTTTGTGGTGCTGTTGAACGGTAGTGCATTACACTACACTCATTTAAATGGGGTGGACAACATAAAATAATCACTTTCTTTCCATTGAACAGCACCAGAAATTTCAGCCTCCAAAACGATCATAAAGTATGCTTTTATAAATATGTTTAAATCATTTAAATGTCCCTGTAATGTAGACAGTGGGTCATTCAATTCAGTGTTAGCAAACAATATAAACGACGACACAGCAAGGCAGCCGAAAGCTAGTGATTAGCTTGAACCGGTCCATGTTTACATCATAGAAAAGCTTTTACAGACGCCGGCTTGTAGTTTACGTCATATCAGCTAAAAATCAGGCATCAGGAAAACGGAGCCTCGGCTGCCATGAAAATCACTCGTCTTACCTTTAACTATAATCTCCAAAATTCGGATCTCACATCAGAGGCGACTTCAACAACACCGAAACAAAAACAAAACCCAGTTGGTAGCGATCAGCTGATTGTTGCTGTGAGCACGTGACCTTCGGAATAAAAGTCATTCAAATGTCAACATTTACGTTGTTGCGATCGAAGTTATCAATGCATTACTTAAAGGAAAAAATATATAATATACAGCTTTCATAACTTTTTAATTACACTGGGAACATTTACACAGCATTTAATCATTATTTTTGCACATTCCATCTTCATTTTAAACACTTTACAGCTCTTGATTTAAAAATATATTTCTACATATTTTAATTGTAAAGGTCTATTTTATATTACGACTTTTTTTCCTCTCTTTATATTTGTTTATTTTGACCATTATGCACCACAACCCCAAGGAAAATGGTTGTTCTTGTTTCTGATTTCTAATTCATTTAACCTTTGGAGGATCAATAAAGTTTTTTCTTATCTTATGTTATCCCACTTTATTAGTTCACTAATGAAATAGTGTTACAACCAATACTAAAGAAACAGAACATTGACACCGGCTCAAAAAATTAATAAGTAATAAAATAAATAAATAGATACAGTCAGTACCACCGAGTGCCACTAGATGTCGCTAGTGACGTCAACTGTCAGTGTCGCTTTACGTTTTTCTAACGACGAAGAAGTCCCAACTTCCGGCTTCAGAGCGCCCTTTCCATTTATTTTTGTCCTATATTGTACAGAGAAAACAACAAAAAGCTCACACAGTCGATCACCTCGAAGCCCCACAGCCGAGAAGACGATTTGATGTGACATTTTAATGTTAAAAGACCAAACGATGTCTGTGGTGTTGGACGGGAGTCCGCTGAAAGCGATGCAGAGCTCACACACTCACACCCCGCAGACTGCCCTGAGGTGAGTGCGAGGAAGCTGCTGACAGAACAAGTACATTTAGACTCTGAAGTCACTTTAATTCATTTTGTTTTTAAATAAACTGCATGAAGATCAGTGGGTCATACTTTATATGTCACTACACTTTTCTATAGAGCCAACTCATGTTGAAAGTTACTGGATTAATAAAAGACGTAAGGTCTACATTGAGTACTTTTTAGTTTCAGTTAATCGATTATTCATGTACTCTAGTAAAGGTTCAAAGAGGACATATGCAAATGACAAGTTGTTAGAGACCAAAATGTTGTTTAACAGTAACTATTTGTTCTGGCAAACACCCAAAAATACTTCAAAGTGATAACAGTTGGAGCAAAGCTGGCAGAGCAGTAATCATCATTTGTTGGGTGATTTAAATGGAATATGTTTTAGGGCTGCAATGCAATTAAGTATTATTAATTATATTATATATATAGAGTGATAACATGCATAATCGTTTTGCCTATAACATATTCATCCCAGTTTCTCAAAGTCCAAGGTGATTTCTTTAAACAGTGATTGTCTTTCTATCTATCGACTTATCGATTTAACGATAAGTCGATATTAGTTGATGGACCAAAAAATAATTACATTTTTAAAATAATTTATTGATTACTTGTTTTGAAATACATCATGGAAATGATGTATTGTACATGTACGTACATGTAGTTTTCTGTTGATTATTCTTATCCATTATTCAATCATTTAGTCATTGAATGTATCAGATGTCAGAAAATAGTGAAAAATGCCTACAACAATTTCCCAGAGCCCAATGTGACTTCCTTAATTTGCCTGCTTTGTTGAAAAACCAGAACCCCAACATAATCAGTTTACAAAGATAGAAGACAGTGGAAGGCAGCAAATTCTTAGTAATTTAGTAAGAAGTAAGATATAGCACGTTTTGTCATTTTTGCCAATTTAGTTGCAGCCCTAAAATATATCTTTCTCTTTCTTGTTGGTATGTATAAATAGATCTTCATGGGTAGTCTGAAAGGACCTTCCCTTCTCACATACATACAGGCACACTCCTCTTTTTTTAAAATTCCTTTTCCTCATCATTTTCTGCTTGTGGATGCTAAATTTCCCACTTTTTCCATCATTTCCATTTCCATGTCCACTCTTCTCCTGCAGCGCCCAGGAGCTCTCCCAGGAGATCAAGTGCTTCATCAGTGGCGTTGACACAGTTCAGGGCCGGAAGCTCAGTGTCCGGGAACACGCTCGCTGTGCTGTGCGCCTGCTGCGCTCGGTCCCGGCCTGTCGAGGGGCGGTGCTGGAGCATCTGAGGGGCGTGTATGATGAGCACGTCTCCGCCTTCTTGCACAACCTGGAGACAGAGAGCGAGGCCAGCTCCGGGGTCAGCTCCAACCTGGAGGACATCATACAGGTACGATGACACAAGGACACACATGGAACTTCTTATAAAACTATTACCTTATCTTGAAAATCTGGAAGAACTATGATAAAAAAAATATTGAAACGTTTATACAGATTGTAAGACATTACAGGCCATTTTCATTAAGTCTAGTTTTTTTTTTTTGTAGAGTCAATTCATCGATTAGTCGATCGACAGGAAATTCATCAGTAACTATTATGATGATGATGATGATCCTCCTCTATAATCAACTTTCAAGCCAAAACAACCAAATACTACAATGTTCCAGCTTTTCAGTTGTAATGATTTGATGTTTTTCTTTGGGCCTATATTGTGCTTATATAAGTAAGGGATAATGTACAGTGAGCCGGTCATCAATTGCAACAATGACCGGCTCACTGTACATTATCTATCTTATTACACGGCTACTTACTAAAGAAATACAGAATTTTACACAAAATATTGATTTGAAAGTGACTTTATTCATTTGAAAATGATTGTATTGCTTCCGCTAAAACAGCGTCCATAGTAACGGTCTGTTATTCAAAGCAGCGGCCTTCTATAAAGAAATAACAGTCGGTAGAATTCCTTAATTGATCAAATGATTCAACAAAGCCGTGTAATAAACCTGATTAACTTTGTGTTCAAGACTGACTGAACGATCAGTGAAATCATCAAAATAATTGGCAGATTATTGCAGATTACAACCCAGTGTAGCATTTTGTGCCTCAACATAAAAATTCAATTAAAACTTTTTGCATTGCTTCCATTTAAGTGTCCTATTCTGAAATGACATCAAGATGAAGAGACACATTTGAGGTTTCTTGTCAAATTATCTGAGGGGTATTTGTAACAGAGTTCCGGATTCAGACCTTGCACAATCTCGCTAGCCTAAATGTTTCCCTGACAAAAATATCCTGAAAAATGGTATTAACTATTCCTGTTTTGTCCGTAGGAGGTTCATGGCGTTCTGTCCGAGTTCATCCGTCTCAACCCCCGGGCCTGGGCCCCCCTGGTATCTGCCTGGGCTGTGGACTTGTTGGGCCAGCTGAGCAGCAAGCACGCTGGCCGCAGGGTGGCCCCCCACTCCTCCAGCCTCAATGAGCTGCTCCAGCTCTGGATGTCCTGTGCTGCCACTCGGTCCCTCATGGAGGCCTACTCCCAGTGTTTGGCCGCCATGCTGGCCTGGTGCCCTGACGCGTGTGTGGATGCTCTGTTGGACACCTCAGTTCAGCACTCCCCGCATTTTGACTGGGTGGTGGCTCACATCGGCTCCGCCTTCCCCGGTACTATCATCAGCCGAGTTTTGGCATGCGGACTGAAGGACTTCTGCTCTCATGGTGCTAAGGACACGGGGCTAATGGTGATGGGAGTGGATAAAGGCAGCAGAGTGCCAAAGATCGGCTCAGTGGTGGGAATCCTTGGACACCTTGCAGTGCACCACTCAGACAGCATCAGGAAGGAGCTGCTCAGGATGTTTCAAGAAAGCCTGAGTCCATCCAGCCCTCTATCTCCCACTTCATCCTCAACGTCTTGGGAGAGTTCCCCTCAACTCCGTCGGGCTGCAGTACCGTTTCTGCTGCAGCTCGCTGCAATGTCCCCCAACCTCTTTGGTGCGGTGTCTGCAGAGCTGGTGGAGCTGCTGCGCCCTCCTATCCTGCTGCAGCTGCAGGCCTTGCTGCAGGGCATCCCCAGAGAGGAGCTGGATAACATGCTGGGGCTGGCTGTCCACCTTATTAGCCAGAGCCCATCAGGAGGGTCCCGGGTCCTCCGTTTTCTGGCAGACACAGCAACCCCGGCCTCTGTTATCATCTCCGGCCCTACACCGTCCCCTCATGAAGGTGTCAGAGAAGGTTGCGATCGCCTCCTCCAGATGCTGCTTCTGCATCTCCACAAACTGGTCTTCAACCGCTCAGAGGGAGCTGAAGTCAACCCCCATCGCTCTGCTTCCTCTCAGCCCCAGAGGGTCATCCCCTTCTTGGAGGAGCTGCAGTCCCACGTAAGTGAGCTCTGTGCCGAGACATTGCGACTGGAAAGGAAGCGTCACCTCTGGCTGCACCAGTTGCTGTGTCTGCTGTCGGTGTATGGCGGTCCCAACGTGGCCACTGAAGCCCTCTGCCAGCTCCTCACCCAGGCCCACAACCCGGAGGAGCTGGCTCTGTCCTGGCAGCTCCACACCACGCTCTCCTCTTGCATGGTGGGACTCATTCCTGCCGCTGTAGCTCGCTGTGTAGCCCAGATCCACACACACACTCTGGGGCCCCGGCAGCTGAGGCAGCTGTTGCTTAACATGGCCGCAGCCATCCAGAGTCAGGATGAGGAGAGAAGAGGAGCAGCAGGTGTTCAGTCCTCCATGGCCATCCAGGTGGGCTCAGCGGTCTCAGGACACCTCCATGATTTTGGCCCGCTCCTTCTCCACGGTGACCCGGCTGTGTCTCATGCTACAGTGCGCCTCCTGTCCTGTAGCCCGCTCCCTCGCACCTCCTCCCCAGCACACCTGCTCCTGCTCTCTCGTGCTGCCGTCACTCATTTCTTTCTGGCGCTGCGGAGAAGAGGAGAAGTAGGAAAGCTGGGGAGAGATGGGGGACAGGCAGGTGAGGCGGTGAACTATTCAGTGCTGCTGCTGTCACGTTTTGCAGCATATTCTCCGCTCACTCTCAAAGCGGTACTTCAGCAGCTGGTTGAGGGGGCGCTACATAAAGGCAATGCTGGCCTGTTTGGAGGGCAGATCGCAGACATGTCTGGAGCCCCTTTGCCACAGAACCCGTCTGTGTCTCCTGACATCGGAGCCTCTTTGCTGGATATCAACTGTCGCTTCGGTACCACCGTCAACTTTTCTGGCAGTGTGTGGTCTGTGTTTCATGCCGGGGTGATTGGCAAGGGGCTGAAGGTCCGCACTGACACACCGCTCCCTGACCCATCAGGGGTCATGCAGGTAAGTTGCACAATTTGAGAACTATAGTTTGGTACAGTTTCAAGCAAAATGTGGATAAAATAAGCTAACAGCAGGGCAGTCGATGCTATATACGAATTAGGGAAGCACGTTCGACTTCAAATTTCCCATGAATGCCTGCACATTTTAGAAGGCTTTTCAAACTATTTGAACTTGAAACTACAAATAAAAAAAATTTAAATTCTAAACTCTTATTTGTTGGAGGTGGTTCGCCCTCCCAAGTAATTTCTGAATATTGAACACACTGTAAAGATACAGAAATGTATGGAATTGCATCCTGCATGTGAGTATTATCTCAAATACACCTGAACGTGATTAAAGATGCTGCTCTCATATGTATTTTGTGTTTGATGTGCTGCAGCAGAAAAGACTGAAAATGTTTTATTTTCTTCTCTCTGTAGAACGTCCAGACTCTGCTAGCTGTCGTCGTCCAGTGTTGCAGTTCCTCTGGTCTCAACGGCTCACGACCACCATCTGACCCCGACGAGCCGCTGCCCATCAACGCCGAGGCAGCCAAGGTTGTTGCAGTTACGATGGTGGAAAACGTCTGTCCCGATGTGGCCAACGGTGAGCTGTCCTGGCCCCCAGAAGAGCACGCCCGCACCACGGTGGAGCGAGACATCCACATTCGGCGTTGCTTTGAGGCCCACCCGGTGCTCTTCCCTCTGCTTCAGGTGGTGGCAGCTGGACGCCCGGCTCTCTGCTACTGCTCAGCTGTGCTCCGAGGCCTCCTCGCCACTCTGCTGGCCCACTGGGAGTCATCCCGCGAGGTGTTGTCTACAGACTCCCCGTGGCACCTCCAGGCCTCCTGTCTCCTGGTGTCCTGCATGGGAGAGGGCCAGCTCCTGCCTCCTGTGCTGGCTAACGTCCACGAAGCCTTCCCCCACCTCACTCCCTTCGAGGTGAGGCTGCTGCTCCTGGCTGTGTGGGAGTACGTGAGAGGCAATGGGCCCATGCCCCAAAAGTTTGTCTTCAGCTCAGAGAAGGGGCTGTTCTGCAGGGATTTCTCACGGGACGGTGACGTGGCAAGATACGTGGCACCGATTCACAGCGTCCTGCATAAAAACATTGATAGATTGGGACATCTGTGCTGGCGGTTCCAGCTCTAAAGGCCAGTGAGGAGCAAACTGTAGAGCATGTGAGACTGTAAAGTAGTCGGGATACTGTGTTACGTTGCTACAAGAGAGGACTGCAAAGTTGCTTTCACTGTACTTCATGTGTGTGTGTGTGTGTGTGTGTGTGTGTGTGTGTGTGTGTACACCTTTTTGTACCATATTTTTAGACTTGATACGTTTCTAACTAGTTGTTTCTGTGACAAAGACAAGGGGACAAGAGAAATGACACATGTATGTTATGTTAATACTGAATTTGCTCCGCACAAAACACAGCTGTAATGTGTCATTTTTGGTTGGAAAATACAACTTAATCATTTATAGATAGTTTTGTATCATTTTCAGATTGCTCACGTTCTAAAATTGTACTACAACTACAAACATGCATTGTATCTCTTGTTATACGGCCAAAGCTGTCGTTTCAACCACTTTACAAAATAAACCATTTAGTTGTAGAATGTGTCTTGAATTGAGCGTCCTTTTTACTGCTAAAATGTTTATCACAGGACTCTCTTGGTGATTAAAGTGACCACCACAACGTTGTATGTTCTTTACATCCTGTAAATCCTCTGAGCCAGTGGTTTCCATCCTTTTGTCTGTGACCGCTTATCAAGAAGCATCAAATCGCAGGGAAGTGGTTCTTCCTTCTTAGACTGTTTTTCATTTGAATAATCTTTGGAGGTAAAGTTATACGAGGACAAAATAAACTAATATTTTAACAATATTATTCAACAGAAGTGGCTCCCAACCTTTTTGCTTGTGACCCCCTAAAATAATGTCCAATCCAAATGTATTTATGAAGCACATTTAAAAACAACAATTAAACAATCAAAATATAGCAAAACCATAAAATCAACAAAAGGCAAAGGACAATAATATAAATGTGAATAATGCGATGGATGTTTCTTGTAAGGTAATGGAGTATATCAGAGGGGAGTTGTACGGAGGGGGTTTGATGCATGGTCTTGCAAAATAATAACTTTTCTCATAATAATGAGTTGGTATTGCAAAATAATGAGAAACTTTATCAAAAACAATGAGTTGGTATCTTGAGTTAATATCTCAAAGTCTTGAGTTAATATCTCAAAGTCATGATTTATTAATTCGCATTATTTCGCGATAGTAAGTCACTATTTTGAGGACGTTATGAGTAATCTAGTCAGACCTGGCCTCCATGCTTCAGGAGATGGTTGCACGAGGACGGTCTCGAGACAAATATTGAACGTGTGCACTTCACTGACTGCAGCTGAGATGACGTGTCCGTGTCTGAGAGGATGAATATGCAAACGAAGTTCACGTTACATCCTCCTTTTATCATCAACCACGTAGAAAAGGACAACGCCACGATTGAGTAAAATCAAAATCCATACGGTAAACATTGTGATCTGATCCTTTGTTTCACACTCTCGTTATTAGTTTAAAGAAAGAAAAAAAAAAACTAACATATTCCAGATTTGTTTTTTAACGGTTTTTGTGGCGGACTGAAATGGGCGGAGCTAAGCGACAGCATAATCAAGATGGCCCCCTTCACTGAGAGGTAAGACAAAGCAGGTCCGCTGTTTCATCGTGCATTTGTCGTTTGTCTGGTATATTATCAGCGCGCCGGAGTCCAGAGGTTATCGCTGTGGTTAAACATTTGACAGACGTGTAAGCAAACCTAATGTTTCAGGGTTTAACGGCCGCCAGGCTGTATCATACTGGGAAAGACTAACCCCCTCAATTGAATTAATAGGCTGAATGTGCCGCTGTTAGCAAGGTTAGCACGATAATCCTGATCCTAAGAGGTAATTAACGACACTGCTGTCGAAAGACGGATGCACTATTGTTGTAGAATTGGTCATTTGTGCCTGTTTTCTGATGTATTTCCCCCCCCAGATATCTGATTGAATGTTAGCTAACTTTAGCCCACATTAGCGGATACGATAGCTAACGCTGTGTCCTGGCGTCATGTCGAGCACAACACCCGGGCTGACAGCAGCAGTGAGAGCTGGAGACGAGTCTTTACATATAGGCTCGGGTCTGACACGCAACACGGCAGGATGGGTAGTGTTTGAAATGTGTAGAAATGCACACTGTAGCTGAAGCAGGATGAGGAAACGGGAAATGGGTTAGCTGCCTTTTTTTTTACCAGCACAGAGAGATCAAAGTCCGGACGTGTGAGTGAGTGTGTGTGTGTGTGTGTGTGTGTGTGTGTGTGGGTTTGTATAAGCTTAACTCGTGTGCAAGTGCTGCAATTTGGCTGGGGTCCTCTTGGGTAATTACTTTGGCATCGTTCAACCAAATGTGAGTCAATGATTTGGAGAGGTGACCAGATATATAACGTTTTGATTATTTTTGAATCTCCTTGATTTTCTTTTGCAGGATGGCGCCTGTTTTGGTGCTCTGGCTGGCCGTGTCCCTCAGTGGGACCTGGGCTGTGGACAAGGGCAACTTCAAGACCTGTGACCAGAGTGCCTTCTGCAAGTGAGTGCAAGAAGGAAAAATAATACGTTTCCGAAAGCCTCAGGGCAGTGTAGAGGAAGCTCAACGTTGTACATAAAAAAAACTAATTGAATTACAGCTTTTTATGTATACATATCGGACAAAGAATGGTTTGAAATGTGTATGATGCAGTGTACTGCTATTAACTCACGAGCAGGGAATGAAAGTGGCACCTGCCAAATACAGGGTAAATGTTGTTCTTGCATTAAAATGGCTTTTCCAATCTTTGCGATCACTCAAAGCCGCTTTACGACACGTCAGCATTCACCCATTCTCACAGAGTCGGAGGCTGCCATACAAGGTGCCACACGCTCCCCAGTGATAAATAACCATTCACACACACTCACACTCACGTTGGGAGCAATTTGGGGTTCAGTATCTTGCCCAAGGACATTTCGACACGCTGACTGCAGAGGCTGGGGATTGAACCGCTGACTCAGACTGGTGGACGACCACTCCACCTCCTGAGCCTCCCTAAATGTGTTATTAAAAAAACGAAACAATTCCTAGTTAAAAATAGTCAGGGATTAAGGTTACACGCTCTATTACATATTTCTACTGACTGACATCACTGACTCGATGTTGAAAATAAAAATAATAAAAAGTGCTCTACATAGATAGAGACAAACAAAAAGATTGAGTGGCTGGTAGAAATGTTCATTGAATTGCCACAGTGGCAGGTGAGGGGGGAAAAAAACTAAAACTTGATTTCAGACCCTGCTCACAAGTACGGAAAAAAGTTTGGTTGAAAGAATCTAACTAAGTTCATCATCACACCCCAAAGCAACCATGTTGGAGGCCAAACTATACCCATGTTTTCTGGAGCTGCACTAAGCGAGAGCCTTTCTGGAATAATGTAAATGTAACTATTAAAGATATCGTGCGATATGCTGTTCGAAACAACTGTGCTGTCATGTACTTTGGAAACATTGAGGAGGAAGTACAAGGAAGAGCTGGATATCTGGTGAAAATTGAGCTTATAGCCAACAAAAAAAATCTAACAAGAAACTGGTATGAAGCTGAGCCTCCAGGGAAAGAAAAAAGGTTGAGATTGTCTGTCTGGGATATCTATTCAATGCAAAATCTGACATACCAACTTCAAATTTAAAAGAGTTATCTTCAACAAGAATGGGGAAAAATTGATAATTTACATGAAACATGATGTCAACAAGTAACTGAAGTGTTAAGTTATAGAATAAGTGACTGTAACAATGTATACATGTCTGAACTGGCCCTAAAATGTTTTTGTATCTTGTTGTATTGTTTGGTGACTGTTGTATGGATTCTCGTGTTTTATCCAGAGCTGAACAGGCAATAAAAAATGTAAAGTAATAAAAAGAAAAGAAAAGTAATACATTTATTTACTTAAAGTTGGTGTTGCTAGATAAAAAAAAGCACACAGTTACTGATTTTTCTACGGTATCCACTCTTATTAAATTTTATAAACAGGCGTCAGCGAGCGTTGAAGCCTGGTGAGTCTCCCTATCGAGCCCTGCTGGAGACCATGGAGCTGACCAACACCAGACTCACGCTGCAGCTCATCAATGACAACAATAAGGTGAATCCCACACAGAAGCAGTTCACAATGGAGGAAACTTTGGCTGCCAAAGGGATAAGGCACTAACTGCTAGTCTGGTAGATGTACTTTAATTCACAAGTGTGATTTGAATTTTTAAACTGTTAGCTGTAATGATAAATATCGCCTTATGTTAAGCTTGTTCCCAGATCGGGACATTTTCATGCTATTATGAAGTCGCAAGTTACCAGTTTCCCTTTGTGGTATCAAAGCCAAATGCCTAACATGGCAAACTAAGTGTAATGCCGAAAAAAAACTGGCCCTTGGCTGAACCCGTTTGCCGACCTCTGCTGTAGATTATGAGATAGTAATGAAATCCCCCCCCTGTCTATCAGGTGCGTCTGCTGCTCGAGCTCTATCGTCTCCAGGGAAACATAACGAGGGTGAAGATTAACGAGCTGAAGCCGATGAAGCCTCGCTATGAAGTCCCAGACGTGCTCATCAGGGACCCACCTACTGAGCCGTAAGTCGTGTGTGTGTGCGTGTGCGTAGAAATCTCATCATATATAGGGTAAACAGATTTACAATATGGAAAAAGTGCATGATAATATAGACTTTTTTTTTTTCACACATGACATTTTGAATGTATTTCCATGTATTAGTAGGAAAAGCAGGGATATGAATAACACAATTATTGATGGCTGAATTCCATTTAGCTGCTTCAGTTTCAGCGTCCTGGTATAGGGCATGCAGGCTCACTTACTTTCTAAATGGTAATGATGTTCTTGGTTGTTTTTTTTGGGGTGGGTAAGATATTCCTTACCCGACGCGACCGTCAAAGCACAGAGGATGTTGTATGCTGTAAGATTGTAAAACCCATTTATGCTTATTTGTAATATTGGGGCTATATAAATAACATTTAATTGACTTTTTGTTTTCCAAACCAAGTCCTCTCTTTAACTTCACTTCCCCACTCTCTCGCTCTCTCTGCCTCAGCCTGTCTCTCTTGTCCCAGGATGAGAACGGGGTGGTGCTGTCCCTGGGGGCGGAGTCTCAGAGGGTCATAGTCAGCGCCCGGCCCTTCCGATTGGACATCATGGAAGGCCGAGACGTGCTGATGTCGCTGAACTCGCGCGGCCTGTTGGCCTTTGAGCACCTGAGGATGCGCAAGGACACGTGAGAAACCACGCATGCACACACATTTACAAATGCCAGCCCTCTCTTTTAAT
The DNA here is from genome assembly GCA_943593645.1 of Bovichtus variegatus. NCBI lineage: Eukaryota > Metazoa > Chordata > Actinopteri > Perciformes > Bovichtidae > Bovichtus > Bovichtus variegatus. Next base: position 4,508,811 of record CALSCE010009297.1, read on the forward strand.
CCACGTCCTCACTGAGTGGATGATTTCGATTTTTGTTCCCATGAAATGGTTTGTTTTTTGAGTATTGTCTCTGACTCGTTGTTCTGTCTTCTCCCTATCATCCTAGTTTCTCCTATAAAGTAACTAGCACAGTGGCTAGCGTGTGGGATAATATCAAGAGGGTATTCTCTAGGTAAAGACCCTTAAAATTTGTAAGTGTGTATTCTGTTCCTTGTGCTAATGCTGCCAATAGTGACAAAAATCGTAGGGACTCCCATCACACCAAGTACAGTGTTTACCCTCCAATAAATGTGACTGAGTGAGAGAGGGGTGTGGGTGCGTGTGTGCATGTCGGTGTTTAATTCGACCCATAATTAAGAGTTCACTCCAGCCCCCTGTTTATATCATCCTCATACTTTTTGAAGGATCATTTAAACTAATATTACAATAATTGCCACTTAGATTTAGATTTTTCGTCTCATTTCATGAAACAAAGAAAAAATCATCCTGATCATGAAAAAAATAAACACACACATTCACCTGAATGATGTAGGGTCTGCTGTGATTTTGTCAGGTCTGTTTCGGATTAACCAAATTGTAGAGCGTCACTGTAGCAGATCTAACATTGCACCTGCATGACTGTGTGTCCTGAGCAGTTATGTTGACTGAAACTAGTTTTCACGCTTGCTCAGCTTGGTGAGCGCTAACTGCAATAGAGTAAATATAACGCTAGTTGCCGCAGGTGTGGACCAGTTTAGAAGGTACATAAGAGCAAAGCTTTTTAGTCCACACACACCAGATGGTTAGTGTCTTAGTTTCCGGTACTGCAGCCTAGTTCCCAAACCCAACAGCAACATCTCTCTTTTGTGGTTATACTTCAGTTTGAATTTCATTCAAAGGGGTTAGAGCTGCCTATTTTTCTGGGATGGTGCTTCTTTCAAGCTCTAAAGCCATACTCCCATTTTTGTGGAAAAACAGCTTTTGTAGGCTCCTTCATCATTGTTGCGTGTGTGTTGTATTGTGACAGTCCGTGCATTGAGGTACTTGGTGTGACTGCAGTTTAGGATGGAACCTAAATTAATGACTAGTGTTACAGAATGAAGCTGTACAATAACCAATGACAAAAGTCCTTGAACAAAATCCTCTATTTTAACAAAGTGATTAATAAATCAACTTTTGTTTTTTAATGATTATAACTCGTCAGTGTGCCTCCCTTTTGTGTGCGGCAAGCGGTAGAGCAAACAGTTTTTTGACCACAGTAAAAATTTTGTTTTTGAAAGGCTAAACACCAACAAATGTGTATTGAAGAAGAATATTTCAGTAGATAAAAACATGTTGTGAATTTTGGCTTGGATTTAACAAAGCTCTGGAGTTATTGGAAATGTTTGGATCACACGAGTCAAAAACAATCCTGTGCACCCAAGTAGTATAATACTAATAGTTTTCTAAAGCCTTTTGTGGCTTCAGAGCGAGATGTGTGCCATCTCATAAATTTGGATTGGAAAATTTTAAAGAAATCTCGGGTTGTGGAGTTAGAAAGAAGTGAGTTTACGAGACCTGTAGCATGCTCCTCATCTCTGTTTGAGGTTAGCAACGTAACAAACCCAAATCTCCGGCTGTGCATTTGGCGGTCAAGTTTGGAGCTGCAATATGAGTAATGTAGGCGCCAGGTTTTGACAAGGCAGAAGAATGTGCGGAATAAAAAAAGAGGATATTTCTGTCCATGAGTCTGTTAATGTTATAGTAGTGCAAAGCTAAATTGGTGGAGTACTTCTAAGTATTTACAAATTGATATTTGCCTATAAGGTAACTGCACAGACTCCTCACTCACCCAAAGAATCCTTTGCGGTGCAACACAGAAAGCGCAACGCAAGAGCCTTGTTTTTCCACGGAAATGTGAATATGGCGTAACAGGCTTACAAAATACATTTTGGCCCAAATACTTCTTGCTTGTGCTGCAGATCGTGCACCTCCACAGAGGGTGTCACTACCAAATTTTTTGCAGTTGATGCAATGCTATGGCCTTGATCACACCACGCTATGCAGGGGAGCCACTGGGTACCAGGTGTTGCACGCAGTAGCCTCTAGAGGTCCTGTCCCATAATGCTGAGCTTGAAGTAGCCACAAGGTAGGGAGTTGCTCAGTCCCCTTCGTCATTAAAGCTAAGTCAATCAAGACCTTGTAAATTATGTTTTAGTTGTCATTGTGGAGGCATTTACCAACTTCTCTGTTTGTATTTATTTTCCCTTTTTGATTTATAGTTTAATTAAACTCATTGTCACTCGTCTCAAGATAGCATGACTTAGCCAAAGTGACACATTTTTCTTTTCCCTAAATCCCCTTCCTCACCTCTCCCTCCATTATTCGTGCCATGAAGCAGTCAGGCAGACCCAGAGGCCGAGAAGGAGGAGGCTGACCCAGCAAACAAGGCCGAGGTACTACACACTCAAATAAAAACTATTTTCCTCTTCCTCTCTTTATTTTTAAAACGCTGTTTCTATGCTCTCTTCTCTTGTAAATGACATTTCTGTTCTCCCTGTTTGCCTGCCAGACTGCAAAAGAAGAGGAAGAGAAAGTAGAAGAAGGGATGTGGGAGGAAACGTTTAAATCGCACTCAGATAGCAAACCTAATGGTAAGTTGTACTTGTATTATTAGTTAGTTGCTTAAAGTGGCAATAGTTTTCATGCTTTAACACCGAGCAGTTTGAGGGCGTTTTTTGTCCTGCACCTGAATGGAAACACGACAATCGTGCCTAGAAATGGAAAGAACTCAAAAATGTTCTGCAGTAAAACAGTTATTATTCTATAAATTATAGAAAAGAAAAATGCAAGTTGACTTTCTTTTGATATTTTATTGTTTTACAAAAATTGGGACGCATTGGAAATGTGGGCTCCACAGGCAATACATATTGGAACTATTTACATTTTTACAACCTACTTACAACCTCTCTTCAGGCGAAGTTTTACAGTTTTTCTCACGTGGCTGTTGGTCCCAGCCAAGTCATTCATGGCTTCACAGTTGCACTGAAGAGCACAGAATTTAATGTTTTATTACGGGATCAGGTTAATGCTCACAATTTGTTTTGGTTGAAATTTTAAATGAGTAATGAGGTAATTGTCTAATAATAATGAGACAGTGGCAGTGCAGAGGATGTCCACACTGTCGAAACACATGCATACCTACCAAACTTCACTACATCTGTATTTCCAGTAACTACTGCATATTAAGACATACATACACACATACTTTATATAACACAAAGGACTTTGTGATCTCAACAGTGCACTGCTTGTTTTTTTTCTTCTCAGCCCCCATTACCATGTACTAATAAGCCAACTTATTGTAAGCCTACTGACTTACACATGATTCGTTCAAGGATCATCATACATTTTTTATTTTATTCTTTTTACAGTTTCTGGCTATAATGATGTTCGCAATAATAAAGAACTCTTTTAAACCTACAGATGGGTTGTGGGGTTCAGAGGGTTAATATTATATCTGAGATAAGCCTTGTGTAACTGATGTTTTTAGGGTTAAATCTCCTCTTAACTGATCATTTGTTGCTCTCGCCTCACAGGTCCATCTGCTGTTAGTTTAGACTTTTCGTTGCCAGGTGTGGAGCACGTCTACGGCATCCCAGAACACGCAGACACCCTCAGACTGAAAACAACAGAGTGAGTGTCAACAAGTCCAAGTTTCACATAAAAAAAATAATAGAATTTGTTGGTTGTGTCTTTGCTGCATTGGATCAAGCCTGATTGTTTGTTTGTTTTTATTTTTCTGTTTCAGAAATGGAGATCCATATCGCCTCTATAACCTGGATGTGTTCCAGTACGAACTGTATAACCCTATGGCCCTTTACGGCGCTGTCCCAGTCATGTTGGCCCACAGCGCCCAGCGGACCACAGGCACCTTCTGGCTCAATGCTGCTGAGACCTGGGTGGATATCAGCTCCAACACAGCTGGAAAGGTATGTCCCTTTTTTTCTTTTTTCTTCAGACCTGGGACTGTTTTTGGTTTAAAAATAGCCAGTAGTGAATGTCTGCAACACCAAAGCCCAGAGCTTCACTCGCTCACTTTGGTTTCTTTCCAGACCGTGTTTGGAAAAATGCTGGATTATGTTCAAGGCTCCAGTGAGACTCCACAGACCGACGTGCGTTGGATCTCTGAAAGCGGAATAATCGACGTCTTCATTATGCTTGGGCCAACACCCAAAGATGTCTTCTCTCAGTACGCCTCCCTCACAGGTAGGAAAATGGGCTTCTGGCTAACAGTTAGTGCCTTCTTTAGGTGCACAAGTATCACTTTCCTCTTCCAATACATGTTTTCAATACTAAAGTGAATGTAAAGTTAATGTCGGTATATTAAAACAAGGGTATGATAACCTACCAATAATTTACCTTTTTTTTCATAATAGATTTTTTCTTTTTTGTTGACACAGATGTAATTGTCTTTACTGCCAAATGCTAATCCATGTCTGGCATGACAATGATTTAAGAGTATGTCCTTGTCTTAAATTATCTCTGTCAAGGGATCCTTCATGATTTTTATTGATCTGTTTTTTATCAGTTCAATTACTTAACTAAATTATGTTTAGTTCACAGATTCAATAACCGCAATAACATTTTTAATAAAGAAACTTAATTAATTAAAATCTTTCCATTTCACTTAAATCCAGTGTAATTGATTTATGAACAAAATCAAATTTACTAAAGAGCTGCGATGGTTCTGTGGTTATCTGTGTAGCCCAATAAAAGATTGACTGACCTCCTCAGTCTCGGTTCCTCTCCTCACTACTTCTTACCTCCTCCTCCTGTCGTCCGTCAGGCACCCAGGCCTTCCCTCCCCTCGCTGCTGTGGGTTACCACCAGTGCCGCTGGAACTACAATGATCAGGAAGATGTGACTTCAGTGGATGCAGGCTTTGATGAGCATGACATCCCCTATGACTATATCTGGCTTGACATTGAGCACACGGATGGCAAGCGCTACTTCACCTGGGATCCACACAAGTTTGCAACACCAAAGGAGATGCTGCAGGGTCTCATGGACAAGAAACGCAAGGTACATGCGACAAATAATCCAACATCCATCCAATGGAAAAACCCCATTGGCTTTTTGTCGAGGGAACCAGGGCGATGTTTGCTTTCGTGTTGGCCAACACAGGTTTTCCCTGCAGCAGTGACAAACTCTGCTGGACAAACTATTGAATGACACCATTTCTAAATAACCCAAGCTTCTTTTTCTGCATTATATTCTTTTTTTTAAGTTTTCATATCGGTGCAAATTGGACAACAAATATGCCAATACCAATATTTGTGATATGTGTATAGGCTATAAATCTGCCGGGGCTCTACCAGCACAAAATGTTAGGATCCACAATTGTGTGGGTTTTTATTGCCAGAGGTTCTCCAGTGTCTATTCTACTTTCTATCTCACTTTACCTGAAATCTCAGTATTAAACTTCCCTCCAGCACTTGCATGTACACTTTCATGACTTTCTGCTCAGTCTTATTAAATTATTATTTTTATAGATGGTGGCCATTGTGGACCCTCATATCAAAGTAGACAGCAACTACAAGATCCATAATGAAATCCGCACTCGGGGTTTCTATGTCAAGAATAAAGATGGAGGCGACTACGAGGGCTGGTGCTGGCCTGGTAAGAAACTGACAACGCAGCTTCAATCACCAGAAAAGATGTATAAAAAATGCATTTGCAAATATTCTTCATGAACTGGATCTTCACTGAGAAACATTTAGAGTGACATGTTTCTTAGTGTGCAGAGATTATTACAATGAATATTTCTGTACTTTGGATGATGTCCTTTAGGTAGTGCCGGCTATCCAGACTTCACCCGTGTTGACATGAGGGACTGGTGGGCCAGCATGTTCGCCTACGATCAGTACGAGGTGAGTCTGAAGGACAGTCGATCAGCTAAAGACGGTCACTAATCTGCAACTATAAATGGAAGATTTAGCATTTTGGCTGTTGCTTTGTGTTAGCTTTCTATAATAAAACTACAACAATTGAAGAACACTCGCATTGATAAACAAGACGACCTACTTTTTTTTTTTTTTTTTAAACCTTAATTTAACTGGGAACAGGCTATATCCACATAAGACATTTTATTTTTAAAATATATAAAATGGCACTTTTCCCACTATATGGTTTGTCTGTCCTCAAGACTTACATCCACAATCTTTGTCCACTCTCCAGGGTTCCTTGGAGAACCTGTACACATGGAACGACATGAACGAGCCGTCTGTCTTTAACGGGCCGGAGGTGACCATGCACAAGGACGCAGTGCACGGAGCCTGGGAGCACCGTGACGTGCACAACTTGTATGGCTTCTATGTGGTAAGTTCACGCATCCGTCTGTGGTTATTTTGTGAAAGACTGAATCGTTCTGTGAAATATTTCTATTTCTGTTATGTTTTTCAGTCAGAGTGTTCATGCATGAATGTAACTATTGTCGTATGGGCCACTGTAGTTGATTTATCTTTATAAAAAGACTGCAGAACCTAATTTCGTGTGTGTGTGTGTCCGTGTCAGAGCGAGCATGTAGTGCATTTTCATACCAAACGGAAACCAGTTGGTCATAGTGCTCAACAGAAATCAATGTTTTACCCAAAAAAAAAAGACCTGTAGCAACTTTGGCTACGTTCTTCTACCATTTTCTAGCTGTGGAATGTGGGGCATTATGATTTTAAAATAGTCTTGGTAATAGGATTTACTGTCATAGTTGACAAATTCCTTTTTTAAAGGAGAACCAAAATATGCCCTATAATAAGATGTAGAAATACCATTGATTTATGCTGTGTACAACCTGCAGCAAATGGCCACAGCGGAGGGTCTGATCCAGAGGTCAGGAGGAGTTGAGCGACCATTTGTCCTGACCAGAGCCTTCTTTGCTGGCTCACAGCGCTACGGTATGCCCTTTACTGCTTTTTACTTTGCATTTGACCTGCTACAAGCTGCTGTTTATGATCCATACTGCTAACCTCTTTTATTGGCATAGCAAAGATTGCCTATATTTTGGTTTTGCACTTTATTTTATATTTGCACTCCCCAGATATTTACATAGGACCTTGAGTGTTAAAGTGTCTGTGTCTGTAGGTGCTGCATGGACAGGAGATAATGCCGCTGAGTGGGACCATCTGAAGATCTCTATCCCCATGTGTCTGAGCCTGGGCCTGGTTGGAATCTCTTTCTGTGGTGGTGAGTATTATCAAGCTTTACTGTCGGCTGTTACACTGGTAGTTTGTCCCTTTTTTGGTCTGCGTAAAATTAGCAACTTGCTTGAAGAACAAAATATCCAGATAACTGCTGAAAAGTTTTGCAGCTGACTTTTGAAGCAGTTTGTATTTTACAGTAATTATACAGCACTATTTCTACCATGTGGAGTTTACTAATTTAGTATAGCAACTTGTGATATAAAGAGCTTGGAAACTGTAATGTAACATTACTGTAATGTAATTGCATGTGGTTTTGTATCTTAGTTTAAATTGAACACCATTATTTTACAAGACTACATTTGCTTACAAGACACAAAAACATGATGAATTGGAGGAATAGCAGCGGAACAGCGGAAGAAGGAATGTAATACTCCATGCATGTCAAAAAATGTCAAAACAAATGTCATTATAGCTATAAAACAACCTAACTAAGGCACATCTAAAGGCACAGACACGCACGCATCAAACATAAAGCCCCCTCATACACCTGTTGGTAGGTTTTTAACACAAACTGAGCTGCATGAAACACTTTGTCTGTAAACAGCTACTGTAGTCTACATTAATCAGACATGGCTAAGGAACAGCCTTTATCTAAGATTGTGATACGATGTGTTATTAGTAATAAAAGAACAATGAGTGCATTTTCAACCTCTCCCAGATCAGCGTAGATACTAGTTTAAAAATATGAACATATTCCTATTTCATTATCATGTTTAAGCTTTTCAGAACATTTGATAAAATAAACCCTTAAAAACAATAAACTGAAATGCAAACTAGTGCTCTGCAGCAATTTGTGTTATTGGCAAATAAATCTGAATGACCATTTAGAAGCAAACTTTCATGTCTTTACGACAGAGTCCAAAGTGTACGGTCCTTTAGCGCTTACGTTTGACTGAGAGGGTTAACATTAACATAAGTTGACCACCCACAGTCGCACATGTCTTCAACTTTGAAGCAAGATTATGATACCAAAAAAAAGTGCGTTTGGTTAAAATCAGTGTTCTGAAAATAATGTTGTCATGGAAATGTGCTCTGGTAAACTGCATGAGGTGTTACCATGGTGAGAGCTCAGGTTCCCTAGCTGCAGTTATATATAGCAGTTATGCTGGCTGTTTGTATGAAGCTCGTATTCATCATCAACCCAGGCGTTTGTCATTGCTTGAGTGTTAAATAAACTTGATTTTAGTTAAAGAGAAACGGATTACTTCCCCTCCCAGTTGAGATAGATAGCCAGACACAACGACCTCCTGAGATCTTCTGTTTTTATTCATATCCTCCTCTGGACAGCTCCGATCCGACACTAACACTGACCCCATCTCTCTCATAGCTGACGTTGGTGGTTTCTTTAAGACTCCAAGCACTGAGCTGCTGGTGCGTTGGTACCAGACGGGGGCGTACCAGCCGTTCTTCAGGGCCCACGCCCACCTGGACACCCCCCGCCGCGAGCCCTGGCTGTTCGGTCCGGAAAACACGGTGCTGATCCGTGAAGCAGTGCGCCAGCGTTACACCCTCCTGCCCTATTGGTACCAGCAGTTCTACCACGCACATCGCACTGGACAGCCCATAATGAGGTGAGGACATGCTAGGAAATATTGTTTGTCTTGCCTGGAGTGAGGAGTTACAAAATCATCTCCAATCAGTGTGCATGATTTGCCCAATACAAGGAAATGCAAATGCGAAACAAAATTTGGCTTGAGTTTTTAGGGTAAAATCTGAATTATAATTGTGCATGATATCCTAATGCACAGAAATACTAAATGTTTTTGGTTTGAATTCACTGCCGTTTTCAGTAATTTGCTTTGTTTTAGATGAAAATATTGTGAAATAATGTTACTCCTCTCGGTTTCAGACCACTGTGGGTGGAGTATCCTCAGGATCCTGCTACTTTTGCTCTGGATGACGAGTTCTTAATCGGTGAGAAAACAACACCAAAATTTGTTTTCCTGTTGAAACGGATCCATAAAGAGATCGCTTCATGATTTGATTTTAAAATTCATGTCTAATGGTCAGATTTGCCTTCAACGCTGTACTGTTATTGTTGTGACATAACGTGTTGGTTGTGGATCACTTCTGTTAAGCCTGAGAACAGCCGAGTGACAAACTAGAATGTAAATTGTTAAAGTAAGACAGCTGCAGTTTGAAACGATCATCAGATTCACTGACGTTACTTCACTCTTGTGCAGGGAGAGACCTGTTGGTGCACCCAGTTACTGAAGAAGGAGCCAGGGGAGTCACCGCCTACCTGCCTGGCAAAGACGAGGTAAGAGTCAGATGTTCTAACGCATCATACAACCTGCTGCTGTACTGATCACATTACACGATCAGGTAATGGGGTATCTTGAAGTTGTTACACAAGTGATCGGCGACAGGAGGTCACACATTACAATACGTTTCACTCAGAGGAATCGTAGACAAGTCTGTCTGCTCTGAAAACTACGTTTAGTCAACAAAAACGCATGCAAGAAGTGATTCAGGAAAACACACAAGACCACGTGCGAAACAGGAGTTATTTCCTCCAATAATGGATGTACGCAAGAAGCTAACGATCCAAGTTGTTTGCTGATTTGCAAGGAAGATAAAAAAAATTTTTTTTAAAGAATATGGAGGACTGAAAGGTTGGGGAGCCATGGGCAGCAAGGATTGTTGGAATAAATAAATAGTAATTTATCTTTCTGGTGTCTTCAGGCTGAACTTTATTGTTACGCTTAAGTGGTTCTGTCAAGAAAAGTCTAGTCTTAAATAAACGTTGTCTTAAATTTGTGTTTTGTGTTCCTCAGGTTTGGTTTGACGTCCACACCTTCCAGAAGCACAACGGGGCCCAGAACCTTTACATCCCTGTCACCATGAGTTCTGTAAGATACTCTATTTCAGGCCCTCCACATCCTTCGTACGTTATCTTCCTCAGTTCCTCTTGCGTTAATATGACGCTTTCTGTCTTCTCAGATTCCTGTGTTCCAGCGTGGCGGCTCCATTATTCCCAGGAAGATACGAGTTCGCAGGTCCTCCTCCTGCATGATGCACGATCCCTACACTTTATATGTGGCTCTTAACCCCCAGGTAACTCAGTTGTGACCGCTGCAAGACAAAACTGTCATCCATCGCTATTTTGACATGTTGAACTGTCATACTTGATGTTTTGACCTTCTGTCTGACAGAGAACTGCAGAGGGTGAGCTCTACATAGATGATGGCCACACCTTCAACTATGAAAAGGAGTTCATCCACAGGAGACTGTCCTTCGCCAACAACCTCCTCTCTTCTATGTGAGTGTTGATTTATTCTCCGTTTCAGAAGTTGAAATCTGCCCTCAAATAGGCTCTTAAATATTTTCAGTTCGTATCAGATCTTTATTGTGTCACAAACATAAAATTATGAAGTATTTACAATTTGTATAATGTGGGTTACTTTATAATTTTTGTATAATAAAAGTATTAAATCCATGTCTCTGCTCGGTCCACAGTAACCTGGCTCCAGATGCCCAGTTTTCCACCCGCTCCTGGATTGAACGCATCGTCATACTGGGAGCCAGTAAGCCCAGCAAGGTTATCCTCAAGACCGATGGTGAGTGTCCATACAGCATCTCTCATAAGTTTAATTATTTTTATAGACTGTATGCTGACTAAAGGAATCTGTTGAAATGCCTCAGCTATTTCTCAAGAGGCAGCTCAACATTTTGTTGTAATAGTTTAATGATAAAAATATTATTTAAGAGATGAGCGCTAAATACTTTGTAACTAAGGCAGCATAAGAACTTCTGTTTTGTTTTTATTTAATTTTATGAGTGCCAAATTAAGGATTGTTTCCTGGAGGTAGTTCTGTTTGTCGTATTGCACCTGCAGGATTACAAAGAATCTTATCATCCCGTGTGTGTGTATTTTTTTTTAAAGATGATCCTTTTGTCTATGTGAGATTATTCTCCCCAAAAGGTCTACTTTCTCTAATACTGTCACTCTTTTTTTGTTTTTGCAGATGGTCAGGAGAGCCAGCTAGAGTTTGACTTTGACGCCTCCATGTCTGTGTTGACGCTCCGCAAGCCCGGCATGAACGCAGGGGTAGACTGGAACGTGATGCTTCAGTAACAATGGAGACGGGAGAGGAGGAGGAGGAGACAAAATTACTGAAATGGACTGAACAGGAGGAGAGGGGAGAGAGAGTAGGGAACAGACACAAGGCGCTGATGCATATGACTAACTACAACAAGACAACAGGATAGCCAACATGAAAAATAAAGGACATAAACACAACACATTATATACACACACACACACACACACACACACACACACACAAACCCACGTAGACCTGTCAGTCGAACTAAGCCACGTAACGTCGCTGCCATGTCCCTCTTGTGTTCAGTCAAACTGTAATACCTAACAACAAGAACCGGTTACTACTAGATAGATAATTATGTTTGTCACACTTTTCAAATGGATAACAATTGAGAATAATTATGTCATTGTAATGAATCTTTGGGGTAAAGAAAGAGAACATTCAGGCACTCATTTTCTTTTTTATCGCCTACTTTGTTGTCCATCCACACAAAGAAGAAAGATCACTGTGGGGGATTGTTTGCCATTTACAATTGAGGTTCACATTCAAAGCACACATGCTCCACCTGCTGGTGATTTCCTCATGTTTCTGCCTTGATCCTCTTCAAGAAGTCATTCCAACCCTCTTTTAAGCCAAGCACTTAATTCAGCTCAGACCTCGACCTTCTTTACTCGTGCCACATTTCATATAATTTGGGTAGGCGGGGCTTTACACTTAACTTTCATCCTGCAGTACTTAATATTGCCACAAAATGGAAAGAAATTATCCCTTTTTTTTTCTCCTGCTGAATTGGTCGACCAGCTGATTCTTGTGCAGCCTCAGTGATGAATTTGTGTGCATGGAAATGATTCTTTATCGTCTCTTCAGTACGGAAGGGCTCGGGTCGTTCAGCTGCTGCAGAGACGAGATTTTCAGCTGTTGAGGGAATCGCTTCAGGGGACTGAACCACTGACGTTTGTGGATGATGCTGTTGACATGCTTTCTTTGTTTTATCAAGTTCTTTTCCCAGCTTTGTTTACTAGATTCTCTTTTTTTTTTTTTAATGCACTTGAGGAAGAGTGAGAACTTTAAAAGTTGTTTAGATTTTCATGTGTTACTAGGTGTCAGGACCGTCCGGGATCTCCAGTCCGTCATTTGGATCTTAATGAACGGGTCAAATTTAATCATTGAAAGATGTTTCCACGCAAATGTTAATTTAAAGCCTTTTGATTTCCTGAATGCACAGTGGATAGTCATAAATATTGAAACGATTCTCTGGAGACTCTGGACTGTGTCCCGTCCAGTCAAATCATTGGACCATTTTAGAGGTTTTGTTCTGAGTTTGTTTCCTTGCTTGTTTTTATGATCATTAATGTACTTGTTGCTGCAATTTTGTTGGTAATGGCTTGAATTGGTGGAAATGGAAGTGAAGGAACCGACTGTCAATCAAAATTGTCAGATGTATGCTAAAAGATGAGACCAAGTGAAAATAAAGTTGACCAAATGTAATGTTTTTTTTTTATTCTTTCCTAACTACATTTCTGTATTTTAATATTTTAATCATTCGTTTTTCTTAACAAAACTGGTGTTCACATTTGTTTGGGTCTGTTAAGAAGCTGCCAAATTCTGTTTGAATGTGTCCTTTAACAACAAACAATTTTTTTATTTTTATTTTTTCTTTATATAAAAGTATACATTTATATAAAATAAACAATTTGAACAATATTAACATTTTTGTAGGTAGGAATACTTGCAACAAAAAAAAAAGGTTTAACTAACAGGTAAGCATCTATATTTGTGTTGCTGTGATATGGGAAATTTAAATGATTATTTCAAATGAACAACAGAGTCCTTTTTATTTAGATTCATTTTAAATATTTCCAGAATCATGTTTAAAAAAAAGAAAAAAAAAAAAAAACGTTTTTGTATATTTTGGGTTTTTTTATTTTATTTTTTTTTTATAGCAGTTAATTTATCTTGATTTCTTTTACTTACTTTTAAGTGAAGTGAATAATTACATATTTTCTGTAATGGTGATATTGTAACAGCAGAGCGTCACTTTGTTTCATGCTCTCATACCCAGTTTTTCTGGAAACAATTCATTGAATGGTATCAAAACCAATGGCAATTGATAATGATAGTATTATTATTGGTGTCTTAAGACTGATATTGGACCTAATGGTCAATGTTTTACTAACATTTTTATATATTTTTAATAAGGCAACATTTATAAAGGCCACCCATCTCCACATGCTACTATAATGAAACTCAACTCTGTTAATGTTCTGAAACTAATGAAAACCAACTGTGCCAGAGAAATGTATATAATATTAGAAAATGGTATGTGGAATGTATTTATAACAAACAATCACTTAGTCAATCTCTTTATTTTTGTTATTTATGATTTTTTTTTTTAATGCTTTCTGCCTATTTTACATTTTGATACACCATTTGTATTGTCCGTGTAAATGTTTTATGTTTCATGTGTCTAGATGGTGAAAAGTCTATAATAGTAACTTCTGTAAGTCTTACTGTAAATTCATCCTGAGAATAATAAAAAACAAATCTTCATCAGTCTCTTGTCGCGAGGGAATGACGTCACCGAGACGTTGTTTCCCATCATGGCGGCGGAAGGCTGTGAGGAGATGAGCGGCAACGGGGAGCTCGAGGAGTCTTCAGGTAGTTTGATTAACATTAATGAATATACAACACACAGTTTTGTCGTTTCACAGATATTAATAGGCTTTTGTTTCACCTGCAAGTATTTTGAATAAAGGATCCAATCGCACCCGTTTTAATGACAACAAGCTTGACGAGCTAGGCTAGGCTAACGGGATTTCACGTACACACACCACGAAACGGCAGCACAGTGTTGTGTTCACTAACTTTAACTCACTTCCCGTTACCTTCCCGCGTTTAACAAAGTGTTTTGCGTTTGCTTATCAATTATTAGTTAAACTATGTCCACACACAACAATCCAGAGTTACCGGAGTCAGCGCTGTAGTGGAGATAAAACCCGCTACGTTAACCTCGTTTAAATGAATGAAACAGACCTCTGCAGGTGTAACCAGGAGGTGTTTCAATAATAAAAGTCTAAAATGACCTCTTTTTGTTTTGTTTTCTTGGGTGTGTTATCCCCAAACTGCGTGCTGTATGTCAGCTGCATAACTGGTTTGACTGGAGATGGGACAGTGACGGTAAACTTTGGCATTGCAAATAAAACGTGGCATTGAAAGAAGACTGGGACTAAAAGGGGAAACATTGCACTGCAGCACTTGTATTGGACAGAGTTGTATTGGCACTGAAAAACACTTCAGCTGAAAAATAAAGCACAGGCATTACATTTGTTTTTAAATTTATTGTGATATTTTTTCAATGACAACCTTCTGATTTTTTTTTTATTCATGTCTTGTTTTCAATGTCACATTTCATTTTTTTCCATGCCAAAGTAAACCTACCATGTGCTGGCTCCAGAGTCAATGTAATCTTTAAATGTTCCGCTTTTATAAAATCAGTTACAACACACTTGATTTGTATTACTAATCTTCTATCTTCTTACAGTGCATTTGGTTGATTTACTTCTATTTTGATATTATAATAATTGAAGCATGCGCATGCGGGTTGTTGACACACTGTTGTTGTATTGTTGAAACACCTGTTGGCCCTTTTATTAAGAAACTGTCCAGGGAGCAGTGAGAGGTTCATATATTACATCACTTTACATCCGTCAATGCCTTTTTCCTATGGAGATTAATTGCATTTTGGTAGGTAGTTTTTTTTACCTTCAATCTCCTTAAAAAAAAACAAGCTATATGTCGTCAGAAGTATGTAGTACAGTGTGTGTCTGTGTTTATGTTGCCATCACACCTCTAGATAATATGCAATAAATGTAATTACAAAGCTGTAATTGTTGTTGAAATGGTTGAGGGTTGTTTATAAAATGACTGGCTGTGATATTGTTGTGTTTTTTTATTCGGCCTCACCTTCATAATGTCCTCTAATTATGTAAATGCAGATTGTCTGACTTATTGATCTACCTTCTCTTCAGCTATGGAGGCTTCTGAGGTTCCTGCATCACCTCCGACTGAGATGACGGAGATGTCAGAGGAGAACGGCAGTCCCTCCGTGGCCCCTGAGGTCTCCGTGGGGCCCGACCCTGCCACCTTCTCAATGCCCCCAGCTACAGAAGACGAGGAGGGAGAACTGCCCACGGACTTTGAGCGCCTGTGGAAGGCCGCCCACGAAAATCCCCAAGACTTCACCAGCTGGACCGACCTGCTTCAGTACTGCGAGCAAGAGGTGTGTGTTTGTTGTTGTGACCAGAGAGACAGAAGAGAACCAACAGGGTTCAGATAAAACATGGAGGAAAATCATATTGTCCTTCAGTAATAATACGTTTCAAATATTGACCAATGAAGCAGAAGGCTGGTAAGAAGTTTGTATTTCATTTTCCTCTTTTGTCTTTTCTTTATGTGATTTGAATTATTTTTTCTTTTCTTCTTTTGCTTTATTATATGTCTAATGTTTTAGTGTTTATTTATTTAGGTTGTGAGGCCTGCTGATATATGTTATGTGTTTGTCTTTATCAGGACGCATCGGTTTGATTTTGTATTTTGTTTTCTTTTTTTTGGTGACTTATGTCATGTTTTTGTTACTTAAAACAAAACCTGTCATTGTCCCTCAGTAATGATACGCTTTAAATATTGACCTCTAGTGTCCCCATGTGGCCACAAAGCATGTTTAGTCTTGAGACTTGTTGAAGCCTCACGTGACATTTGAACTGAATTTCTCTCATCTGTTCAGAGTCACATCACAGCGTCACGCAGAGCACTAGAGGCTTTCCTCTCTCGCTACCCGCTCTGCTACGGCTACTGGAAGAAATTTGCTGACCTGGAGCGCCGCGCTGGAAACAACAACAAAGCAGAGGAGGTAAAGCGGGAGATCATTTACAGTTCTGTGTTTCCTCTTCCCCGCACCATTATGAATCATTTTTGTGTTTTTCACTGGTTCTTCTGAGCTAATGTTCATGGTTGTGGTGTGCTGTGTCAGGTGTGTATTCAGGGCCTCCAGGTTATCCCTCTGAGTGTAGACCTGTGGATCCACTACATCAATCTGCTGCTGGGAACACTGGACATGAACCTGCCTGAGTCGCCAGAACGGATTCGCAGGTACTCTCATTTAAGACGCTTTGTTTTTAACTGGATTTTGTTCTTGTTGTGTTTTATGCTGTTTGGCGTGCGCTGCACAGACATAAACATGAGAAATTGAAGAAAAAATATCAGGAAAAAGCAGCAGTTTGTGAAAGCTGTTTTCGTGTCCTAATTGTTTTCCGATCTCAACCCTCAGTGTGTTCGAGGATGGGGTTGTGGCAGCAGGTCTGGACTTCCACTCAGACCGGCTTTGGGACCTTTATGTGGAGTGGGAGAAGGAGCAGGGGAACATGAAGAACGCAGCAGCTGTCCTGGACAGAGCCCTCAAAGTCCCCACCCAGCTCTACAACACCCACTACGACAAGTAAGACCACACACACACACACACACACACACACACACACACACACACACACACACACACACACACACACACCAGCCAAGCGTGTGTGTGCCAATTTAAAATCGCTTGGAAGTAAATTAAAAGACAAACATATTGATGTAAATGCAATCCATAGACGCATTGATAAATGTTCCGTTTTTTTGATAATGAGTATTTTCAATCTATTATTCAACATTGAATCAACATACTATCATGAGCTTTAGACTATTCTCCTTTTACTTGAACACCTTCTCTCTCTCTCTGTCTCTCTCTGTCTCTCTCTCTCTCTCTCTCTCTCTCTCTCCCTCCCTCTCTCTGTCTCTCTCTGTCTCTCTCTCTCTCTCGCTCTCTCTCTCTTTTCCTTCCCCTGTCTTCCCCTCCTGCCCTCTGTCAGGTTCAAGGAACACCTGAACAGCCACGAGCCCAAAGATGTGCTCTCCCCGGAGGAGTACGAGGAGCTGAGGACGTTGTGTCGTCAGAGTCAGAAGGCAGAGCGTGCGGAGCAGGCCCAGGAGGAGGAGGAGGAGAGGCCGCCGGGGGAGGAAGAGCCCGCCACGCCCGAGGGCACAGACTCGGTGAGTAACATGTGACTGCCTCATGCTCTGTTTTTAAGTTTTCAACATGTATACATAAGTTAAAGAAATGATCAAATAGATTTTTAAAAAATAATTTCTGCTCTCTGTGCTTAGGAGGAATTGATGCAGAAGGTTAGGGAACAAGTGCTGGTTCGCAGGGACAAAGTGTACCAGGACAACGAGGGAGAAGTCCGCAAGAGATGGCACTTTGAAGACGCTGTGAGTTTTCCTTTTCTCTCTTTCTTCTCCACTCTCTTAATTTATTATTTCTCTCATATTCTTGTGCTTTTCCTCACTCAGTCAACCATTTACTGTCTCTATGTTTTCTTGATAACAAAATGATTTTAGTATTATTTGAATATCTGAGTTTTGGTACTTGTGGCGAAACTGTACTTTATTGATACCTTACTTTGAGGAGTAACAACCCTTTTATTTTTTTACAAAAGCCTGAACTCAAATGTTAAATACTATGTAATAAATGCTAAAAACAGTCATTCTGCTGAATTTCAAAACATAATTGCCAAAATAAGTATTTAGATCAGCAACTTTTTGATCAAACAATAAGCTTGACATTTTTACAAATGATTTCGAACCTGAAACGATATTCGATATCCAGACCTTTCTAAAAAAAATCAAGCTCAAATTCTCAATATGTCTGGCTTTTTGCTCACTTCCAAAAATATTATTAATGCTTACTGTTTCTAGTTAAATTGTCCTCGCAGTACTAGTTTTCTTTTTACTATTTTGTGCAATTTTACGGCAAAAGATTTAGAATTAGATTTTTATTTTTATTTTTTCTGGTAAATATTCTATTGTCTCTTCATTTATATTTATTGAACTTTTTACACACTTTCTGATTTCTTTTTCTCTGGCCTGCAGATCAAACGTCCTTACTTTCACGTCAAGCCACTCGATCGCCTCCAGCTGCGGGCCTGGCACACCTACCTGGACTGGGAGATCGCTCAGCTGAACAAGGACACCAGAGACCCCCAAGACCCCCAACAAGGTGACCACATAACGAGCATACTGTCGCCTGTATCTACAGTCTCAGAAGTTCTACACATTTATGTTAAAGGAACAGTTCACCCCAGCGCCAGAAGGTTACATTTGTAAAAACTACCGTACCACTCGTCCATGAGTAGATGCACGGTGATAAGGTTGGCGGAAGTAGTTTGGTAGAAAGAAAATAGTTCCTACATGAAACTGCTCACAACAAGGTCTGTGGATTATCTTGAGTACCTGGGTCATGATTATTGTGAAGAGACATTTCTGTTGAGTTTTTCAAGTCTATTTTTTTAAGCAACTCTCACCAAAACAATCTAGATTGATAAATAGCACTACAGTTAAGAGGAAATAATTTCTGTTGTATCGGGGTGAACTGCCCCTTTAACATTTATAAGCTACCACAGTTTTGACACCATTGTCTCCTACTAGATCCAGACCAGGCAACCACAGAGGGGTCAGAGGTCACCGCCAAGCCTCAGGAAGAATCAGGAGATGCTGCGGTTTCCCACGACGACCACAAGGTTCGCATCCTCTTTGAGCGTTGTCTGATCGCCTGCGCTCTGTATGAGGAGTTCTGGATCAGGGTAAGGAAGTGTGTGAGGAAGTGTGTGACCTGTATTTAGGGAAATAATACAGTATCTGTTTATCCTTGTGATTCTAAAGATTAGATTAATAAGAGACATTAGTGTGGACATGTGATCTCTGTGTAACGTCTTCTTGTTTTTCCGCCGTTCAGTACAATCAGTACCTGGAGACGCAGAGTGTGGACGAGGCGCGGGATGTTTTCAAACGAGCCTGTCTGGTCCACCTGGCGTATAAACCCAACATCCACATGCAGTGGGCCACCTTCGAGGAGAGGCACGGTACGAAGCAACATAAAAGCACACGGACACTGTACAAACCAGTGTTGAGTTCGATTAACTATAGTAAATAGTTGGCCAGACTTTTAGTCAAATAAAAGGATGAGTTTGTCTAAATATGAGGAAAAACTAACAAGGACATGTGACTCAGGAATACTGGTGTCTTCCAGCATGTTAATGTACAGCTTTGTTACTATAGGTCTATATAGCTCTTTTCAGAATGTATATAACTATTGAAAACTGTATATGATGCATATTGTTTAAACAAACAAAAAAAGAAAGCTCCCTCATCTTTTCCATCAGGCGACTTAACAGAGGCCCGGCGAGTGCTGGAGGCCCTGGAGAAAACACTACCCGGGTTGGCGGTGGTCCGTCTTCGCAGGGCGGCTTTAGAGAGGCGAGCGGGCCACCTGGACCAATCAGAGGCCTTGCTGCGGGAGGCGGTGGACGAATCCAAAGAGAAGCCCACACTACATGCTTTTTATTCCATTAAGCTCGCTCGTCTGCTGCTGAAGCTGGGCAGGAACCCCAGCAGAGCCCGCAGAGTTTTACAGGAGGCGCTGGAGATTAGTCCGGTGAGATAAATGGCAAACACAAATATTTTAGCCAGTTACACCATCACAGGCCTTTATTCAATCTCCTCTTCCTCCCTTTATCCTAAACAAATGAAGGAATGTCAATGTTCTGCTTTAAAAAATCTTGCTCCATTTTCTGGGACATAATTTGCATAGCAGTTGCTGGAATTTCTTTCTTTCTTTTTTTTTTTTTTTTAAGAATTGCGACAGTTTGAGATTACACAAAAAGCTCTCAGTTTGCAGTAGATTTGTTTATTGATGGTCAAACCTGCTGAGTTTTTTTAATATCCCAGCTGAGTGATAACGTCTCTAAACATTTTCTGATAACTAAAAATGTGATTCAGTAAAAAAAAATGCCACTTCCATGTGATTTCAATACTGGTAGGATTTGATTGTTTATTAGCTGTAATGTTTTCAAGAAAAAATGCCAAATATTATCTGATTCCAGCATCTCAAATAAGATGATTTCATGCTTGTCTTTGACATGTATCATTATCATTATAAAGTTTTTTTTTTATTAGTTTTTTAAACCAAGATATTTGAAGATGTCATATTTGGCTCTGTGAAGTTGTGATGGGAAAATGTATTTACAATTAATCATACAAATAATCTGTAGATTAATGAAAATAACCGTTCGTTGCAGCCCCACACTTCACACTTCATACTTCATACTTCATACTTCATACTTCACACTTCATACTTCATACTTCATACTTCTCATTCTTTGCCATGAGAACTTTGTGTGTTAACGGCTAAAAACGTTGTTGAGAAAATGAGTACCTTCATGCTTGTAGCTTCAGGAGTAAAAAAGCCAAAATGTAATACTTAAGAGACATATTAACTCTAATTTTGAATTGCCTCCGTCTTCCTCTCTCCCTCAGGATAACGATAAACTGCACCTGAACCTGTTGGAGCTGGAGGTGTCGGGGGACCCCTCAGCTGAGGCGGTGCGGGAGTGTGTGACGCGAGCCCTGGCAGCTCCCCTCGCCCCACACACCAAGATCCTCTTCTCGCAGAGAGGCCTGCAGTTTGCAGAGGACTACAGCAACTCCATCCAGAGGTCAGAGTTCAACATAAGTCTTCTGTAAACCCCCATAGTAACAAAGCAGGGTCAGAATCAGAAAACCTTTATTCGTCCCACAGCGGGGACATTTACAGCGCTACAACAGCAAAGGGACAGTGCAGATAAAAGGGTAATATAAGATAAGTACAAAATATAAGTACAAAAAACACAACAACCGTGGTAAGTAAGTGGCAGGTTAACATAATACAGTAAGTGAACATGTGAGAGTAATACTCTAGAAGCCAGTAGTAACAATAATACATAGTAAAAAGAGATATATTGCCCATGCGTATTGCACGTGATTGTATTGCACAGTCATAGATAGCATTCATCGTCTTTGAGCTGAATGTTGTCCTTTGTTGTCTCTGTGTCCTCTGCAGTGTGCTGTCTGTGTATGAGGAGCACCAGAAGCTGCTGAAGGAGCTGGGAGGAACAAAGAGAGAAGCCGAGAACGGGTACATTGATCAAGTTCAAAACATTTCTCTGGGAGTTGTGTTCAACATGAAGTAGCGTATAGTTTGAGTCCGAGATACTATTTTGTTTGACCCACTTGTTTCACGTCCTTTTTTTCAAAACTTAATCGACTCAGTGTTTTTAGTTTTTTTTTAAACCAAGAATTGAAATTACAGGCATTTTAAATTTGCGCAACTTTTGAAAAATGTGACAGCTTCAACATGTATAAAAATGAAGTTCGCTTTGTGCCTATTAATATTGACTATTGAACATTGTCCATGCTTCTATTTTAAAGAGCAACTCTTTCTTTCTTTTCTTTCTCAACTTTAACAAAACTTTTAGTCTATTATTGAGCCCTATAATACATTTTTCTTCTTTAACAAGCTAAATTAAATCTGCCGGAAATGTATTATAAGTTTACTTTTTCCAATACACATCCACCTGTTGCACATTGTCTTAAATCAAGTGTAATCCTATTGATATTCTGCCTTATTGATGATTGTATTTCACCCAACTTGGAGAATCATTTTTGAAATGAACAAGATTGGAAGTCTGCATATACGATTGATGTTTTCATAGAGATCATTCGTGAAAATGTGATTTTTAGGGATGAGGAAACTGAGAAGCTGAGCAAAAGTGACGACGGCTCTGCTGTTGCCGTGTCTGCACAAGTCCCACCTACCATGCCGCATGTCCCCATCACCACACCCCCTCCTCCTGTGATGGGCGCTGACGCAAACTCACAGGCCGGCTATGGGGGGTACGGCAGCTGGTACCAGGTAGGATTGAGATAGTTGCCGCATCCAAATGTGCCTCAACGTCCGTGAGGGTTTAGATTTGTCCCACTGTCAAATCGTCAAGTGCTTGAGGGCTCTCTCGCGCAGACATTTTGAGCCTTTTATGCACACTTCGCGTGAGTCCGCATTACTGCCGACTTTGTCTGAGGGAATTACCCACAATTCATAGCATTGTTACGTTGAAACACGGGGTTCCCAGAGGCAGCCCGGAGGCATTAAAAAAAAAAGCCTTGCAGCCTCTCTAAAGCATTTCCCAGGTGACGTCAGCTCCCTGAGACGGGACATTGGGCCTGATACAGACAGCAACATTTTAAAAATAGAAGAGCAATTTTGGAAAATCTGTAAATGAACAAATATGGCTTGAATGAACTAAAGATCATTTTATACGGTGCAGGAATAAATATCTAAACATTATATTATGCATGGTTAACTGGAAGTAAACTGACTCTGCAGTAGGGTTTGAGATGTTCTGTGCAAGCTTATCATAGTTTTGAGTTTTCAATTAGTTTTTATTTTTATTTTAGAATTTTCGTTTTTATTTTAATTTTTTAGTTAGATTTCAAAGTGTTTTTGCTAGTTTTATTTTCAGTTTTTCAGAGTTTGATTTTGTAGGTAGCTATAAGGTCTTAGAAGTATGTAGCTACATATACATACAAAATAGTTGTTTGGGAATCAACTTGGCTACTCTTCACTACCACACTTTCATCCCGAGCCTTTTATCTCATACAATATTTATCATCAATATAAACCATGTTCTTGTTAAAAACATGGATTCATTGTGAAGTAATTGCTGCAGAGCGACATCTCAACCAATGTCAAGTCTGTGGTTCAATGTCAGGAGACTCGACGGAAATTCAGCGGCCTCCTTTTTTCAGTAGCATAATATTATAGCTAAAACACTAAAAATTCAAAATTATTTACGTTAATTTTAATCTTATTTCTATTAGTTTTTTAGCCAGGCAATATTAACGACAATATTTTTCACTGCTTATTTCCGTTTGTTTCAGTTTTTGATAATAACCCTGGTTCTGTATACCTTATTATATGTTTGTTGTGATTTTATTTTTATTTTTTTCAGCAACCGCAGTACGGCAGCTACGGCTACCAGAACTGGAATTACAACCAAGGCTACTATCCTCCCAGCTAAAGGGGACAACAGTGACTGACACCAAAAAGCCACAGAAAATAGTTGGACCCAGGATGACTCCTCAGTTGAACAACAAACTGAACCACCCAGTCCTGCTGGTCCACCTGCTTAAAAATGGTCCTTGCATCCTTTCCTCTCCGTCCGTCCTCCGAGCCGCCTCACTGTCCTGGATTTGTTTAAAAAACGGGGCTGGAGTTGAGCTCTTTTAGCATGTCGTGTCATTTCAGTGTTGATTCTGAGGGACGGCTGGAAAGATGATGAAAGGAAACAGTGACGCTCCCATTCTCAGTACATCAGTGTCTCTCAATTTTAATCAGAACTATTTTTGTATTTGTTTGCAAGCCCAACCCCATCACTCCGGTTTTAAAGTCATCCAGTTTATCCAACTTTACAGGTGATGTATGATTGACATTTTGTACCATTCCAGAGTAGGCTATTTGTTGTTTTTTCTAATGTATATAAAGGTGTTTTATAGTGTGTCACAACAGAACTGCTTGTGTCGTGTGTCTGTTGGCTTGTACGTCCATAATAAGGGTGAAAAATCAACCTCATTGATTGTGACACTAAAAGTCTGTGTCCTGCTCGTAGCTACAGCAGTGTTTTCTAAAACGTTGGGAAGCAGTTTTCTGTGCATCACGGCATTGCCTCCAGTGTCCCGGCAGTGGAAGTTTTACGAGAATCTCACATGCACAAAATGAACGTATGTCAGTTTGATAGTCACATAGCCAGCAGGTTACAGAAGCTGTGATCTTCACCTCAAGTCTGAAAACAAAGGAACTGGCTCTACCGGTTCACTTTTATATTAATCTTTTAAAAGTCCTTTCGTGTGCAGCCAAAAGCAGCCTTAAATTCACATAAGTAGGGCAAACACTCAAAAGATTGTTTCTACAGGTTGTACTGTAGATGCCTGTTAGGCTTTTTTTCCTATTCCAATTTTACATGGTTCAATAAAATGTGTGAAACTAACCATGTCACATAACTTCAGGAGAATTCAATCATGATGAGAATTCAGTTTAATATGTTAGCGGCAAAACATCAAAACCTTGTTAAATGTGTACAATCTGTTGTCGTATGTGGTGATTACATCTGTTAAAGGATAAAGATGCTGATATTTTACTTATTGTCATCAAATCCCATGAAAAGACTAGAAGAATGTGTTAATCCATCTCAGTAGTTTCTAACTTCCCTACTGTGGCACTTAACACCAAGCCCATTTGATCTTACTTAAAATTTTAATCTAATGATGGGTCACAATTATAGTTTCATTTTTGTAAAAAAGGCAAAAATAATTTCCTTTTAGGCTTTGTAGTTTTTAGCAAACATTACTCAAATAGGAGTAAATAATGCATTTGGGGACCGCTTTAAGCCACAGATGTGTTGCTCTCGTCAGTTTTTACATCATGTTGACGGTAATGAAGGAACATGTCACCCAGTGCAACAGTGTGGCTCAATTCATTGTTGTTTTGGGTCTTTTCATGGTATTTTTTTGACGTGCACTTTTTTTTTTTTTTTTTTAAAAAGAAGGTAACATAAACGGTTGTTAGAAAATCCAGTCCACCATCATAATTCTCCGAGTCAGCTTTATTTTAAGTAGATTCTTGGTGATTATGCAGACATAACTGTCAATATATTTTAACTTATAAAAAGAAAAGTAGAATGTCACAAAATCAGGAAGATCGTGGGGGTTTAAATTTAAGGCCCTTTCAGAAGCGATCGGGTAGGTCTCGTGTGGTACGTTGCTTTGTAAGGATCAAGTTAAAATTCAACAATTCCGTATCATTTTTTTTTTAAACGTTTTATAAATGTGTTGTTGAGACTATGAGGCAGTATCCATCAGAAGCCAGCTATCTTCACTTTGTTCTTGAATAAGTAAAAATCCATCGCACTGCACACAAATCAATCAATATCAAGTGCAATCGATCAGCCCAGAATGGCAAAGGGTGACTTATAGCCAAACTGTTTTTCACTGTAAACTTCTTAAAAGTAGTTAGACACAATGTAAAACACCGCTTCGAGCTACGTCTCTGCTTTAGTTCAGTTAGCTGGCTTATTGAGTGATACTAAAAAGGTGGAGGCTCTGTTCCCGGTTCAATCTGTTTCTAGTGTCTCCTGTGTCGCTGTAGTGGAAGTGGTGAGGTAGGCTCACAGAGCAGATCCTCCTGATATCACTTCTTGATAACAACCAGCACAGCTGAAGGCACCAAACCTAAAAAGAGAATGGAAAGTCAAAAGGTCAGTAAGTGAGTGAGAGCACTGGTGAGCTGCTGAATGGACAGTTTCAGGTCCATGCAGAAGCTCAACCACAAACACTGAGAATGAGTTAGATTCTGTGGGGATGTACCGAATAGTTTGAAGCTTCATTCATAATTGATATAATCGCCATTTGAAGCCTTTATCCCTTTCTATTAGTTCTGTTTAAATGTGGTATTTTTGCACAAAGATTAGGCTACACTAATATAATCAGTATTGTACTATTTGTAGAATTAGATTCCAGTGGCGGCTGCGTAGGATTGTTTGACTCGTGTGATCCAAACACTTCCAGTTACTCCAGCGTGTTGTAAAGTCCAAAAGTCCAAATGTATTGAAGATGGGTGTAATCAGCTCCAAAATTCACAAAATGTTCTTAATGTCACAAAATATTCTGCTACAATCCATGTTTCTTAGCGTTTAGACTTTCAAAAAACAACTTTTTCTTTTTTTTCTTCTTTTTTTTAAGGGGACAACGTCAAAATATGACGACAGACCTTAAAAGCTTCATTCTAAAAATATAATAGAAGCTTCAAATGTAAAAAAGGAAATGACATTCGTTACAGCCCTGAGAGTAAACGTGCTCTATAGTCTGACGTAGTTCCAGCCCAGTGCTCACCCAGCTCTTTCAGGGGCTTCTCCATGTCCAGTTCGGTGTAGACGTTACGGGGGTAGGGTGACAGCAGCGTGAAGTCCTGACCCTCGGGTGTGTTGCCGTTCACCTGCACGTAGACGCGCACTGCCGCCAGCGGCTCCTGGGCCTTGAAGACTGCCGTGATGGTCGAGCCGTCCAGCAGGCGCACCTTTACCGCGAGGAAGCGGAAGAGCACGGGAGCAGCGGAGGAAGGGGGAAAAGTAGGAGCATGAGTATTTTTTTTTTTTGCCATTGTTTACATTTGACCATTACTGTCATGAAATGGACGGATACAAATCTGTTCTAGTTGAGGTCTACTCATGTGTGCGCTGTGCTTATGTGGTGCAGCATGTAGGTGTACGAGTGTAACGGAAGCCTGTACCTGTATCCTGGACTCATCATACTCCTTCTTAGTGGGTGGAGGGCCGTGACTGGTGGGTGACGAGGGGCTGGGCTGGGCAGGTTGGGACGATGCCGCTGTGCTCGGGGGTCCACCGCCTCCAAACTAATCGGGGAGGAAAAAAAAAAAAAATGTTTTGGTTCCAACATAAGTGGTAAAAAAAATAAATAAATGGATTGAACAGGAAAAAGGGAGAACAGAAATTAGACAAGGAACTAGATGAGCAATGATCACATTTACCTTTTGTGCTCTCTCCTCTCTGTCTCGTGCAATCTTCTCTTTAACCCTTTGCCTGACAGGAATAAAGACAAGCACCACAATGACCGGCGTGAAGAACGGAAAGTAGTTCAAAGAATGTGCAAACTTCGACAGTAGTAGGACGTTTGTAGTGTAGGATCACCACAGTTTACAGCGAACATGTCTGTCTATTTGGATATGAATATGAGTCTGTTGTGTTATATGGTCATGCGCTACTTTTCAAGCAGTTCATAAATAATAATCAGGTGGAGATAAAATTGCATTTAGTGGTTTGCCTTTTTTGTAAATGTTTTTAGGGAAAGGAAAATATGGAGAATGGAAACATCTTTGGATGTTTCGGTACTTTTTTTCATTCCTGGTCTATGAAAAGTGCCATTACTACTACCCAGTGCAAATAGATAGAATAATAAGACTGTGTTATAATGAATACCTTACCTTGCCATTTTGTCCTCCATCTTCTCTTTCCTGCGCTGATCAGTAAGCTTTTTCATATCATCATCCTGCAGCTTTTGGCGAATATGCTGCAGCTCTTGGCCCTGTCTCCTCCGCTGCTTCTCCCGCTCCAACTCTTCTGCCCGCTCTCGCTCTCGTCTCTCCGCCTGCTTCACCCGCATCAGCTCTTCTAGCCTGAAAAAAAAAAGACACAGACATTGGAAGATATTGAATCTCTTTAGCATACTATATTTTCAGTGGTATAGAAGGTTAGTAAAGTAACCTTTATGTAAAGGAGAATAAGCTGCGAGTTGGACGTACAGTACTGGAGGGATTGTGTCGATAAGTGTGTGTACTCTTACCTTCTAACTTGCTCCAGTTTCTCCTCCTCTGACATTGGCACCCTTGCACTATCGTCGTCAGCGTCGTAGCTGCCGTCTCCACCTGCTGTCCCTGAAACAAAAACCAAAAATACACATGAGAAAGTAAAAGAGGAAAAAAGAGAGAAAGACATATGTGGTGTGGTATTGAAAGGTCAACCACAACTCAAAGCAAAACTGGAACAGGCCAAACCTAACACCACAAACCTTAAACCTTCATCACAGAACACTAACAGAGAATCAAACAAAGTGAACCGACCACTTCAAACTCCTTGTTGAAGGTGACAGTGAGAAGAAAAAGCAAAAACTGAAAAAATAAATACAGAGGGAAAGAGACAAAACTAACCAACTGATATCACATCGTGTAAATTAACTGTAGCGGCCACTTAATTTATTAAAGCTAATTTGGAGCTTAGATCTTGTTTGTAGATGGAAACGACATGCTATGGAACAAGTGACTATGGCCATATGAATAAAATCATGTCCCATTATATGCTACTTAAATTGTTAACTGTAAAGTTTGCCTTTAATCTTTTTATTTAGTTATTTTTTTTAGTATTATTAGTTTTTGAATTTTATATAAAGACATAAGTTCTAATCAGACAGAGTTCTTGTATGTATGGAGAATGATAACATTTATAAAATCAAGAAACACATGTTTACTAAAGAATATCAAATATATCCTGATGTTGTGCATTTTCTAGAAGAATCAAATAGAACGGATAAATAACCAGATAAGAATTTCTGTTTTTCTGTAATCATGTGAATTAAAATACCAAAAAAACAATGTTGCCCACAATGTCCTAATACACACAAAGCCTACCATGGTGCAAACATTGTAACAAAATATTTGATGGTAGACAAATTTATGGTATATATTGTCATATTGCACATCCGTAGATGGTTTTTGATGGTGGTGTCTGGCGTGCGTCCATCGCCCTGACCTTCAGCGATGTCTGCTAGTGACGGCTGATCTGTGGTGGACTGGCTGTCTGCTTCTCCCCCCAGGACGCTCCCCACAGGCGGCACATAGGGCTCATCAATGTCTGGGTCGTTCTCATGTTCCATTAACCTGAGGAAAGCACATCGCACAGGAAAGATGAAGGCTGCAAACCTACTTTGCCAACACATGCTTGGGAATCAGTAGCACAGGTCCATCCAGTCATTTCAACACTAATATGTACAGTTTGTGTGTGTGTGTGTGTGTGTGTGTGTGTGTGTCAGACTCACCAATCCATGGCTTGTTCTATTCCCTGGTTCCCTGTGTTGGCCACTGCCTTTTCCCTGAAAACATGAGATAAAAGACAGACTTTTAGTTCACTCTAATGTAACTTTTGGCTTATCTGATCTTTGTAATAGCAAAACTAATTAAAAAAGTAGATGGGCGGTTTAAAAAATACTTTGGCCAATACCTTTCTCTATAATTTATTATGCTTTCATTCAAACTAAATCTGATACTCGTCTCCCTGTCGATTGTCATTACAAAGGTTGTAGATCCTCTGGTTTCCATCCAGCCC
Organism: Bovichtus variegatus; assembly: GCA_943593645.1. Lineage (NCBI taxonomy): Eukaryota > Metazoa > Chordata > Actinopteri > Perciformes > Bovichtidae > Bovichtus > Bovichtus variegatus. The sequence continues at coordinate 4,537,932 of CALSCE010009297.1, forward strand.
TTTATATCGTCCAGTCACCTTAAGGATTCTGCTGTGGTTCACTCTAAAGTTGCAAATAGCTTGACTGTACTATTGGTTTTCATACAACAGATATTTTTGTGACTTTAGTTTCTTTACCTTCTATAAGCCTCCCCAGTAGCCAATAATGCTTATTTAGGCTGCAACACAGAGCTCCCCATAGACCATAGTACTGCAGGTAGTCATTTAAACTTTTAGGGAGTACTTAAGAAATGTGAGGTGTTTTTTTTCTTTTGATCTATTTTTCAACTCTCCACACTTCCAATGCTTGAAACTTAGCTGGATTTACTTTCACTTCTTTGAAAAGTCGTCTCAAATCTAAGAACTACGCTAAACAGGATGTATTTCGGGATGTGGTGTTACTCACGCTCTGTTTCTGTCAAAGCCCATCTCCAGCAGGCTCTCTAGTGTTGTTAGCTCTGCCATTTTGACCTGAAACAGATTGTATACATAAACAGAGTCATCAACTTTCATTTGGACCTATTGTTGTTATAATGCTGCCATTTGCGGATAAAAAACAGTGAGTCACAAAAATGAGCCAAGCCCGTTTCTTCTAAGCATAAATCACTAACTGAAGTCGATACAACAGCTCATGGCTTTCTGTGTGAAGGAGCTAACTCACACCAACGTTACCATTGTAACGTTAGTCAGAAAATAAGACTATGGGAACACATATAAACATTTCCTTGACTAGCAGCCTGACAAAATACACGTTTACCCCTGCTCGCTGGTTGTATGTATTTAGCATCATAGCTTCTTATTCATATTTAATATTAAATCCATCGTTGTGGAGAGCTACAGTTAGCATTAATGTGGCTAACGTTGGAATTGCGAAAGCTAGCTGAGAAGCCTCGCTTGCTAGCTTGATTAAAAACGATCAGGAACTCTCATGAGCTCTCCATCACTTTAACTATTAATGTTTGTTTGTATTTTACATGTAAAGGTACACATACATACTATTGTATTTCTTACAGAGGTAATATAAGCTAATATATTCATGAAGACAACGTTAGTTAGCTACTCACACATCAGTCAACACCGCTTCAAGAGTACGGGAACACACATAGGTCAAACTGAACCGAAGGAGAATAGCGATTTTTTATTTTTTTTATTTCAGAAATCTTCTTCTTATAATATTCTTATAATCAGAGGCGGAAGTAGTGCTCCCATATTTGTCTTTAGTAAAAGTAAACTACCACAGTGTAAACATACTCTGTTAAAAGTAAAAGTCCTGCATTCAACATTTTATTTAAGTAAGTGCAAACGTATTAACATCAAAATGTACTAAAGTACCAAAAGCAAAAGTACGCAGAATAATTAGGCATTTCTGAATAAAAAATATTATATTATTATTGAATTTTAATTATTGATGCATTAATGTATTCATCCCTTTAATGTCGCAGCTCAGCTGATAAAGGTGGAGCTAATCTATGGAAATACTCTGGAAAAAGTACAATTAGGTTACCCTGCCTTTAATATTTTGTTTGAAGAAAAAAAAACTTAATCTAGCTGCCACATTGCCTTTTAAAAGAAATATAACTTAACATCAGAACAAACTGGCACCCTTTCAGCTTCTTCCTCACAAGCTGCGTATAGATGTGTTCAATGTACTCTCTTTGCTGGATAATACACATTTATGCTACGAAAAGGGGTCAAAAAAGTATAACATGTCTCCCCTCTTTACAAATTCATTATTAGAAAAGTTACCCAAACATTGGTGAAAGCTACAGGAATGAACAACAAAGAAGAGAAGAGACATTGTTTTAAAACAGCAAGTGATGCATGAATTATTGTCTTTATCTGTAGCATCTTCTTCAAAGTCCAGTGCAGTTGCATCTGCCTCTACATGTGTTATACAACAATTATGACAAATGCAACCAGAATGTTAAAACAAAGCTGCTGGCTCAAATGCAACCACTGCTATGGCATTAGTGTTTTAATAGTTATATCAGATCTTGAGTTTTTTTATAACAAACTCAACAGGTTCTTTGTTTACGCTTAAGAGAGAGCGTAAGAAAATGAATTATACTTTGACATTGCTCTAGTTCTGAGGTATTTACACCGGCTTCCTGTCTGTCTAAGAATTTATTTCAAAATAATACTGCTGGTTTATAAAGAACTGCATTATTTAGGGCCAAAATACATTTCTAATCTGTCTGCGGTCTGTCCCCAGAGTCACAACTAAACATGGAAAGCATTCTGTTTTTATGCACCATATATCTGGAACAAACTCCCAGAAAACTGCAGGTGGCTGCAACTCTCAGGTCTTTCAAATCAAGGCTGAAAATGTTTCTGTTTGCCGCTGCCTTTTATTAAATCAAATAACTATTCATTTCTGACACTGCACTTTTATGTTATTCAAGCTAGTTTAGCTCTTGGCTTTTTAATGGCATTTTGTGGTGTTTTCTGTTGCACTTTGTCTTGATGCTTTTGAAGTTTGAAGTAAAGCACTTTGAATTGCCTTGTTGCTGAAATGTGCTGTATAAATAAACTTGCATTGCCTTTTGCTTCTTGGGTGCATCCGCTGTGACTAATGGTTTATCCATTTAGTTATTCAACCAATTAAGTATAATTATGTCCTCTACACATGAGGTATATCTGTATATAGTTTTTTTTTGGGAAAATGTGACAGCAGAGGCAGGAAGCAATGACAGTGCATGAAGAAGAGTGTGAGGAGGCTGATTTGAAGTGATTTAGGGCCAGATGGCGTCTCTTATTGGCTGCTCTACATCTTGAATGATTTTGTCTGTGGGTGCTCAAACAGAATGCAATGTGCTGACTTTTATGGAGAAGGTTGAGTCTGTTACATATTTACAGTGAGTTTAATGATTAATCTTTTCTCTCCACCCCACACAGTCTTAAGCAGCCCTCATTCTGGAGTCTGCCATTACTCAGACAGACTTCTGCCTCCACCTGCTCACTTCTATCTCTCCTCTTCCAAAAGCTCAACCATTAACTGTTTTTCTCTCCTAGTAACCATTTATCTGATCGGCTTGCTTTTCTTTACACTTTCATTTGATCTTGTTTTGCCTGTTTTCCACTTTTCTGACTTTTTTTTTCTCAGAATGAATGACTGAAATGAGCCTCATTTGCAGTATTTACTTGGTGAGTATGAACTTTTTGTGTACATTTAAATGTGGCTGATGAACTGAAAATGAGTAATCAAAGAAACTTTTTTATTTCATCATATATCAGTCACCTAACATTTAATTTATGGGGCACATATAGGACAGTTCTAGTGTGCGTGTACAGCAATATAATGATGTACATTTGTATTTTGTATTAGATCTAAAATTGTAAATGTAAATTTCCCCGCTGTGGGACGAATAAAGGTTTTCTGATTTTCTGATTCTGATATTAACTGTTCATCCACTCTGCAAAGAAAATTAAGCAACTTGTTACTGGAAGTGAATTCATTTTCTTTGATCAGTAAACGTCAATCACAGATCATCCTTTAAGCAATATTTCCGTCTCATTTGAAGTGAACTAAATGGCTACATAAGACAGGTCCAAAATGGTCATTAAGGGAATTTTAAGAATGACTGAAAACTGAATTAAACTCCAAATGCTTCCTGATTGAATTATTAGCTGCAAGGCCAGATACATGCTTTCATTCTTAAAAATGTTTCACATGTATAACAGAGTGGGTCTGACAGTTATATCTCTCCATAATCTATAATAACTGTTTTCAAGGGGAATCTTAAAATTGACTGAAATATAATCTGTTCAGGATATATTTAGTAATCTCTGTAGATTAACCTGAAGTTAACCTGACTCCTGTCTAAAGGTGAACAGTGAAGGTGTGGCGTCAACCCTGCATCACAAAAGCCTTGCTTAAAAAATATGATAGTTCTTCTCAAACTTGATTTCCTGTCACTGATCAAACTCTCTGTACAGACTTTGCCATAAACCCATTCATTCTAATTTGAGTGCTGTGATTCACAATACTGATACTCTACTTTCACAGTGTAATTATCTGGTAAAATGTGTTGCTGGGTGTCAAAGTCCAAGGCAAAAACAGGGGTGAAGGTCTCTTTAGTCTACCCTTAAATTGCTTTATTGGCCTGTTTTTCAAAGAAGGAGAGGGTTTAGGGTCAAAGCTCAGTCGGGGTAAGTTAAGAGAGATTCTGAAAGGAGATGAGGTGTACTAAATGATGCACGCTCATGTTTATTACTTGTATTCAAAGCCATATCAATGTCTGTGTGTAAAAGATTAATTTTAATGGTATAAGGGCTAAAAACTATTTGCCGGGATGGCACTCCCTCCTGACTCGTATCTGACTTTCATTGACTGAATGACCCTGATTTCATTGGTTCATAGGGGAACATGCTTCTTAGAAGCAGTAAAAACCAAGATCAGGAGACGCAAGACTATGTTGGATGATGTTTTCCTAACATTTTATTAGGTGTGGGTGGTATTATCACATGGGGGCTCATATAAAAAATATGCAGTAAAATGATTTCATTTCATGTAGTCAGCGAGGCCTGACCAAAAGAGGGCAGCATTATTACACATGTGTGAAACTTTTATCACACTGGTGCCATAGTTCAAATATGGAGTATTCTCAAATTCTTATCTTTGAACCATTATTAGGATCTGGCATTTTAAGAGTATTGTAACAATAATCTGATGATTTTGGACCTGAACAATTTGCACTCCATATAACACATCAAGGGCCAGAGCAGCATGTTTAATATTTTTTGAGACAAGATAAACTTTATTGTCTGTCACAAAGCAGCATACATTCTGCTTTGACAGTGCTCGACATCAAACAAACACTGAACATTTAAAACACATTTCAAAAAGCACATATACGTAAAATGGGACTAAAACGGTTAAAACTACCGTGGACAAAAACAATCAATTAATTTCCCCCCCAACATAACAGGACATTCCCTGACACAGGACCTTGAAAGAAAGAAAGAACGAAACAGACATTTACAGAAGTAGCACATGTGCAGCAGAACAAGGTCAGTTAAACATAAACATAACTATAGCATTTTCGGTGACACTTGGTTATAATACCAACCCATCTCACTAGGTACAGTGTAACATAAGTCCACCTTTATATAAAAGAGTCTATTTTCAGTTGCTGAGTTGCAGTAATTATTTCCATTATGTAAACCTGTTTAGCCTCTGCAACCACTAAGTTATGGTTGGTAGTATATTGTGTATTTTAATTGTCAAAATGAACATAATCATGTGAAGGAAAAAGTTTCTTACAATCACGGTTTATAATATTTTCACTCTGTGTAACCTCCATCTATTTATCTTACTGAAATAGATGTCGGCAGAAACCTGTACAACCAGTATAGTGGGGAAATGAATACCAGCACCATGTTCTCATAGTCAGCTGTGCTGTGTGTGTGGGTCTCACCAGCTGTAACAGCATCTCCATATGGAAAGACTCTGGCTTCCAGTGGAGCTGCTGTTATCTGTGGTGGGACACCTCTTGTCATCAAAACGCTGCTGGGACTCTCTGTAGCTACAGTTCACACATCTGACTTTCAAAAGTCAAAATGGTTTGTGTACAGTAACACCTTCTTTTTGCTGTTTTTACATTATGTGCCTCTTTGCAATAAAATTAAGCTGATCCCTTAAATCCTGTATAACTGTCTGTCTGTTTCTTTATTGTGCTGTTTGTACAGACAAAACATATGACATTGAGACACAATTTATTATTATATTGTGTGTGTGCGTGTGTGCGTGTGTGTGTGTGCGTGTGTGTGTGTGTGTGTGTGCATGTGTGTGTGTGTGTGAGTGTGTGCGTGTGTGTGTGTGTGTGTGTGTGTGAGAGAGAAAGAGTGAAAGAGAGAGAGAGAAAGAGAGCTTTATGCATGTGCAATTTCATATACAGTAGCTATCCGAAATTAAAACAAAAACCAAAACTACATAAGCAACACCTAAATGGTAAATGTTAAGAACGTACTCAACGTTTTACTGATGAATTAATGAATGAATGAATTAAAAGTACATTAAAAACATATGGCACTGTATCTAGAAAATGTTTGTCAACACATATAGTATCAGATATGACTTTAACAAATGAAACATACTGACATGACGGATTAATAATCTTTTCAGTTTGAATGTTTAGAGAACGTATGAATGGATTAAATATTTGTATTCTAGTGTAATGCCAGAGGCTTACGAGACACTACTTACATTACAAATAGGGGTAAGAGAAAATAAAACCATGGTATGGTATCTATTTATGTCAAAACATAGTATATCTGATGCAATCCTGAGAAGTGAAATATACAAGGCTTTTATATTGACATAATGGCACCTCAAAGGACAGGAATAGAATAATCTTTTCAGTTTCATTTGTTTAGAGTGAAATGAGGAGAGTATGTGTTTGAATTAAATAACCTGCTGTTATAACAGGTAAATTCAAGTGCATTATTCCACTGATGGCTGCAAAACAAAAGAACAGATCAAAGTCTGAGGCACAAAATTCTAACAGAAACTGATAATGTTAAAATACACATCACCCAGTCTGACAAATATACAATATCAACGAAACTAAAAGCAAAACAAAAAAATAAATGTAGGTATGATTGTGTGTGCAAGTAGATATAGCCGTTTCAAATTAAAACAAAAAACAACTGTGAATATGAAACCAACATTCCTTGTTAAAGTATAAAACATTGCTGGAAATTTTACTGACATGAGTGAATGAATCTTTTTAAACTGGCTTTTAATTTGGAATAATGTTATGGCCTTTGTTTTTTTAGACAATATTATTTTAATTTCTATGAGACACTTTGGGATGCATGTTTGTGTGAAAGGTGCTATATACGTAAATAAAGTTGAGTTGAGCATCATTGTGGCCCTTTTGATGTGAGACGTTTTTGCAAAAGACAATAAATGGTGGTATTTAAAGCTTAAAGCATTAACATACTCTTAATATGATATTATATTGGATACTGGACTAGCTGGCATCGTTTAGGCTTTTATTGTGAAATATGTGTGTTTCCGGTATCCTTGTGCCAGCCTTCTTTGGAGGGGTTAACTAACTGACAGCCGGTTGCTAAGCGAGTTAGCAAACCGCTAAGCAGTTGTAACGCTTATACAGCCACAGTTCTGTAGTATTAGACGATATCTAGAGACCATTACTTCAGTATTTATGGTGGAGTGTAGTTGGCTATCTTACATTAGTCACCGTCAGCTGAATAGAGTCCTCCTGGATGAGTGACTCGCAGTGTGTGGCTAGCTAACGAAGAGGAGGGTGGGGACAAAAACTTCCAAGACCTCGCCCAGCCGTTGCTTCATTCCAGCAGGCAGCTACTCTCTTGACGGTGTGAGAGATCCACACCACAATACCAGATACATATTCAAAGGGAGACCGACACACGTGTGTCAAATACAAGGGTAGAAATCAGTAATCATGTTCAGAAAAAACTTAAAGAAAGACCCCGAGCTGTTTCAGAACGTGTCGGAGGGTCTGCGGCGGCTTTACCGGACCAAACTGTTCCCGCTGGAGGACACGTATCGATTCCATGACTTCCACTCCCCTGCGCTCGAAGATGCCGACTTCGACAACAAGCCCATGGTCCTCCTGGTGGGCCAGTACTCCACCGGGAAAACCACCTTCATCCGGCACCTCATGGAACAGGACTTCCCTGGTATGCGGATTGGCCCCGAGCCGACCACGGACTCTTTCATCGCGGTGATGCACGGCGAACAGGACGGGGTGATACCGGGTAATGCTCTGGTTGTGGATCCCAAGAAGCCCTTCCGCAAACTCAACGCCTTTGGCAACGCGTTTCTTAACAGGTAAAGCCCTTTCCAAGTCCACAGGCCACATTAAAGAGCTTACACTTAGCAATGTGAACAACGTAATACACTTGGCTTATAGGAACTGAGCAGTTCGAGCCCTACATGTGTTTATTAATGTTTGATTGAAATTAAACAGTTCACGTCAATGTCATGTCCGTCTTGAAACGTCATTAGATAATACAGCTGTGTGTGAACCATGATTTAAATGCCCTCCTGCATGTCCTTACATGTACCACGCAGGTACATTCACAGAATGCTGTTGCACAATGTTCCCAGCAGTCTTAGAGCCAAGTGTGTGTGTGTGTGTGTGTGAGAGGTTTCCCTCTTTCATCACCCCGAGAAAATGCAAGTGTTTAGTGTCAATAGCTATGTTGAAGAGCCACTCTGTGTATGTCAAAGCAAAGCACAGGAAGGTGCTTTCCAACACCTCATCCCATTAACAAGGAAGTTATTTCACGTTGTATCAAATCCTGCCAGTTAACATTGCACCTTGTCCTTCTTCAGGCTCTTTTTATTTAATGCACCTGGCAGAGCCACTGGTGACACATTGTTTTGTACAAAAATGACAAAAGCATGCACAACCAAGACTAGGGCTGAACAATTAATCCGAATTTTATCAAAAGCGCGATATGGACTAGTGCAATATCCAAAAATGTTGTGGTGGTAGTTAAATATATGCTCATGGGACCATTATCTAGTATGCAGACTCTATAATTTTTTTTCAGATTTTTCCAACATATTGTTTTGTCCCAATGTCACATAGTTGTTAATGTTGCTTGGCAACACGCTGACCTTGTCCTGCCCTTGGATGTAGGTGCCATAAGTTTCGTACCCCTCGGTCATATAAGTGTTAACTCATCAAAAGAGGCCGACGAGCCAACTCCCTTATTCACTACAACTGTGTGCAGGCCTTAAGAAAAATCTTATCACAAGGGTTTAAAGGTTTTTGGTGTGACTGTCTTGTAGTATTGTTTCGTTGAGTCAGCAGTTGTTTCACTAAGACATTCAGCTCGTTGGAGTTTGATCCACATTCCCGATGTCCTAGAGATTCTAAAGAAACCTCCTTCTCATAGTTTTTATGAATCACTCAGTGACACTTACGCCTTGTATTCAGCCTGATGTCAAAGTCTGATGGAAAAAAAAACGTCCTTATGGAAAAATCTCACATGACTCAGAAGTATTGCTCAGGTTTGGCGTTCACTGATTAATGCAAGATGAGAAATGGAAAAGAGAAAACTCAGAGTGCAAGGTGAGACCGCACAAGCCACACACTATGAGTAAGAGCCAACATCTTAATCCAATCTATTGTGGGTGGATTTGTGATGACATCAGATGGTGGACATCCGATTGTTGATGGTGTCACTTCCTGTGGAGGACTTTGGTATATCCACTCTTTTCGCAGTGTCACCCTGCACAGGAAAAGCCAGAGAACAGATGAACAAATAATACACAAATGACTAATTTGTGGACACTGGACAGTCATAATCTTAATCTGTTATTGACTTCAGATGATCAATTATCCCTTCCCTCAATTGTGTGAGAGTGTCGTCCTTATCTTGCATGAGTGCAAGCTTCTGCCAAAAACCATCAGTCAAAAATGAGGTCATGCATTTCAGATGACTCCTTCAAAAGACCTCACGGGCCAAGATTCACCTCTCTGGAGTTTATTACAGACTTGAGGGGAAACCAGATAAGATTGTGTATAAACAAAGGCTATTGTCCATTGTAGCATCATTTGTCAAACTGTTGGACACAATCCTGTGATATCATGGGACTTGTGGTTTTCTTTGAATTCAGGCTTGAGAGGTCATTCATTGGTTTAGGGAGAGCTCACATGATCATATGTGTAGGAGTCAGGAATTAATTCATAAAGGAGTGCATTTTATGGTCATGTTAAGTTATTCGTTAGTGTTGTGATATTGTAATTTATTATTGTGTGATCGCGATGATTATTGGGAGACTGGTGACATGGGTATGGGCGTTGACACTCGGCACCCGCTCACCTGTGTGCGGTTGGTGTGAGAGGGGGTGAGTGGGTCGTCATTTCTTTTGATTGCCTGCCACTTTCTTTTGATCGCTGTGATTATTCTGATTTAGGCCTGTATTTTTGTGCACTTTAAAATAAGTAAATCCTTTTCCATTAATAGAATTTGTTTAACGTATTTTGGATCTCAGCAAATCTTTTTGGTAACGCGGTAGTGCAAAGCAAACCACGGCCAACCACTGAGCGACTTTTAGTCTGTTTCCTGAAGTCACTACAATACGTAACAGAATATGTTTGTAGGACAATAGCAGGTGCGTGATCTGTGTGAACTGCTCTGTGTATGTGTAGGCCTAAAACTAAATGAATCAGTTGTGATGGTACATAACTCAGAGTAGGCCTACAGTTGATAAAAAGATCTGTTAAGAACCGGTTCCAGACAAAGATTTGGAACTGGGCTCCTATTGGCTCAGCCTGGGCCAGCTTTCCACTTTCCTTTTGAAGAGGCCAAAGGTATTTAGATTGGCCTTCAGCTGTTTGTTGAATGAATATGTGTTTTTGTCTCATAGAAGTAAATGGATATAGACATCAAGGAACAGATTGTGAATTGACAGATTTTGGTGGAGGAGAAAATACCATGTCAGAGGAGCACACAAGGCCTTGCTCAGTGGAATGGCGGTTTGACGGTGTGGCTCTTTAACCATAGTCATTTAACCTGCAGATTAGCCTTTAACTACCAGCCTCAGATAGGATTTACCCCTCAATATAATCAGTTATTTATGAAGAGGGTAAACAGAAATCAGTCTACAATTTGCTCTTGGATTTGGCAAACTCAAAAGCTAGTGGCTGGTGTCCTCTCCTAGCTTGCCAATTTTTTTATTTTTACAGCTTTTCCATGATTTATATTTTGAAGCAGCCTGGTTTTAGATTGTGTCCTATCGCATGTGTACTGATTTGTACTGAATCCTAAATGGTTCTGTAAAAGTAACTCCAGATAAACCTGCATATTTGTTCCTTGCTTGCTTTTTAGTTAAAATACCATTGCTGTCAGAGGGCCTCAGTGGGTCTGTGCTTTCTGTAAGCCCATTATTCAGTAAAAACCTGAGTCAGCAAAGTTTAAGTTCCGCACTGGCCCACCCTGGCCTACACTGTCCCGCTCCGTCCTGTCCTCCTCGGCCTTTTATTCCAGGACACTGACTCTGCACTTTTCTCAGATAGGAAGGACACATAGGACACATGCACAGCCTTACAGAGCACATAACAACAAATACACATGAGGCCACGTGTGTAAATATAAATATATATATACATATATATACATTTATTCGCACATACAACAATATTTTAGAGGAAGCAAACATGGAAAAGTGACACAGTTGTACCCTCCCTGTCCACGTCCCTAGTGCTAGCCACAGCCTCTCTGTTTCCTCTTCTCTACGGGAAGTTGAGGTTACGATGTGAGGGAAGGTCAGGAGGTGGGGAAAGAGAGGAAGACCCTCTTTCATCAGCTGGAGCCAGACCCCCAAAACACATGAGTGGTCTGAAGTAGAGTAATAACCCAGGCCTTCAGTTCATGCTAGGGCCACAGCCTCACAGAGAGGATGAGTTTCTCACTTTCTCAAGACATAATCAAACAGCAAAGGACATCAGATAGCTCAAGGCTCTCGGGAGGCCGCCTGGTAGGTTCTTCTGTTTCTAAGAATTCCAGCTCAAATTCATCGGAGCATTTCTTCCTACAAGCTCCATGTGGAAAATGTCGGAATGAAGAGCTAAATGGAAAACCTTTGCCAAAATTCCAACTGGATATCAGACTCCATCAGCTTTGAGAGGAATGGAACAACCTACATGTTTGTTATCTTTGGCAGTCACTGTTATTGTAATGTAATAGCATAGCATAGGATCTCTATGCAAGAAGCCCCTCTCTCATATTTCTTTGACTCGTTCATTGTCCTTGGATTTTCCTTTTTCCTCCCTACGTGTGGTATGGGGTCTCTGTTAGGCTTTGTGGTATGTGTGTGTCTGCCCTCAGTGTGGTTGCAGCAGGAATGTAAAAGCACGGTTCTCCCGGTCTTATGACCTGGTGCCTCTGAGCTCATGTTGTGAGTATCGGTTCAGATTGAGTGAAAGGGCAGCCGATGGAGAAGTAGTACTATTGCGAACTGTGGAGTGTTATAACAATCCCCTTCTTTGTCCTGAGTGGGACACCGTGGGCTCATGCAAAACCACTCATCCTCTCATGTTTTATTGTGTGTGTATATCAGTCTATATCAGTGTGTGTGTGTGTGTGTGTGTGTGTGTGTTTGTGTGTGTGTGTGTGTGTGAGCAACACTCTCCTTTTTTAAAGTTCAAAACCCAGTGTCTCATCTTAAAGGAGACCATTGTGTAGTGAATGATGTTGCATTGGGAATGACTCGGTCTACAATTCATAACTTACAATGTATTGTCCCAGTGTTTCCCTAACATTCCTACATCAATGGTAACCTCCTACAAGCAAGCGCCCCCCCCCCCCCCCACGGTTTGGAAAATCTGAATCATGTAGTCTTACTGTGAAAAGAAAAAACTAGATCCAGAAACTGGATCAGTTTCAACTGTCAACTGGAGCTGAAACAATTAGTCAATTAGTTGATCAACAGAAACTAAATATGCAAGCTATTTTGATAATCAATTAATAATTTAAGTAATTTTTCAAGCAAAAATGCCAAATGTTCATTGATTCCAGCTTTTAAACTGAATACCTTAGATTGTTTTACGCTTAAGCAATTTTAAGACGTTAACACTTCCATCTTTCCCTTTTTTTCTGACGTTTTACAGACCAAATGATTCATCATCTAGAAATTAATAGGCAGATGAATCCATAATTATAATTATTAGTTGCAGCCCTAGTGTCAAGGTTAAATCAATGTGTACATTTTTTAACTGCAAGGTCTTCTGAAAGTGGTGGCAGTACCCTGAACCCAACACTTCTCCTTTCCACCCACTGCTACGTTGTGTTTTGAGTCTGAGTTTTTTCCAGTAAGGTTATTCACCTAATGTTAGTGCCTGAGAGCATGAACGTTGTTACTGAAAAGCCAAGCTTATGTATTCCGCATTATCATCGTAAAGTTAATGTCGATAACGTTACCTTGCGATGAGAATGAAAGACAGTTAGGACCAGTCCATCAGGAATACTGCTGACGGTTTTAGCGTTTCCAAACAAAACTTGCTTCATCAACAAAAACATCTCTTCTTTTACGGTTGGCAAGGCTCTTCAACCTCTCCTCGTCATCAAAACAAACCCCATGCTGGTTGAGCGGAAAAACCGCAAAACAGGCAGTGCACAGGCACCAATTTATGACATTAATA
>CALSCE010009297.1:4556055-4603360 GCA_943593645.1 Bovichtus variegatus
CTGTTTCTTTGTTCTTCATCTGTATTCCCGTCACCCCCCCCCCCCCCCCTCCTAAATCGGTTTTGTACCCCCCTACCTCTTTTTCTCTCAGTGTTTGGGTCAATTCTGCGTCTAAAAATAATCCCCCCGGCCCTCTGACACACTGACCCCTGCAGAAAGTTGACTGTTTCGGGCTTACATAACACAGTCATGTGGGGGGAGTGCCGCTTCTCGGAGGCAGGTGAGGAATGAGGCACCGGTATGTGTGTGTACAGTACATCTGAGTACAAGTGCACGGTGAACTCCCAAAGTGTAACACAACTGTGGTTAATGCAGTGGAGCCTCAACTACCCGGAAAGCTCTTTGAGGTTATGAAACAGTGTCTATTTTTGATGCCTAAATTTAACATAAAGGATTAAGCAGTTTCTCTGTTCTGACAAAATGTGTGACCCAAGCTCCATACAATGACCAAAACACATCTGGAGTTCAAACTAAAAACACAGCTGTCGCCTAAAACAAATGACATTTTGAAGGGACTATCTTTTTCACTGTACATAAAACATTATATCTCTTATGAAGTGTTGGTAAAAATCACACAAAGTCAAAAAATTAAAAGGACAAGGATTTATTTTTTTGCTATGCTGACAGCTGGATACAGAACGAATCAGAGCAGCATTCAATGGCCATCCATGTTTTCAACGAGTGCCTCAAGAGTCCAGTTTCACATTTTTAAGGGATGGACGAAGATGAAGAAGCAGTCAAAGGGAGGAGAGGAGGAAGGGGGAGATAAGTGCTAAAAAAAGAGGAGTCTGATTAGCAGCGCGACGTTGACCCCGTTGGTGTAGAGAAGAGAAGGTGGTGCTTCTACACTGAACTGGCATTACAGCAATGTGACAACACGTTTGTTTGCATTGAATCTCTGGAGGTAACTGAAGGTCAAATGTGGACATTTTTGACCAGTGAAGACTTAAAACAGACAAAAAACATCACATTTTCTTTAAAATTCTGGAGCAGCAGGGAATAATCACAACTGTATTGACTGACTTGACAATCAAACAATCAATCTGTCTAAAACAAGACATCAGTGTGAGACTTCATACCAGTTTCGACGAGCTGACGTGGCAGAGCATTAAAAGAAAGAGTGATTTGCTGTGTTTGAGAGTTTCATGAGGTAGGCTGATATGCAGTTTGGGGCTGAAACACTGAACAAAAGCAGTCTCAGCTTGGCTCTTTTCCCAAGGTTTGGTTGTTTGGTGTCACCAGTATCGGTTCAGTTCATTTTAAGTGCTTCAGGCTCAGCAGGGCGGCCTGGCTGCTGGTTGAGGTGCTCCGAACACATCCTGCGAGGCGTAGGTGATGTAGAGGAAGCCGTCAGTGTCACTGTGGTGGGAATAAACCTCCCGCATGCTGGAGGACATGCAGGACATGCTCTTCTCTGCCACCAGGAGGAACAGAGCCTGGGTGGAGTCCAGGTCAATCTTATTCCTGAAGAAGAAAGACACAGCCAGGGAGGTGGATGAAGCAAACACCAGATTGTTAGGACAAAGGAGGAGAGAGGCAGGCTGTCAGAGAACAATGGCAAATCTGACAGCTTGTAGGAGAAAGTGGAGAGAAGGGAGGGTTGGAATGAGAAGAAAAAAAGGCTAGAAAATCCAAGCTGTTGGTTGAAAAGTGAGCAGGAGCCGTGAGAAAGTCTGTTTATTCTACGAGCCACAAATCATTTACCTGAGCAGGCAGAGGAACTGACCCAAGGTGAGTTCGAAGGGAACCAGGAACTTTGTTTTGTCCAACAGGGGGAGAGTCTTTTCACGGATGTAACGTTCAACAATCACCTGAACACAAAAACACATGTATGGGGTCAGCTGGTGGTGCCATCACATGCAATATAAAGTGTAAAGCTGGGGATTAAATGCATCATGTTTGCATGGAAAACAAACCCACAGGTAATTTGTTGGGGAATTTAGACCGAATGCTGCATACTTCATCTTTTCTTGTTTCTAAAGAGGAATAGAGCGCATCATTTTATACACATTTTACACTTCAGCGTCTATACACTGTGAGGTTTTAATGCAAGCAACAAAGTGTGACTCACCGAGGCATTTCCTCTGCTTGAAGGGCATCATCTCCATGGATTTCTCAAAAGGTGCCATGTTTAGTTTGTTGCTTAGGGCGGTTTGCAGAGACCAGCGGCGATGTGGTGGTGGTGGCGTGGCGGTCTTGCCCGGGCTGACAGTGAAGTCCCCTCGGGTGGAAGTCAGGAAACCCCGCTGAGCTGCTCTGACCACCACCGTTTTATAGTAGATGGAGCAGGGAGGAGTCGCAAATGTTACACCAACAAACAAAGACACGCTCCTCGTCCTGGTGGGCTGCAGATTCACACATACTGGTTATCTCACTGGGCATTCTCACATGCACTGGTGATATTGGGTCCATATTAACAGAGACGGGTACAGACATGAAGACAGGCGTGTAATGAGGGCATGAGAGGAGCATAAACACCACATGACATTAATGATTCAGACGAACAGGGAGCCCAGAGGAACCTGGTGCCACTTTTACCATGAGATCTGATTGCTCTGAATTCTACTCTGACCTTTGACCTCACTGTCTGACAGCCGCGCCGGCCACATTACAGTTGTTGTACTCTTGTTTCAGCAGTGTAATGATCAATAGTAACCCTGACTGGAGTGATGACGTGGAGGTGTCAATACTGGGTCTCTCACAGGGGCAGTACCTCCAAAATAAGATGTGAATATCTTTCCATTTTTCTTGCAGGCAGTTTCTTGTTTTTCTGATCTATTACCATTATTTACTGACTCCCTATTCACTCATTCACTATCATACATTTTTCCCCGAGCACTTTAAGTACTTGGAGTCTGATAGGAAGTGCATTTACTCAAGTATTTTACTTTAGTGAAATTTTGAGGTACTTTTTCTTTACTGTACTGTCTTTTCCATTTCCCGCTACTTTCATTCACAAGCGACCCTAGAGGTATATAAAGTAATTAAAAGTAGTTCCCACTTTACCGGCTGCATCATTAAAGTAATGTAACCATTAATGCATAAATATTCCAATAATATCATTTATATTATTCTGAAATGGGCCATTCATTCTATCTGCTGATAAAGATCATGAAATATGATCTAAAGCCTCAGAACAGACACTAAAGCTAAAATGAGTTGAAAAGTAAGTACAAATAACCATTGTTGGAATAGTATTGAAAAGATTGAATTTCATGAAGCAAAATACCTGTACTAAGGGTTAGGTTAGGGTTAGTTAGGTTAGGGTTAGTTAGGTTAGCGTTAGTTAGGTTAGGGTTAGTTAGGTTAAGGTTAGTTAGGGTTAGGGTTAGTTAGGTTAGCGTTAGTTAGGTTAGCGTTAGTTAGGTTAGGGTTAGTTAGGTTAAGGTTAGTTAGGGTTAGGGTTAGTTAGGTTAGCGTTAGTTAGGTTAGGGTTAGTTAGGTTAGCGTTAGTTAGGTTAGGTTTAGTTAGGTTAGCGTTAGTTAGGTTAGGGTTAGTTAGGTTAGGGTTACTAAGGTTAGGGTTAGTTAGGTTAGCATTAGTTAGGTTAGCGTTAGTTAGGTTAGGGTTACTAAGGTTAGGGTTAGTTAGGTTAGGGTTAGTTAGGTTAGGGTTACTAAGGTTAGAGTTAGTTAGTTAGACTAGGGTCAGTTAGCGTTAGTTAGGTTAGGGTCAGCTAGGTTAGGGTTAGTTAGATTAGGGTTAGTTAAATTAGGGTCAATTAGATTAGGGTCAGTTAGGTTAGGGTCACTTAGGTTAGGGTCATTTAGGTTAGGGTTAGTTAGTTAGTTAGATTAGGCTTAGTTAGATTAGGGTCAGTTAGGTTAGGGTTAGTTAGTTAGATTAGGGTCAGTTAGGTTAGCATTAGAGATGTGGACTGTGGATCATTCTGGAGGCGACAGTTTGTGCTGCTGTTTTATTTCCCTTTATGATGCTGCTTTCGTATACTTTTCATCTCCACAGTCAATAAACCAGTAACCTGAATGTACATATAGTTTAACTCAGATAAGAGCAACATCCTGACTCACCAGCCTGTAGAAACATAATCAAACCTCTTCTGTGGTTGAAGATCCCCCTCTGCTGGTTGAAGGTGGCACTAGAGCAAAGTGCACTGCACCTGTCACACACACAGGAAACACATATATTATATATCGCTTGAATGTTTTTAAATTGAAGACTGTATGCTTTTTGTTTGTTTTTTAAACTCGTGGACTTGGACATTTTGATATTCATAAATGATAAGACTTTAAAAGAATATAAAAACAATTGCCATTAAGTTCATATCCACCAAAATAACAGAAAGCCCTGGTAAAGTAAAGAGTAGACAAATAATAATAATAATAATAATAATAATAATAATAATAATAACAATAATAATAATGATAATAATAATAATGATAGGCCTTTTTCATAGCAGCCATTTTGACTTGTCATAGGCAGTTAAGTTAAAGCACAGTTGTTATTGTCTAATAACACTAACGATGGCTCAAGTGTGTACTCTGAAACTGGAGCCATTGGCTTTTTTTTTGGTATATATTTTTTATTTAAAGGACAGATGCAAGTCATACTATGTACAATGAAGGCAATATGTTTTCTTCCATATTTCTTTACTTCAACAAACATCCCTCCGCACCTCTCACCCCCTGGACTTGGAGTCTTCACCACATTATGTCCATTGTTTTCAAGAATGGATGTAAACAAAAACACGAAATAATAAAGTTTACGTAATAATAGGGAATAAGGACAGAGGAGATAACGATAGGAACGAAAAATACACTGGCTGCAAAGGATTATTTGGAAATAATAATTATGATGGAAAGAAAAGGGAAAAGATGGAAAAGTAGGCTTAATAAATGATCAAAGACACGAGCAAATGGGATGACAGAAATGTTGACAGCCAACATGACGTCCAGTGTGTTTCAATATACATTAAATGAAATCATAACATCTTGTATGTCATATTTCCAACTGCATGGGGTGCCTTATCACAAGTGACCGTCCTGAAGCCATTGATAATAATATTATTTATACCTGTGTTTATGGAATAAGATTTATTTTCTTAACCAAATGTTGTGGTTTTGGGGGCCCACATTTCCACATCAAAACTATAGTGTACAAAAAAACACAGTAAACACGTGAGAATGTGTCCTCTCTGGCATCCTGTGCGGTGAAGTTGGACACTCGCTCGGAAAGGATCTTTCCATGCGTCCTTTCGAAAAACTTCCCTGTCCAATGGGCGCCGAGCTCTGGTGCAGCGGCTCCTCCTCTCCGCTGCCCGCTCCCACATGTAACGTTATCACCCTCCGTCTGTCTCTTGCATTGTCTCATCGGGGACGCAGCGTACTGGAGCACAGCACCATGGTGACTCCACTGGACCGGGAAGCTCACAAGTGACATTACAAAAAGAAAGAAGCGGATTGTGTCAACAGGAAATGAAGACATGGCTCGTTGATGTTCCCTCCGTGTACCGGCGGATTCATTAATTCTAGTCCTGTGCCAGTCAGCAGGGCTGCCTGAAGCTGTGGGCTGCATGGCACGTTAGACATGGTGATTATATTTTCCTTATCGCATTAATTCAAGCGGCTACTATGGTGCTACCGCTCGTACACACCCGTTTTGCTCTACCTGGAGCTGCACCGTAGCGCCCACTCGCTCCACTCATCCATTGCACGGCGACTGAGCGCTGGTCAGCGGTGCGCCCCGGTTCCGCCTGCCGGGCACCCCGACGATTATGGCCGGCCGCCGCAGCTGCGTGAACTCCCTCTGGTCGGGCACCGAGCGCGTCCGCATCGGAGAGCGCCTCAAAGCGACGCTTGCCGGGGTGCTGGAGCTGGAGCTGCTCAGGTGCAAACACCTGGAGATGGTGGACGCCGCTCTGGAGGACCGAGCCTCCACCGCCGCCGACGCCGAAGAGCCACGAGCGGAGGAGGGGAGCGGAACCCCGGAGAGCGCCGCCACGGAAGCCGAGCATGGCTCTGCGACATCCCGCAGGCAACAGGTCAGTCAGTGCGTCTGTCACGGAGCTCTACATGATGAGATTATTAAATATGGATGCGGGGATGATGGTGATCTGCCAACAAGCCAGTCCCTCTGCGGCTAAGTAGACAGATTTTATCTCTGCCTGGTGGCGCATGGCTGTGCCGAGGGCTGTGCACCCAACTGATTGAGATGGTGCCAGGGACCATCCATGCATGCTGCCCGATCTTTTCCCACAGTAGCAGTGTGTGGCCGTCACATGGAGCAAATGTCATTGAGGTCAGGGTACCAGGACCAGCTCCTGTCTGGCTGACTGGGCTCTGCCTCAAGGTTAGAAAGCAGGATGTGATACAGGCGCTAAAATCAGGTGCAGGTAGTAACACACAAGCCAGCAGCCAGACACTGCTGCAGGTTTTTTTCTTTTTTTTTTGGCTCTGGTCGGTAAGCTCATCATCTGTAAAGGTCACTTTGGCACCCAGTTTGCATTCAAATCTCTCTGAATCTCACAACATGAAGGTACACTCCATCACTATCTGCCATCCTGTTCTGAGGTAAAAGTGCAGTTTTCCTCTTTTATTGTGAAATCCTGAATGCTCCAGTGGAGTGTTGGAAAGGTTAGGATGTGTGATCTTCAAACACACCCATGTATAAAGTAACCCTTTTCCCAACCTAGTCCTGAAATGCATACCGCAGGTCTTTTTGTGTATAGAGTTAGAGTTAGGGCAATGTGGGTTAACATGTAATACAAGAGGACAGGATGTGAAAAGGTCCCATCCTGGAGGCCTGATACTGTCTGAGGCTGTCAGTGGTCCAGTCCCTTAATAGTGATTGTGAGCTTTATTTTAACGTGTTTAAGGATGTCAAATCTGTTGGAAAGGAGAAGATAAAGGTGACTGTGAGTGCACCCAATCAGATTTTCTGGTTAGAAGTGGGTGGCGTAAGGATGGATCTGTAAATCTAGAGCTGAAAAAGGAAAGGAATCAATTCTTCATGAGATTTTTCATGCAAAATTGACAGACATTCCCAGTTACGACTTATTAAATCTGAGTTGTGATAGTAAACTAAGTATATTTTGGTTTTGCACTGTTGGTTAGACCAGAGAAACAACCTGAAGATGACTATGGACAATTTTCCCTATTTTTTTATTTTGTTTGTTATTTGTATTAGACAAACTCTAGAAAATAATACTTAAAATAATCATTAGTTTCAGCTTTAGAAAATACCACAGCCTTTTCATGTGCTAAGACCTTTTTTTAAAAAATCTTATAACAAGGCACCAATTTTAACAATAAGTTGTACCTTTTCACCACAGAGACACCCTTTTCTATGAGCAGGAAAATTGCTCTTTAAGACCAAAACGTCTATAAAAACGATTGACGTACTTTTTTCTATGGAATGAACTCACTGTATTGTACAGGGAGTGCATGCTGTGCTTGTTAGTCAGCCTATCATGGATTATCTCGAGATCGTTTCCAGATTTGACAAACCACAGACAGGTTCGTGTTGTGTTCAGGGTCTGCTGGTTTTGGGAGTTTTTCACCTCAAATATATAAATCCGCATTAATAACATTTTATTGTTATTCTGAGAAAGTAACAGACACTTCATCCTGGTCACTTTGCACCCAGTGTTGTGACTCTCTGAATATGTGTGGCTGATACTAATTAGCCGTATTAGTCAGCAGCCTGCAGCACATTAATACATGTTCTGTCTAAATCAGGCCACAGCTGATGTTACCTTTTGCAGAACAGTGTATTTATGTTACAAAATTATATTAAATCTAATCAGGCTGCGCTGCAGGGAGGGAGATGATGATAAAGTGTTTTTTTTATCAGTGCGGGGATAGAATTTGCAGTCCCATCTGAGGGCATCTGCAGGGAAGTGTGGCTCATAATGTGTTGCCTTCCTCGCCGCCCACCTCTCAACATCTCCTCTGTAGTTCCCCCCGTGGTGCTGAGATATCCTGCGGAGAGGCCGAGCAGCATTGCTCATTCTCACCCTTAAAGGGAGCTGCGAGCGTAGCCGAGCAGGCTGGCCCTCTGCCCTCTGCCCTCTGCCCGGGCCGACCTCCGCCAACACACACACACAACATTTGCATACATGGAGACAAATTGTTATTCTTGTTGTTCCAAAAGTGAGCACATCTAGTTTAAACAGTGCAGCAGCTGGAGAGAAGACACGTAAGAGAGAGTAGATGTTCATTTACTACTGAAAAGATGGAAAAGTGATTCTTACTGTAAAGGTTTTTATCCCAAAACACATTATATTCATTTGACCTGGAATTCATTACTTATTGCTTTGAGAAACGCAGGTTTTTCTGATTTAAAAAAAAACATAACTATATTGTAAGATGAGGATTAGATGACTCACAACATAATGCGCTCTACTTTAACATCAGCTTTGGGTTTTTTTTTTTTGGAATTAAACTCTTGAAATGTGATTCACCTTTTCTGTCTCTAATAACAGAGCGAGTGCAGGAGTTATCACTGTGCAAATCCATATTCGGCATGTCGGGATTATGGCTCTATGGTGTCATCTGTGATGGAAAAATACAATTTAAAATGACATTTTTTTTCAACCGTGTGATGTGTTCTGGCATTTGTGTGTTTGTAAGAAGTAATAACACCTCAAAAACATAACTTCAACGTTGTTTGCAGAGAGGAAAGATGAATATGTTTCAATATCATAAATAATTCAGTTTTGGGCATGCAATCTATTTTTATGGACGGACCCAGCTCTGATTTTCAAATGAAGTATTCTGTATGTATTGTATGAACTAGAAGAGAACTTGTTAACATTTTAGTGTTTTCACACTTTTCAGCAACTCTTCTTGACGTCAGAACGGGTGTCGAGGCCGAGTTGTTGAAACGCTGATTGTTGCCGTTCTTTGTTCAGTGTTAGAAAATAAAAGTATCCTCGCTGAAGAAAAGCACACAGAGGACATGAGTGGTGGAAGTAGGATCGTGCTGCAGAGCTTCCCTTACTTTACATATAGATCTGCAGCAATTAGTAGATTAATCGATAGACAGAAAATGAATCAGCAACTGTTTTGTTAAACGAAATCTTTTCGTTTTATATTTAAAGCAAGAAAATGCCCAAAATCTACTGATTTCAGCTTCTCAAATGTGAGAGTTGGTTGCCTTTGTTGTCTTGACAGTATAGTAAACTGAATATCTTTGGGTTTTGGGCTGTTGGTCGGACACAACAAAGCAGTTGCTGACATTAGCTTGAACATTTTTCACTGTTTCATAGAACAAATGACTAATAAATAATCGAGATGATCAGCAAAAGAATGAATTAAAAAAGATTATTGTTAGTTGCAGCCATAATACACAGTACGTGTACGTGTCTCTACACCATCTGCAATGCTGTGTGCACTCTTACCGAAGGCAGCCTGTCTTGAAATTAGGTTTAGTATTGGAAAGCATCATCTTACATGGAGAGCCATTACCCTGACTTGTGGAGTGAGACAGCTTTTGTCTCTTGGTTCTTGCCTCGGGATGCTTCTGAACTCACCGAAAGAAAGACAAACCCTCTGTAACACTGATACTTTTATATGCATTGAAAGATTCACCTGAACACTTTAGAAAAGCAGGATCACTCCACTTGGCTGAATGAAAACGAAGCTGCACGGCGTGGGCTGTCTTTTAAAATTTCAATAGCACATTAATAACGCATGAAACAATAAACACTGCGCCGTGTAGAACAAGCAAGTACTTCTCACCAAACACTCGCTCCTGTCCGACCAAATCATCCTGCCTCAACACGGCAAACCGCCGCCATTTGTCTCGCTGTAATGACATAATGCACTTATTAAGAGGAGGTGGGTTGCTTGTGCAGCTGTAGCATTATTGCCCAATCGACCCATTTTCTTCATATTGTTCCAGAGGGGCTGTGCTGCTCCCTCACATGAAGGAATATCATGTTACAGACCCCCACCCACTTGTCTGTCAGCCTCCTATGATTTGATCAAGCACTGGTCTCTGTGTAACATTATATCCCATGTGCAAGACATTATGTTGTTGGGGGATAATATGGAGGAGACGAAGGACATTTCTGCAGATGTATAAGGGAATTTTGAAAGGGCTGATTCGTATCTTTAAATGGACAGAATAGAGAAGGGGGAAAAAACTTAAGTTGAGGCTCTTACACGTGCAGGATTATAAACATATGTTCGTTGTATGACAGTAAGAGGAATTGGCAGTGAGTGGGATTTTGCGGCAGCGGTTCATACATGTGAGAGAGAGTCACAACAACACTGGATTGTGAGTGTTCAGGCTGAGGATGAGTTAAATATTTCGCCGGGCCTGTTGTGCTGTTGTGGTTCTGTGTGGGTGGAGAAGCGAGCGAGAGTTAGAGAGCGAGCAGCTGTAGCTATGGTGAGCACGGGGCGGCTGGCTCGAAGGATATTACAGAAGTGGGAGGGGAGGGGAGGGGGGGGGGATTATTTGTCAAGGGGAGTGTGGGGGAGGTTGGGGTCCTTCAAGATGCCCTTCTCTCTCACCCGGCAACCGCTCACCCCCCCTCCCCTCCTCACCCTCCCTTCAACGCCTTCACTCACTCAGTGACTCACCCTCATTTCTCTGTTTCTGTCTCCTCTTTTTGGTCCCTCTCACTTTTTTTTTTTTTTTTTTTCTGGTCACCCACTCAGCCTCGACTCACTTTAGATTCACTAGGAAATAGAAAACAAGGGACAGGATTGAGTGGAAGCTCGTAATCTCACACAGGAAGAGAGGAGATGAGCCGAAGACAGGTCAAAGTCTGTAACTCTTTCTCCCACTTCTTTTCCTTCCTTCGTTCTTTCCTCCTTACTCCACCCCCCCCCTCCTCCCCTTCCCTTCTGCCGCTCCTGCTGCTCTTTGTTACGTCATCTGTCTTCTCCCATTATCTTCCGAACCCCCCCACCCCCCTCTCCTCCCCTGTCACCCTGGCAGTGAGTCACTACCTGTATTGTTTCCTCAGTAACAAGAGGATTGATCAGTGCCACTCACAGTGTTTCTGTTGTCTGGGCTCGATCAGTCTAATGCAGGGGCTCCTCTTGGCTGCTTTCCTGGAGGGGTGGGGGATTTGGAAGATAATTGGAGGAGGGGGGTTTCGCCACCAAGCGCTTACTAATCTAGGAAATGGAGGCACTTTGCTTTACTTGACGGACGATCGTTGTTCTTGCTGTTGTGTGTGTGTGTGTGTGTGTGTATGGGGATTCATTCCTGGCTGTTCCGGTAAGCGGTGTGACGTCACCGGAGCATGTCTGGTAAATGATATCGTGGATGTACACCCCTACATGTATTATCACACCGGTCTAAATGTGTCTCTTCTTTCACAAAGACATGCAGTGCCAGTGCAGAGGAGCTGTGTGTTTTTAAAGCAGTGGCCTTATTACTTAAAGGAATCCTTCACCCCCAAAACGACCATTAGTGTATCTATAACTCCCCTCGTATTGCTGTGAATTCATGAAGAAAACGTATTAACAACGTTTAACAACAGCGAAACTATATCAAAACATGCCTTTTCTGTATAACCTTTCACTATTCAAACAACTTCAGCGTTAACGGCGTCACGTTTGCGCCGGCAGGCTACGAGTTTGTGCGAGCACTGTTTATTTGGAAGTGGTTTAATTGAAAGGTTTAGCCAAAATGCATGTGTTTGCAAACAGATGTTTTGCAAACATTTACTTCAATTCATCAAGAAGCTTTTTTATCCTTTGTTCAGCGTGGAGGCATACAAAAAGAAACTAAGTTTTCTTCACGAATTCAAGGTAACATGGGGTGTGTAAATGTATATCGTTTTGGGTACTCCTTTATTACAGTACTTGAGTAAATGTACTAAGTTACTGTACTAAGTTCTACTCCAATACATTTCAGTGGGAAATACTGCACTTTGTATTCCACTACTTTTACCTACTTTTACCTGACAACTATAGTTATCAGCTACGTTTCAGATTAAGATTCCACATTAAAAATGGTAGAATACAATAAAGTGTTAAAGATTAAATCAGTAGTTCCCAACCTTTTTGTCTGGTGACCCCTCATCAGGCCACTCTGTTCAACAGTTCATTTTAAAAATGAAATTTAATAAGAGAATAAATACCACTATATGAAAAGAATGCTTCTTCAACATTGTTTTTATGGAAGGAAAACACATTTCATTTGCATAAATATGATTCAATTTAATAAATAATTCAGTTTTGGGGCAAGCAATCTGTTTTTATAAATAGAACCAGGTTTGCTCTCCAGATGAAGTATTCTGCATTTATTATATAAACTTGACGAGAACTTGCTTAACATATTAGACTTTTCACACTTTTCAGCAACTTTACTTGCCTTCAATTTTTCTGAACATATTTAGATTTTTTTAAATAAACTACAAATAATGTTACCTGGTTGGGCTTTTTATACAAATCGCCAATGTTTTTTCTTTTTTCTTCAGATACATATGCTGTTCTTGCATATAACCATCATCAGAGTATTTAGATATTGTGGTCAAATATATTGTAACATTTCATTTTGGTCAATATTGCTCTGGCCTAACCTTTCACACATTTTGTTTTTCTCAGGCTCCGTCTCCCTTGGATATAGTGGCAATGCCCTGTCAGAGCAGTCCAGAGGACTGTGGCAGTAATTCAGGGGACGGGACGGTCCACTCCTCATCTGGCAGGGGGAGCAACTCACGCTGGTCTACTCTGTCCTGGGACGCCCCCTCTGACCTGCTCTCTCCCCCGACACCAGACCCCAGTGGTACAGTCCATCTGGACAGTGACTCCAGGCCTAGTTCAGGTAAACAAACACACACACACACACACACACACACACAGACACACACACGCACACACGTATATACGTAAACACAGTTCAGTCAACAATGTGTGGACCACAGTACTGACCTGAACTGCACATTTGTCACCTTCTGATATCACCTCACCTTGTGTAAGAGAAGTCCCGTCAAACATTAACCGTACGCTTTTTAACTTTTGTTTACTTGCACTCTGACTCATTCGTTTTTTCTCTCTCTTTCTGTCAAACTTTTCAGCCTTTCCTGCTAAACTCTTATCCACTCTCATTGTAGCTGTGGTCTCTGTGTCACTACACCCAACTCAGACATTCCTCTCACTAGTATTCACTTATGCACACCCTCTTTACCCTCTTTACTTTCTGAAAACTTTGAAAGTAATTCAGCTAAAACTAAAAAGTTGAAAGGCATTATTTCAAAGTTTCAGGTTGGACGTTTGTTTAAACCTTTTACTCTTCCAAATCTTTCATTCAAAAGAAGATTTTTGTGATATTTTTTGAGTTGCTGTAAGTGTTCACAGCTGTTGTGTGTTTTTTCACTGCAGTACCTTTATGTTGCTTGTTAGTCAAACAGTGGATCCAGTGACGCCTTTCTCCTGGAATTTATGAAGTTTGAGTTTCTGTAGGCGATGTCTTTGTTTAGCCACTTTTAACTGACCATACTAACTACGCATTTATCTTTATATACGTCCAAACTACACAGCATTATCTATCAGGACTATAGGCGACTTTATGTCTTGGGCCACATGATTCAATCAAATCAATTGTTGGATGTTGTCACCTAGACGTTGGCATAAGGCACACACATACTGAACTTCTCTTCCTCCCTCTTGTTAAGGTTTCTATTCAGTGAGCGGGAGCTCTCTCTCGGACTCTTGCTACTCTGTGTCCAGTGACGCTGCTCCGGTAGGATCAGCGCCCTCGGCCAGACCCCTGAAGCTGTGGGAGCAGGTTCCTCCGTCCGCTGACAACACGGACACTCTGTGGTCAGACGGTGCAGTGCAGCAGCAGCAGCCTGCTCTGCAGAGCAGCCAGGAAGAAGCTGAACCGACAGATGGGACACCAGTTTCAGGTCAGCTGGTGCAGACAATGGACCTACGTATGTCATGTAAATAAAGCCATGTAAACTTGAATTTGCGGTGCAAAGCAGTGCTCAGTGGATCTCGTATATGTCTGGAAAGAGATAAATTAGGTTTGTCGTGATATACCGGTATTGACCATAACCTTGATATTAACTGATAATCATAGTAATAAACATATGATAATATCATTATTTATTAGTGTTTGTAGTTATTGTACTTTGTATGCTTTTGTACAGTTATGGTAACATACTCTCACCACCTCTCTACACTTTTGAGTTTAATTTGTTTGCCAAAAAACGGCACAATAAACAAATTTGACTGATAGCATTATTATTTTTCCTCTACAAGTTTTCTATAGATTTCATGATAATATTTTTATCGTTAATTATTTTGGCCACGATCATCTTAAAGTGAAAAGTTGATATTGTGACAGTCGTAAAATGAATATATAAATATTTTGTGACTGATGATTTAAAATAATAATAAATGTTTTGTCTGAACTTCTTCTCTTCTTCTCTTCTTCTCTCGTCTCTTACAGTCCAAAGTGACATTGAAGCGACTGGTCTGAGCTTCCTGTCTGACCTCTGCTCAGGACTTGGTGACTCCCTGATTTCTTCCCTCCTCCCGCTTCTCGACCAGACCTCCTCCTCCCTCCATCCAAACCCCCAGCTGGACCCTCGCTACTGCACAGACCTGGTGTCCCGTCGTACCAAAGAGGTGTACCCCTACCCAAGCCCGCTGCACGCCGTCGCCCTCCAGAGCCCCATCTTCACCCCCCAGAGCCAGGAGCAATCAGCCTCTCCGAGCTCTGAAGGTCTCCAACTAGATGAACCACAAGAGTTCAACACGGATCCAACTCTGCGTCTCCAGCCCGCTGGCCTGGCTTCTTTCACCCAGCTGGAGCAGTACATCTCTCGGCTGGCACGCCAGTACCACAGTCGGGTAACCTCCTCCACCTCCGATCTCACTTCAGCTGCCACCCCTGGTCAAGTCAGGCACAGAGGCCTTAGTACCCCGGGCAAAAGTCACGGTTCCACCCAGTCCCTTTCCGCCTTTGAGAGCCGCAGTCAACCCTCCACCCTGCCAGTGGGCAGCATCACTCCCTGTAAGTCGCTGCTGGGAAACTCTGCCAGAATCAGCCTCAGCACCACTGGGAAAAAAGCAACTAGGAATTCAATCAACCTGGGTAACCTCCCTTCAGCAACCGGAGAGGACTTGAACATAAATCTGCATCTCAACCTTAACTTGAATCTGACTCCTGGTTTAAATTCTAGCCGGGTGGACAATCCCAAAAATGGCAGCTGTGGAGCTTTGAGGAATGACTTTGCTTCAGCTTCTGCGGCCTCTGTTACATCACTCTCCTCCGCTACACCCGCCCCAGCACTAAGGGCTCGCCCTCGCATTTCAACATGCCCAAGCAGCCTGAGCCACCGCAGCTCCCTGGAGGTCACTTCAGGGTCTGGACCTAATCCTGGATTTGGGTCATCTGCCTTCTGTCGCTCTTTAGACTGGAGTAGCGGCGCTCCACCTGAGGCAGCAGCACCAATGTTTGGTTCTGGATCAGCTCCTGGGTCCCAGCGCAGCAGCTTGATCCAAGAGGCCAGTTCCAGTCCCAAGATAAGCGAAGACTCCGCCATGGTGGGGGAGATCTCCCGCCTCTCTGGCCTCTCGAGAGCTGTTGTGGTGGGACTGATGGAACAAGGTGTGGAGCTGGACATTGACTGCTTCCAAACAGATACTGCAGGCGAGGTGAGGAGTCACAGTAAAACTCACCTGACACCGACAGCCCAGACAGATCAGTCCCATGACTACACCAGACTGACCGACCTGAATCCGCAGAGACCAATACAGCTGTCTCTCAGTGTCACCCATTCTCCACAGTCTCAGGCCAGCCTCACCCCTCCTCTCTCACACTCCAGCAGCCCCATACACCCTTATCAGTCCATCCATATTCCCTCTCCCCACTTCTCCTCACACTGCCACTACCAGCAGATCCCTTCACCATCCGACCTTCCCTCTTCCACAGCCTCCTCCCCTGCCTCCCGCCCCACCACAAGGGGCCGCTCCCCTCCCCGGCCTCTCCAGCCATCCCCTCTGGGTACCACCCCGCTCTCTGTTTTCCGACGGGATGCGCCCTTCCAGTGCTCCCTGCCTCGCACCAACACTAGGAGCTCTCCTATGGAGCCAGGCGGTATCCAACCGAGGGGTGGATCCCTTCGGCAGAGTGGGGGAGGAAGTGGCGGGTGGAAGAGAGTGGAGGGGGAGGGGCTTTATAGTGGAAAGCATGCCACCCACAAGTTGATCCGGGCAGCCACAGTAAGCAGCTATGCCAAGAGAGAGGGCTATAGCTCCGTTTGGGCTGAGGAGCAGGAGAGGGAGCGATCAGCAGCCCAGACACCCAGGAAGACCTCCAACAAACTCTGGAGGGGCTTCGAGGGACACCGCTGGGGCAAAGAGTCCGAAACTGAAAGGGAGGAGATGGACAGAGCCGAGTATGGCTACGGATGGAGAAGCAACAGCGTTGGAAGCTGGAGGAGGGAGCATCGAAGGGTGAAGGGTTCATCTGGCAGTAATGACAAGAGGCCAAAAGTGGAGAACTCACCCATCTTCTCAAAGAAGAAGGGGAAGCAAGAGGGGGAGAGACGCAGCACCAGCCTCAGGCTTTCCAGGAGGGCTTTGTTCAGGAGTGAGTCCCAAGGCTTGCTGGTGTCTCGTAACCATGGCGAGGAGCCCACAAAGCGGGCGCACTGGGTCTCCTCGTTAGACGTGGGGCAAGGTGGCCTCAGCAAACACGAAGGCGTCAGACTGCTGAGAGCAAAGGAGGAAGACAAACGCCTGTCCTCCACCGCCAGCCTCTTTAACCTCTCTCGCTCCCAGAGCCTAGAAGGTAGCTGCCATTCCCTCTCTCCTCTCTCCTCCCCTTCCTTCTCTCCATCTCCTCCTCCACAGAGGCCCCTGCAGCGCTCTCGATCACTGAGGGACTTGGGGAGGAGAGTGTTTGGCTCCATGAGGTCCCTGAGTCTCAAACGGAAGCCATCCAAGAAGTGAATCTTGGACAATAAATAACCCTCACAGTAAACGCATCTTCCACATGTTACGTTCAAACATCAGTGATGGTTGGTATTATATTTCATGTAAAAGGAAGTGCCATCATTTTAAAGTTTCAAAGACTTATGATTGATTAGACACTATACACTACACTGGTTTTCTAATAGTGGCCATAAGATAGCTGGCAGTCCTTTCATCCAGTACCAATATGATGGAAGTTCCTCTCAGGCACATAGTCTGTAAAAACCTGCTATTAATTTTGCTCTTGGCTCACGTCATTTATCTTATTGTTTTTGTAGATTTTTGAAGACACGTTTTTATAGCCTCAAAAAAAAAAACTACAAAATGTTGTTCTAATTTCTCCAAACAGGTTCTGCAGCATAATCTAAATGTTTTGCAGCTTATCGATTTCATTGTCTCCCAAAGTTTTTCCTTACTGATAGTTTATTATTGTAGATTGTGCACCCTACAGTAGCAAGCAAGAGCGCTGCATGGCCCACAGAGAAATGTCAGTGAAGAAAACAAAAGTGACAACTTCGTTTAGGGGTGAATAATTCCTTTTAGGAGTTGCAAAGAACTACAAACTTTTTAAAAACTTTATTAGTGTGGGTTTCGGTGGAGTTTTTCATAGTGTGAATGCTATTTCGAAAGATTTAACATCTCAACGGACAACTATTCCGGGCTGAAAAGTAACCCAATTTAAAGATATTGAATATGAAGTAATAATATTACCTATAAGCAGAATCCTCCTGTGACCATGAGTTTGAATGTGTATGTGTACACTCCCCTTCTGCATGCTGCTGTGACTTGTTCAGTGATAATAGCTATTGTGAGAATGTGATATTCCTCTTCGTTTATGGGCAACAGTGCCTCTGAAGTACAATCATATTGGCCAGATAATGACCAAAACCAAGCAAATACTCTTTAACTTGATATTGTGCTCAGGATTTTCAAATAAATATTGAATGATTTCAAAATATTGATGAGTTATGCGAGACAAAATGTGGCTTCTCATGGCTTACAATTAATAAAAAGGAACGTATAAACTAAGCTTGTGCTGTGCCTGAAATACCTACATTATATAATCTTTTACAATCAAATGAGTTTGTTAAAAAGAGACATCAGAGCTTGTACGTTATTTATAAAAAAATATTTTACTCGAAATCTCACAAAATCAACATTCACAGCACAGACAACTGCAATCATGAAGGCATAATCAGAACTTCGAGTAGTGCATGAGTCTCACTTTAGCTTTCAGAGGCATTTGTGAAATATCCAGATTTAAAACACAGCTTTGCCTCCGTGTTGCTAGGAAACTAACTTTTCCTAACTCTGCTTTCTATTTTCAGCAGTGACATCTTTAGTTTTCTTACCGACTGCTTTCCAGTATTCTGTATAATTCTCACTTTTCTATGCTCCCCTCATAAACACCTAAAGGAGACACGGTAACGTGATTCAAGATGTGTGAACATTCTTTCGTTGGTTTGTGATCAGTTGAGGGTGAACACAGTCTCTCTCAGTTTGAGGCTTCATTTGGCGGGTTGAGCTGGCAGGCTCAAACTCCTTCACCGGCTCCGTTTGTTTGGTTAATCCCTTCTCCGGAGCTGCTCTTCAGGCTCGGGGAAAACATGTCTCGGTACATGGCTCTCTCTTTTTGCAACTCCCGACTCAGTTTCTCCTCAGCCCTCTGCAGGTGTTTCCTCACATTGGCATCTGAGACAGAACAATGAAGAAGCTTTATTTTGGAAACTACTTTCCTTAAAATCACACAGGTGAAGGTTGAAGGTGAAAATTGGCGTATTTCCCAAAATGTCAAACTATTTCTTTAAGATAAACACATCATGCCGAGGTGGATCACATTTCAGAACCAAAAGCATCCTGACTTCTTTGTCGATTTAATCTGTTGATTCATTTCACAATTAATTAGTTAGTTGTTTGATCTATGAAATAAAAAAAATGGCTATCAGTGTTTCCCAAAGCCCAAAATGACATCCTCAAATGTCTTGTTTTGTCAACAACTCAAATATATTCAGTTTACTGTCATAGAGGAGTAAAGAAAACAAAAAATATTCACATTTAGGATGCTGAAATTAGAGAATTTTTAAAAAAAAAATTCCCTCTTAAAAAATGACTCAAACCAATTAATTAGCAAGTAATTTAATAGTTGACAATAAGCGATTATTCTAATAAATATCGATCTAAAAAGTGTTGTGAAAACATAACAGCCTGCTGTGCTGGCTCTTTTCTTACCATTAGGCTGCTCTCTGCAGGCCTCGGTGAGGTACTGCTTGGCAGTCTGTGCATCTCCCATCTCCAGAGTGGCTACTCCTGCCCTGTACAGCGCTTTCACATCCCCTGGTCGCCACTGCAGCACCCGCAGGCTGTAGTCCCGCACCCGAGAATAGTCAACACTCTTTTTCTGCAGCAAACAGGCTGAAAGAGATATATTTATACATGCATAATATTGTACATACTGTACCCAGCTGCCAATTTTGCTTGTAAATAAAATAAAGCTCTCTCGTAAAGGAAGTCGCCTCTTTGGAGCGTCACTGAATTACAGAGGGATTTATTGGTCGGGCATTTTCAAATTGAAATAATAACTAGGACTCCATAGAAAACTAGTGACTATATGAAACTACTTAATTGATACTCAGAAAAGGCTTTTAAAGAGCTACTACTTGAATAGATTTTAACAGACATATTTCAGTTAAATCTTTCCACCCCTAAACTTTGCATAGTTGTGATGTTTATTTACCAGCTAAGTTGTTGTAGCAGTCCACTTGTGTGTTTCTCAGTAAAGCCTCCTGTTCAGGTGTGAGAGCAGGCATCTCAGGTCCAAACCCTTTCACTGACGCCATCACATCAGGGTCGAGGCCTCTGAGGACCAGCAGAGCTCGGTGATAACGCCCGATGGCTGAGCGAATGTTCTTCTGCTTGTAGAAAGCGTTCCCTTCCGTTTTCATTTGGGCTGCCTCCTCTAGCGAAGTCCAAACCGGCTTTGCAGAAGTCTGTCGGTGTCGAGAAAAAATTGGTTCTGCTGCTGCCGCTGCCTCCTGCACATCCATGCTCTCATCTCCTCCTCCAGCCTCCATTTCTGAAAGTTAGCTGTTAAGATTAATAAATATATATAAATATTAGTTTAAGTGACCTTGTTGAATAGGCAAACCACTGGTTTTACACATCAAAAGTAAATTTACTTGTCTAAGAAAATCATTCCAGAAACATTACTTGTGTCAAGTCAGATTAAGTTCAGAAACAACACATTTTACACAGAAAGCCAGCGTTACAAAATGGAGATTAAAAGACATGGACATGGGAGAGTCTTGTAAAATTCCCTATCCAGTGCAGGGAATCCAGTCTTCTACTATTGTTCTAGTTTAAAGAAATCTCAGTTGTCCTCTATCGTTTCAAGTTGCTTTATGGGAATTGTAGGATCCAACTATTTTGAAACTTGACCCATACTAGGGAAGTCGGCATCCCTCAGCTTTTTGACCATCTACTAAAAAACTAAATCGGACTTGTGAGTTTCTCAACTTCATGGAGCTGCAATACTAAATCTGGCAGATGGACCAGTCCACATTAAATATTAAGCCTGAGGTATTGAATCAGTTCTGCACTGTGAGGTACACATTTTAAATTATAAAAATGAAAAGCAACAAGTTCACTGGTTTCAGCAATTACTATGAGTTTGATGGAGAGAAGTGGGGTTGATGCTGGGGATGGGACTATATAGTATTTTATTGCAGATCAAGATAAAAAAAAGAAAAAAAAACAGACAATAAGATGATCATGGTGAATTTTTATTAACGGGATAATCGTGAATATCCTCACATTAGTGACTTGAAAAAAATCTCTCTAGCTCGCTATCGTAGTAAAAGAAAAGTGAACAAGCTCACACAATGTTGCTATTTTTTATGTATCCTTTATTTATGCAGGCAGGGACCTCATGATTATTTCTGTTTGATTTTCACTAAAAAAGGATGTTCATAAAAAAAAATTAAAAAAAGATGCGTTACATAACTGTGATGGAACAAAAATATTTGTTTTCTTAACAAAATAGAAGGTTAAGTCATTCCTATATGTTTAGTGACAAACAGTTTTAAGCATATTTTGATGATTATCAGGGAAATATCGTGAATCGTAAATATTTTGGTTGATTTCGTTGATATTTGTGCCACGGACTCAACATCGTTGAACCACATACAGTCTGTCTGCATGCGCTTGTTTTTCTAACGTCATGTCCATGTGGCTAAGTGTCTGCCCACCTGCCTCTGGTGTGTTTCTCACTGATCTCTTTTCGCTGAGGTTGCAGTTTACCGACGTTATACTTTGAATACCTCCGTTTTACATGTGTCGGCAGCCTCCTCCCCCACGTTGGGGACACTTCACGTTAACTGCCGCGCTACATGCACATGACTGACACTTTGCTACATTGTGACGTTGCTAGGAGACGTTAGCTTCCATCGCAACGCTCGAGTTCTGATTCTGAAAGCAGACGTCACATGATTAAAACCCGTCATTTGGAACGGACTTTAACGAGCGTTCCGTAACGTTACAGCAGAGCCGCAACGGTTTCACAGCTACAGCTAACCGAGCTAGCAAAGTTGTCATGCTAACTACACCCACTCGCACACTAGCTAAGGCTATTTCTGTCCAATGCAGGACGTCTACGCGTGTTAGCGGGCGGTACATTACAGTGTGATGGGTAAATTGCTCACCTTACACGCCACTGATAAGAAATGACCCGGCAGCTACTTCACTTCTTGCGGTTGACAATCATTCTGCTGCTGTACAGGCGCTTCCTTGTTTTCTTAAGAAGTGGTCAAAACTTCAACTTCATGTAGCGGTACTGCCACAACAAGGCCGAACCAGGAATTACCAGTACATACATACGTATACAAATATATTTTTGCTACATTCATTGCGTTCGTGATACTCTGTCTTTCTTTGTGGGGTGTGCACTAGAAACAAACTGAACTTTGAAGTACATTTTTAGACTTTAAACACACCTTACTGGAACACGTTGAACTACATTCCCATACAACGATGTATACATCACTAAATCAGACATAGGCCTATTACCTAATACCACTTTTTTTTTTTTTTTTTACTAACCACATTGAATGTTTGAGATGGGATTCCTGTTGCTGGCAGGGTGCTGAGAGAAACAGAACACAGGCACTGATTGTAACCTATAGGATGGATGTTAAAATGTGCACAATGTATATCATAAGAAGTAATGGTATGCTGGTGGGCAAATACCTGTGCTTCCATCCAGCTGCACCAGGATCAGGACAGATGTCACAGCATAAGGGAGGGAGGTGTACGTCTATAGATCCAGCAAATACATTCATCCCATAGCAGATTAGAATAGAAATGAGACCAAAGCACAGTGGTGGGAGAAGTACTCAGATCTTTTACTTAAATAAACTCAGCAATATCACCCTGTAGAAATACTGTTACAATTAAAATACCTGCATTCAAAAATGTACTTAAGTAACTGTACAAAAGTATTAGCATCAAAATATACGTATCTAAAGTACCAAAAGTAACATTGCTCATCATGCAGAATGGCCCGTTTCAGAATAATGTAGACTATGTTTTATTATTGGATTGTAGTTATTGTTGCATTCATTTGTACATCACTAATGTTGCAGTTGGTTAAGGTTGGTCATTTTTATTACCTTATATACTGCTGTGTAGCTAGCTTGTGAATTTCAAGGTCAATAAAGTCCATCTTAATGTTTAATGATGCACACATTACATTTTGTATTGTTTGTCTGCAAAGTAACTAGCAACTTAAGTTATTAAATAAATGTAGTGGAGTAAAAAGTACAATATTTCCTTCTAAAATATAGTGGAGTAGAAGTATAAAGTAACAGAAAATGAAAAAACTCAAGTAAAGCAAAATACCAATGTGGGAAAATATGTCTTACCAAATGTTGATAAATGTAACCTATGCAGTGTGAGATATCATACATAACTAATTATTGTTAATAGTCACATAGAATATTGTGAAATATGTTTGTGAATGAGAGTGAGGAGGGTCAAGCAAGAATGAGGGGGACATACTGGCAGGGGTGTGGGAATCAGACCACCTGCATGTCCTTAGCCAGACGCCATTATCTTTGAAAAACACGTTGTATAACGAGGACCATTCGGAGTGACAGAATATTGGCGTACACTGTCATCAGGAATAGAAGGAGGCAGTAAGCTAATTGATAAGATCCACATAAGGCAACGTTATTGAATTGTATACATGTGAGTGTTCTTTGACTCCGAGTTCAGTTGCTCTGCCGACCAACTTGGTTAATTGTACTCTGTTTGATCTACAGTAAATCCTTTCATATCAAATTCTGAACTCTGTCTTGTTTTTTGTTTATTCAAGCTTTTGAAAAAGCGTGGCTGAGAATATGAAACCATCTGGCCCAGTTGAAATTTTTCCAAAACAAACAAAACACGATAGCATCCCATTAAATAATTTATTTTTCAATCCTGCAGATTCGTGGTCAACACTAATTCAGTCTCATTCTGAACTTCAGGTTTCTCCTTCTCGTCTGTATTGCTGGTGCCATTGCTCATTAGCATTAGTTGCTTTGGCGGTTTGTGGGTTTTCACTTTAAATATGTCCCACTTCTCAGAAATCAGTCCTTTATTGAAGAGCAGTGAAGCTAGGTAGGAGAACAACAAAGTGGCAGACATGTTGGACAACATGCAGATAGTCTGAACAGGAGAGCGCTGGACATAGATGCCGTTTTCGAGAGTGCAACCTGGGAAGTGGAGAACAATAGGCAAACCTATTGATGGCTCGCCACTCAGCACTCGCAACAACACTCCAACTAGTAAGCCCATAATGGAGCCGTAGCCATTGGAGATGTGAAAGAAGAGGACGCAGATGAGTTGAGGGAACATGATGGTGTAGGTTATGCCTGAGCCCAGGATCCAGAAAACCATAATGCTGTTGTGTAGGGAGGTGAGCGCGGTGCCAGCCAAGCCCACCAACACCACGCTGGCACGGATCACCCACTGAAGCTCCCTCTGTGAGGCCTGCAGGGGGGAAAAAAGAGTCCATCAGGTGTATCTCCCTCTCCACTCACAAACAAAAAAAGAGTTGAATCTCACTCAAATATTCCTTTCCGGCTCCCTTACAGTCAAGATGGCGGTGAAGATAACAACAAGCGGGGATTCATTCATTGCGTATCACAGCAACCACAAGAGGTCCTAATGCATTCAGTCATAAATAGGAACAACAAATATTAGGCTAATGGGTGTAGTGGTATGCGAGACAGACAGATACACACACACGCTCACACACACACACACGCTCACACACACAACCAAACACATATTCTTGCCTGGTGGAGATAACAACCACAAGTCTATTCTTCCCCTCGGGCCTCCTCTTACCTTGGTCCTCAGGATGTTCTTATAAATATTAGACGTGAAGATGGAGGCGGCTGATAATAGAGCCGAGTCCGTTGATGACATCACGGCAGCACCTATAGCTCCAACACCGACGATGGAGATGTAGTTTGGGGTGAGGTTCTGCAGAGCAATGGGCAGAACCTGACCGGCCTCTCCGCGCTCATATGGGGATGGGGAGCCGTACGCCGTCGTGTTCCAGTCTGACCCCAAAAAGTTGACTTAAATTAGCATAGTCTCTCCACAATTTTTCTATTCAAAGCGGCAATAGATAACATGTTTGCTTTATCTTATCATTATGACGTATATGTTGATTGGACAATGTGATGGCCGCAGAATGAAGACGCCATCGCTTTACAATGCAATTCTGTCTGCCTCCTGGTCACGCTCTCCCTCACTGCCTACCAGAGAGCATTTCAGGAAGAGGCAACTCAACAACATCAGCTTACAGTGGCTGACCACAGGTAGAGGAACATCCGGAGCAACAGTGGGAACTCTAACCCAGCAAAAGGTCCACGTTGACGGAGGAGGCAAAGAAGGCGAAGAGAGAAAGAGAGAGTTTTTCTTTCTACTAGGCTAGATCAGAATGAAAGCGATCTCTTCCCGCTTTTATTTTATCGCTGTACCTGTTGATGCTGCGACTGCTCCAATCAGCAGGGACGGGATTCCGAGTACGAACATGAGGGGAGCTGCAATGAAGCAGGTGATCCTGGCTGTGGCTGAGGAGGCAGCTGACAGGGTCCTCTGGTGGAAGTCCTGATAGCCGAGGTTGCCTAAAGCCTTTAAAAATACAAACAAATCACTTTTAATGGCCACGCCATCAGAATCTGTGGAATTTCACATATCGCACAATAATGTCCTCTTTTTTTACGTCGGATAAACTGAACTAAAATCAGCCGTATTTTAAAAGCAACATGCATATGGATTGAAGAAAAGGATGTCCAAGTTATCCTTTAAAATCCCATAGACAAGAGCCAGGTCGGCAAGAAACTGTGCCCTGTTCTTCAACGACCTTTGGCTGTATAATGAACAATGTATAAGAAACAGTACAGTGTCTTTGGGATAGGATCAGTGACTTGGGTCATGCACACTGTGACATTAATTAATAGTCCACCTACAAGGTAAAACAAATCTTTACCTTGATTTGCATAGTATAATCTAGTCTTAAATGGTCTGCATTTATATAGTGCTTCTCCAATCTTTGTGATCACTCAAAGCACATCAGCATTCACACACACACAGTTAGTCAACAGGAGCAATTTGGGGTTCAGTATCTTGCTCAAGGACACTTTGACATACTGAGTGTAGAGGCTGAGGATTGAACCACTGACCCTCTGACTAGTGGATGAACACTCCACCTCCTGAGCCACAGGTGCTGTCTTCTTTCAACTTCATTAACTTCAAATGTAAAAAAATCCATCCATCCTTCATTGTAGTATTTACACGCATTCTTTTACTACTGTGACATGTCAAAATGTATTCCTTACCAATAGTAAGAAATTATCAATCCACCTCCATGCTCTTTCTTTGTCCACTGAACCGATCCAGGGGGCCTGGTATGTGAAGTTGAAAGCGGTCTTCGTGATGTCAGCGGAATGGGGGTTCATAAGGATGAAGGGGACACATAACCACTGCAGAAAAAACAATCAACCAATGACCGAAACATTTTAAAACATGCATATTCACATGATAAAGTACCGTGGTATGACAATTGTTCAGTTTCAGACTATCCACATTGCTCTGATAAGCAGATGTCTTAAAGGCTTGGCAACAACACAGCAATACAATCACGTGCAATACGTATGTGCAATATATCTCTTTTTACTATGTATTATTGTTACTACTGGCTGCTAGAGTATTACTCTCACATGTTCACTTACTGTATTATGTTAACCTGCCACTTACTTACAATGGTTGTTGTGTTTTTTTGTACTTATATTTTGTACTTATCTTATATAACCCTGCTGTTGTAGCGCTGTAAATTTCCCCGCTGTGGGACGAATAAAGGTTTTCTGATTCTGATTGTTTCAGTACCCAAGGCTTTGAGGCACCAGATCTACTTGGGTTCCTTTTGTCGGTAAAACCTTATGAGCATGCCAAAAACTTGAGTGTTATTTTGAATGTTGAACTTAACTTCCAGAAGCAAATATCTTATATCTCCAAGATTGCTTTTTATCGTCTTAGAAATATATTTAAAGTTTGATGCTTCCTGTCAAAGTCAGATTGTGAAACGCTGGCTCGTGCATTTATTTCCAGTAGACTAGATTACTGTAATGCACTTTTTGCTGGGCTGACAAAGCAGGTGTTAAATATATTCCAGTTTATTAAGAATGCTGCTATAGTATTAACTAAAACCCAAAAGGTTTGCAGACATCACTCACACTATTTTAACTTCTCTTAACTGGCTCCCTGTAAAACAAAAGAATGGATTTTAAAATACTTCTTATTGTTTTTAAACCTGTGAATGACTTAGCTCCTTCCTTCGTCGCTGACATGTTTTATTTTACATATTTATTTGTTTGACATATTTTCTCATTTGGGATTTGTTCTCAGGTAAGAACAGCTCAAGCCAAGTCCCTATGGACTGAGCTACTGTCGCCCTAATAACGACAGAACAGGCTTTAACAAGCTTCAAGATGTTTCAGTTAAGTTGCCTCATTACAAGCTTTTGGAAGAAATTATTTTCTATGAAAGCGAGGAACTCACCAAACTGAAGAATATGAGGATTAGCTGTATGATGTCTGTGTAGGCTACAGAGTAGAGGCCTCCCAGCAGTGTGTAGATGATGGCTACTGTGGCAGAGATCCAAATGCAAACGATGTAGGGAAAATCCAGGACCACACTCATTGTTCCACCTACAAAATAAAGTAACAAACAATTGTTAAGTCATTTTTGGACTGATTCCTATCTATTAGTATATACATATATTGAAATATATTCAAACCTTAGACTCCATACATAGTTTGATCCTAGACTATCCTTCTCATGTTACAGGATATTTAAGTAGGCCTTAGGTCAAACACTAACGTCTTGATGTGTCTCTTTTTCTGGTCAGGTGATCTCTCCAAAACATATAGTTCATCTTTTACGGGAGCCGACGGCCCACAGCTGCAAGACAAGAGGTCAGATGGGCCCAGTGTATTCAGACTGGCGAGGTCAGGGAGATGCTATGACTGTCTTACTTAAAATGTGTTGACTAGGATGTGAGGAGCCATCAAGGTGATCCATCTTTAGGTAAACAATTGATGGAATGCCTTGTTTAGGCTAAATATCGAGGGAGAGCGGCGGGTTGGGAGAATTGATGGCGGCATACAATGTGACTGACTTTTAGAGACAACTGTGTGACTTACCTAAGCCAATTAGAGTTCCTGTAACCCAGATTATGTCAGATATCAGCAGTGCAATGGACAGAACTCCACTTATTACGTTTCCATACTTGATCTGGAACGGGTCCATCATCGTCACATATTCTTTCTCTCTCATTGTCTTGGCGAAGAAAAGTCCACCTTAAAAAATAAATCACAAAAAGGGAGACAGAATTGTGTCCTTTTGTTCTCCCCTGATTTAGATTTTCACTCCTGTAATTTAGGCATGGCACGACATGAAAATGTCATGTCACGATTATCCCGGCCAAAATAATTGCGATAAACAATATTATCCTGATATTCATCAAAATTTGCTTAAAACTCTTAAAATGGCACTAAAACATAGTGGAATCACTCTACCTTATCACAGACAGGACATGCATCTTTTTCAGTTCAAAAAGACAAACTATCAAACAATCTTAAGGTAATCATAAATCATAAGGTCCCCCTGCGTAAATAGCCTTATGGGTAAATAGAAAATAGCAGAATCTGTTCTTTGCTTACATAGCAGTTCATGTATTTTTAAATCGGGCTCTATTTTTTACTTCTCTACCATGATAGGGAGCTAGACAGCTTTTTCAAGTCACTCAAGAGTATATTAATGATTTTCTGATAATGGAAATTCACCACAATCATTATTTTGAGTGTTTTTCATCGCGATCTGATGAAAGTGACCAATCATAAGAGGGTCAGTGCCTCCCCAGGGGCTCCCAATCCCAATGTCCACACTTGCAGGTTTTTCTAGTGGACATTTACCAGGG
Source organism: Bovichtus variegatus (assembly GCA_943593645.1). Taxonomy (NCBI): domain Eukaryota; kingdom Metazoa; phylum Chordata; class Actinopteri; order Perciformes; family Bovichtidae; genus Bovichtus; species Bovichtus variegatus. The sequence continues at coordinate 4,584,494 of CALSCE010009297.1, forward strand.
GGTTTACCAGGTGAAGCCCAGAGGCGTTTAAAAAAAAAAAAAAAAAAGGCACATGGGTGTTCACCCTGGCTTACACAGAAACATTAACATTAGGATTCAAAATGGAACATAAAAAACACATGTAACTGGAGGAATGCAAGGAGGAAGTTAAAATCAAGCAGTAAAAAAAATGTTGCAAGCTGTTGCGGTTCGCGTCAGGCCTTTCATGGTGATGTAAATTTAATCCTGAGGGCTCAGGTCTGGAAGTTTTAGGGTGGAGATTGGTGTTTGGACCAGGTTGTTTGCGGGCATCACTTCTCACTTGTGACAGCAGGTATGCAGGTATGTCCAGCACTCCCTAGCAGACACTGCTGCTTCATTGCTTCCAGACACACCTGTCCTGCGGTTCTCCAGTCCCATCGCCACATTGTTCTTTCAACCAAGTGGTAGATACTCGCTCTCGGCCGCTCACTGTTGGTTTTCATCTGAGTTTCTCGTATGTGAAGTTTTTCACCAACGTGTTTTCCCTGTGCCTCCAGCATCACATCTCACCCGCCTTCTGACCAGCCTGTCATGCTCACAGCCTCACCTGCCTGCCCTACTAAGCTCCAGTCTCGCCATTTTTCCCCCTGCTACGCGCTGCCATGCCACTGACGCGCTCATCCTGGTGATTTTGGTCAATAAAACCTGTCCTTCCCTCAACTCCCTGTCTGTCTGCCTGCTTTTGGGTACAATCCAACTCTTGACCGTAACAGGATATTGAAGGAAAAAAACTTGGACTTTTTAAAATTACATTTTGAGTATTTAAAAGTTAAACCCCATATCAACAGATGGAAGAATGAACTTTTAAAAAATATTTGCAAAATCGATATAATACTTGACAAACAGACAAAAACACACTGAAGCTTTTTTCGCGATTGGAATTATTTATCCTCATTAAGTAGGATCCTCACTTTGTTAAAGCAAGAATTTTCTTTCTACTGTGTCAGCACCAATTGCCCTTTTAACTATTAAAATAAGCCTTAAAGGTTTGTTATTGAATCGTGTATAATAAAGTCAAAAATTAAAATAAAAAAAACTTGTCAACCTGGTACCTACATTACCCACAATGCAACCCATGCTCACTTCTTTCTAACTCCACACTTCTAGATATTTTGTAGTCTTCAACCCCAACTGAATTTATCAGACTTACGTGACTTACAAGACAGAACTTTACATCCTGTGTATGCCACACTATTGTATATTTGATACAAACCCTGACTGAGAAAAGTTTGATATTTAATATCAACTTTGGAAAAACATATACACATGATGTCATAATTATGTCTTACCAACAATGAAAGACAGGGCTGCTGTTACCGGTATGACAGCCCAGGTCAGTCCCATGGTTGGAGTGTAAACTGCCTCTGTCAGACCAACGATGAAGCCCCCTCCGACGAATGTAGCTGGAGGAAGCATACACACCCACACACACTGATCACATTTTACTCCACTATTTAGGCTACACAGACCTGTAAGAAATACAACATTTCCCCCCAAAAAAGTTGTAGCATACTGTTCCATTTAACGATTTAATTTAATATAATATAATATGTTATGTTGATGCTAATGTGTTGTACTTTCACTTGCAGGACTTTTACTTGTAAAAGAGTATTTTTACACTGTAGTATTGCTACTTTTACTAAAGTAAAAGGCCTGACTACTTATTCCACCACGGAGTAATGCTAATCATTTTAGTTAAACACTTTAAACAGTGCACTGGTTTGCAACAGTTATACATAAACATGAAGTAAACCTATACTTGTGGTGAATGCAGTTCAACTGGCTATAACAAGTCAGACGAGAGGTTTATTACAACGCCGAAAGTTGTCTTTTAAATTATAGTCATTCTCTTGACACGTGTAGTGTCTACTTGCATAGGTCATTATGTACATAAACCCAAAATCTGTACATAAGTACAATTTTGAGGTTCCTATACTTTACTTGAGCATTTCCAACAAATAAACGATGATGTATTATTATTATTATCTGAATACTTCTTCCACCACTGGTGAGACATCATAGACTCCATCTATATAAATAAACTTTAACTTTAAATCTCTGATTTGAGTTTCAGCTTCCCCTCACACCTGACACTCACCTGTCATGGTAAAGACTCCCACCACCAGGTTGATCCCTCTGTTGCCCAGCAGGGTGACCTCTGTTAGGTTCGCCTGGCTGCTCTTTTGCAGCCGTTTGGACTTAATGGAGGCCCAGATGCCGGTGCCCAGCACCAGCAGGTAGAAGAGCACCATCACCACCAGCCCTGGGACGTTCAGGCTCATCGTGCATTGACTGACTGGCTGACTGACTGGAGAACTGTGGCTCCCACTGCCTCCTTCAAACTCTCTGACTGTGTATAGAAACAAGCAGAACAGGATTCCAGTTCATTTACAGCTCTCATTCCCTGATCTCCCTACTGAGAAATAAAAAACCATATTCCTCGAAAACAAACAAGCACTTTCCCATTTCCCAAAATATCAGAGTATTCCTTTAACAAAATAACGTCACATTTCAGAGGGAGAAGTGAGGGCAAGGCCATTAGACTTTGCAGCAATTAAATGGTAGCAACTGTAGGCCTCTTATTAGTGACCTTAAAATTGTTACCATCATAAATTGAAAGGTTGTGAAACAATCATTCACAGATTTCCTGCAATCTTTAACATTTAAACAGTAATGGTTGGATTAACGTTCAATCCTATTCCTAATTGGTTTTAAACAATTAACCATTCCTTCATCCACACTTTTCGTGTTCAGTTTCTGTTAAACTTGTTATTCCAGTGAAAGTGGGGAGAATGACTTGTGACTTGATGTCACAACCTTTTTCTTTCACGGTAGCAATGGTGTTCATTCAGGCAGGCAGAGATTGAGAGTCCATTAAACCCTTTTTTTTTCCCTTTATGCCATTCAACAGCTGGAATGGAAACCAGCAAGACTAAAGTCCTGATAATCAGAACTAAAGAATTGCTTCATCTTCCTTCCTCTTCAAAGTCTTTGCAGTTTAATATTATGGGAATACATTGTGTCACCCCTTTTACATCAAGGCAACGAACAGCAAACCTTTGCCACCTTTAACAGCCCAACTAACGGTTACTTTCATTATCGATCAATCTGCTGATTACTTTCTCAATTAATCAATTTAAAATTCATTTTAAATATTTCCTATTTTCATTATAACTTTTTTTTAAATCTGCAAAGTATTAACTATAACTGTCACATCAAGTAAGAGTAAAAAGTAACGTATTTGCCTCTGAAATGTAGTGGAGTTTCAGGATAAAGTACAGAAAAAGCACCTCACTACCATACAGTACTATAAACTTTCATTCCAGCTCGGCTAATTGGGCTGTCCCCCTAAAGTTATCTGCTGGTGACTGGCTGCTGCCCTGAACTAGATGTTTGCTGTATCAAAGCCAGATTAATGCTGGCAAACATTAACCAGCAAACTAAGTTCAATTGAGGTTAACTTCAGCTGCAATTTTAAATGTACATAGAAGTAGTTATAGCTGTCTGTTAACTGCGATGTCTCTGGTTAACTCACCAGTCTGCTGAGCGTCGGGTCTGCTGTCTGCGTGAAGCCTCGAGGATTCATCCAGGACTGTCTTCCTCTCCTCTCTGCCCGTCCGTCTGTCGGTGTCTGTTTGACAAATGGTCAATCATAGCCCCTTCTTAAACAGGGAGGGAAGGGTCGAGTAGACTCGGCATGACATATAGCCTGCTTTATATCTCGTTGCTTCTCCACTAAACCATGGCAATGTTTGAGGGAGAACTGATCTTAGCTGTAAATGTATTATTGTTTGGTTAAAAGCTCCTCAGCAATAATTAATATGTTGTGGCATGACTCTTGTTTATTTATTAAGAGAAGCAACTGGTTCATTGTTCAAGACTTTTATTGTACCAGAAGAAAAATCCCTTTGAATCGATTCACATTGGTCACAATGTTCATTTAAACTTAAAAACTTGCAAGCATTCTTCACAAATATATTAACCCTTTGGTAGTTGTCTCTAAGCTGAAGGGTGTATGGAGAAGGGGTAATTTTAATGTTTTAATGTTTTCTACTAGTAGCCTACTCCAAAAAGTAGTCCAATAATCTCAGAAAACATCTAGTCAATTCTGAAGGTAGACTCCCTCCATTTAAAAAAACTAACTTATCAGATGCTTGTTAAAATGTTAATATCCACAATTTTATGACATGATAACAAATCTAGACTTTTTAAGGATATCCTTCAGCTACCCATTATCAATTTATGACAGACAATATATCTTTCAAAATGTATGCTGCCTATACACTGTAAATACCGTGTTTAAAGGTAAATTCTTTATGAAAAGAATATATATATATATATATACAGTATATATACTAGGCAATCTCCCTTGCTGTAAAGTTAAATGTGGCTAAAATGTATTTTATTGACTTTGATCTACAGTAACATATATTATATCATATGTTTTTTATTTTATTGCTGGATTGTATTTTTTTAACTGTGGACACAATACAATGTGTTGTGTGGTAATTGGGTCTGAAAATGAAAATAAAAAATATTATGCACACTATAGAGAAAACTAAACATTTTATGCACACTATAGAGAAAAGTAAACATATTATGCACACTATAGAGAAAACTAAACATATTATGCACACTATACCTAGAGAACATTGGGAACAATAGGCGGGCTACAAATGAAAACATGCAGTTAGCTAAAGTTACATGTTAACTCACCATTGTGAGGGAAAATCTTAATGAGCATAGTGCTGGAAACCAAAGACGCTGCAGGAGACCGAATTGATGTCTTACACTGAAGGTTTATTAGATCTTGTACAAGGACAATAGAAAATGAACAGTACAAGTGAATGCAGAGATGCAGTCACATTGTATGCCGCCATCAATTCACCCAACCCGCCGCTCTCCCTCGATATTTAGCCTAAACAAGGCATTCCATTAATTGTTTACCTAACGATGGATCACCTTGATGGCTCCTCACATCCTAGTCAACACATTTTAAGTAAGACAGTCATAGCATCTCCCTGACCTCGCCAGTCTGAATACACTGGGCCCATCTTACCTCTTGTCTTGCAGCTGTGGGCCGTTGGCTCCGGTATAAGATGAACTATATGTTTTGGAGAGATCACCTGACCAGAAAAAGAGACACATCAAGACGTTAGTGTTTGACCTAAGGCCTACTTAAATATCCTGTAACATGAGAAGGATAGTCTAGGATCAAACTATGTATGGAGTCTAAGGTTTGAATATATTTCAATATACAGTATGTATATACTAATAGATAGGAATTAGTCCAAAAATGACTTACCAACCATAGATCGTTAAAATTTTAAGTAGTTAGTAATTTAAACTAGATAAAAGTCCGGTGGATTGTCAGCAGCAACAGGTAATAGGTTACACAGGTTATTCCCTGCTGCTCAAACATAAAAGTCTGTAGATGTAGGCTATATTTGTGTCTTTCGCCTGCAAATGTGTATTTTTTGTTTTTTAGGTGAGTAAATGGCGTATATGATAGCAATGCAGTGATAGCTGTATGTTTACAGAGAATTATTAACAGGTTTGAAAGGGGTTCAGCCAATCGCAATCAAGGACCAGAACTATGCGTTTTTATTATGTGAAGTTTAAAATAGCTCATGTAGGTATTTTGAACTTTGTATTCTGTGTATGTTGGTCAATTGAACGAAGAGCAAAAAAACAAAAAACCTGGATTGAAGTTGGAGCAGAGTGATTACTGAAGGCAATTTCAGTTTTTGCCACAAGATTTAGGTCTGGAAAAACATCAACTTGAAAGTCGGTTCAGTCCTGTTAGAAATAATGAGTAAACATTTTGACCTCTAAAACATTTTTGTGCAGGATTTTTGAGGATAGATTTGCCATATTTTCCAGATGTGGAAATTGGAAGCAAAGACAGTCGACAGTGGTGTATTAGTCCCGTCAGCAAATGCTCATGATTATGTCTGAGTGAAAGACAGAACTTTACAGGAACTCTATTGTATCAGCCAACTTGAAATGACATCTAATGTATCCATGGCTGGAGGATTAGGTTTGTCATTTTTAAATGATGGGGAAAAAAACACATTAAAGAAGAACAAAACAAATATGTGTTGGCTTTTTAAACTGATGAAGAACACTGATTCTGAAATGCAAGTCTTTTAATGGACTTGGAATGATGTAGACATCATTATTGTTTATTTTCGTGTATTTAAAAGTCATTTATTCACACTTGCTGTTTTTGTGTTTTAAGCCTGACATGAACAATTCAAAGTACTTTACATAAAACATTAAAATCATCGAGACAAAGTGCAAAAGAAAGACATTATAAAAGGACATTAAAAAAAAGAAAATACAATTAAACCCAGTCATTAAAAAGCTAAAAGAAAAATAAATAGTGAAAACATACTTTAGTGTCTGCTGCATTGATGATCACGTCGTGTGTTAAAAGCATAAAGTGCCCTTCATGTGTTTCACCCTGGGAGGCAGTAACGGTCACTGACGTCTCTACGCATGCGCAGTGGCACTTCACACAACCGCAATAAGCAAACATGGCGGCGGCCGTCGACAGTGTTGTGAAAGTGTAAGTTTACCTTTATTTATTGTACGACTAAAACGAGCAGCCACACATTGGTGAATGTATAATTGATTAATCGCAATGTTACTACAGAGTACTGACAACTGTAAACATTGCATCCTCAATCTCCAATACAATATTTGTCCCAAGAGAATAACGTTATCCACTGAGCTAATGTTAGCTTGTTAGCTGTGGGCAAATATAAATGAGGCGAACCCATTGTGGAGCTGTATTTTAGCCACTTCGTATCTCTAACTTAGCTGCTCAGGGGTTTGTCTAAGATGGTGTTGAACACTATATATCCAAACTGTTGCTAGCCTGCCGCCTGAAGATGAAAGAGAGAGTTAATTTAGCAGAAAACTGTCAGCTTGGCGGGTGCTTTGTTGTGACGAGAGGCTCGCTAACAATCAACCTTTTGTTCTGACATCCCTCCATCGTTACTGCTGGTGTTGGGCATTGTAATGAAGTCAGACTTAGTTATTATGTGTGCGCTGATAAATGCAGCTATAGTACAGTCAGAGCAGCAGTCTGCGAGCAGGCTGGTACAACAATGCGACAAATTGGTTTGAAGCCGAGAACAAATACTGCATTTGAGAGTAAGGGCACTCTCTCGTGTACCATAGTGATTATTCATTGTAGTTGCATCGAAAATGGCTGCCGTATTCTAATTGTTGTGATAATATTTTCATTTCATTTTTATTATTAGACAGGAAAAGATGAATAGAAAAATGAAACGTGTTACAATTAAACGTGCCTGACTCAGTTAAAACTGGTTTGCAGCAGGTCAATCAACAAAAAACATAAACAGCTGCACAGACATTACAAAGGAGAGGACTTAAAAGGGCAATGAGGGTATATGAGATTTGAATCAATGGTTGCAGGTATGTCCTTCCATGAAATAGTGTTTATATGCCTCTTTGAAATGTGTAATACATTTGCCCTAATGTAATATGGGATCTCATTCCAGATTTTTGGTTGTGTGTGTGAAAATATGATCTCTCACCGTAGTTGTTTTTGGGGCGTTACTGGAATAAGTGCATGTGAAATTGATCTAGTGATGTGTTCCTGACTCGAGTGTCTCGGAAGTACAGCAGGGAGCAATGGAGGGGAGTTATTATTTTGGATCTGATGGTAATAAGTAATATCAAAGTGGTGGAAGTGAGAATTATGAATTACTGTGCAATATGTATACAAAGTAGCTGCAGGTAGTCCAGTTAGTGACTGTACTGCTCCTTTTTTATAGTGCAGTTCTACAAAAGCCAAATTGTGTGATCACATAGTAAACGTTTAGATTACTACGGCACATAAGCATTCAAGCAAAGTGGTTACAATGTGAATGTGGCCCTATAGTGTGCACAGTTAATATAACCCAACCGATAAATTGCCCAGGCTGATATACGGTATATATTGTCTTATATCAGTTTATACACATATATTTCTATCTGTATGTTGGCAGATCAGTAATAAGAATTTGGTTTGGAAATAACAAAGATATTTTTGATGTAAAACAGTTGGTTGCCCATTATTTGTTAACTGTAAAAGGTCACAATACCAAAAAAAGTAGAGAGTGGATTATATAAGGTTACAGATACTACTTGCATACTACTACATTAATAGCTCAACAATGTTTGTTTCACACACGGTTCATTATTTTAAAGTTAAGCCCAATTTCGATATTTATTCCCCAATGATTATTACCAGTCTAACCTGATCTGTGTTATTTGACATGTCGGTGTTTCCCTTTCACATTTCAGGCTGGGAGAGCAGTATTACAGAGATGCCATGGAGCAGTGTCATAGTTACAACGCTCGTTTGTGCGCTGAGCGCAGCATCCTCATGCCTTTCCTGGACTCTCAGACTGGTGTAGCCCAGTCCAATTGTTACATCTGGATGGAGAAGAGACACCGGAGTGCAGGTATACAATTAGTGGTAAATGATAAATAACTGTTATCATTAGTTGACTTTTAGTTTGGTGATGATATGATTTTATAATCACATCAAGTCGCCCTTTTTATAATCTGCAAACTGTAATAAAACATTGAGAAAGAAAGTTAGTTATAGAAGTTCTTGTTTAATGTGGTTTTTGAAAATATTAAAACATTTATTTTTTGGAGCATGCTATCTGTACGGAAAACACACTTTTCAAGTACGGCTGAACGATTTTGAAAATGTTTCTTTTACTCATATTGCAATTTGCGATATGATTCATGATATTGGAGGTAATGATCATTTTTGCATACTTTATTCTGATCTTCATGGAAAAATATACTTAAATGATCATGGTTTAGTTTTTTTGCAAGGGTCTGTACTTAAGTCTGTAGAATAGAATGTGTAGCCCAGGACATCTCTGCAGCACCACAATACTTAATTAAGACTGTTTCGTTTTTTTTGACGCATACTTTGCCTTTAACAATTATTGCAATTCCTGCGCTTTAGATATTGCACTAGTCTATATTGTGAAATCGATTAAATTCAGATAAATTGTTCAGCCCTCCTTCTATGACACAAGACTTACAACACCTGCTAGTTCTTCTATATGTACTGTTCTGTGTCTCATCAGGTGTCGCTCCGGGGCAGCTGTACACCTACCCAGCCCGTCGCTGGAGGAAGAAACGCCGTTCTCATCCCCCGGAGGACCCTCGCTTGGCCTTCCCCCCTCTCAAAGCAGGTACCACTTTTGGTGGAACAACTTGCCTCCCATCACAAAAACAGTCAAGTTGGGTTCATTCATCCATTTACCAGTAACATTTTGTAAATATATTTAGTAAATATCTGTTCATATTTAACGGTTAAAAGTAGGAGGCCCTGTTCTGTTAATTCATTTGGGTATGTTTGTGTGTCTGTCTGTGTTCATGTCATTGCATGTGTTACCATTTTGCTTGGTGTGTATAGCAGATTTGGAGCTGGGTCTGAAGCGTGATGCGTTGGGAGCGGTGGATGGTAGCAGTCTGGAGGCCCTTCTGAAGGGGGAGCCCCTCGATAGGAGGAGCGGAGTGTCGGACATCCGCGGCCCTGAGGATGACTCGGCAACTGTGGAGCCTCCTGCCACCTCGGCGACCACTCACACGTCCTCTGGGCGTGTCCGCAAGGTGTGGCTCAAAACTGGCTGAAAATTCTTGTTTTGTGCCAATGAAACTGACATCTAGAGCCTTGCAGTACAACTAGTGACATGCAAAAAGGTGTTAAAGGGCAAATTGAACCTAGCAATTTATCTCGACAAGTTAAAACAAACTTTCAGTCACTCTAAAAAGAATCAATTCAGGACACTTGTGCAATGATATAGTTACTAGAGCACAGGACAAAAAACAGGGATGGATTTAGGTTGTATTACAATTGTCTGGTATTATATACCTAATGATTTAATTTCATTTGTTTTTATCGGGAAAATTATTTTAGCTTTCGACTTTATTCCTCCAAGTCAGTCATAACATAGTTAACAAGTTTTTTTATGTCAATATAAATCAGTGAAACAAATTGAAGGAAAGTTCTTCCCAAGCATCAAACTCAAAATGTAAGGAAAGTAAAGTCAGGAAGCGTTCATGCTTTCAATACAGTGAGACCTAATCCAGACCCTCTCACTGCAGCGAGTCCTTGACCACGACGACTACTTGGACGACCTTGATGATGAAGACTTTGAGGACGAGACCCCCAAGAGAAGAGGCAAGAGCAAGAGCAAGGTGAGTGCCACGTCTTTTTCTGCAGTCAGTTCCCCGTGGGATTGATGTTTCCGTAGTGTACTATGTGTCAACTATTAAATGGGTTCTATAGGGTCGCAGTGACAAGAATGGCAAGAAAAAACAGGAGGCTGCAGCTGCAGCGCTGGAGGAGAGGGACAAACCTTACGCCTGCGACAGTGAGTAGAAGAGTCCCCTGAAAGACATAAACAATCCTTCTGCCATGCATGGTGTGATTTGAAAGACCCCATCTGTAACTTAAGTTTGACAGCATAGAAATTTGAAAAGTTGCCCGTTCGAATGCGCTTAAAATGTTTTCCCTGAGATGCCGTTCTGTGTGTGCTCTGTAACTTCCTGCTGGCTCACTGTGCAAAGGTCCACCTCCGCTGTATGACTTTGCTTCTAGCGCATTAGCCAAATTTTAACCATGTGAAACAAGTTAAATAAGTTTTAAAATAGAAGATAAAGCCAGTTGTGGGGTGATGAACGGCGTAGTTTTGTGTTTCTAGTTTGGGCCTTTTTGGACAGGAGTTGGAATTAGTCGCCATCACTATAACACTTTTGTATGACCGTGTGTGTGTGTGTGTGTGTGTGTGTGTGTGTGTGTGTGTGTGTCAGTTTGTGGGAAGCGCTACAAGAACCGTCCTGGCCTGAGCTACCACTATACACACTCTCACCTGGCCGAGGAGGAGGGCGAGGACCGCGAGGAGATCGAGGCACCACCCACTCCTCGCCAGCCTGAGGAGCAGAAGAGTGAGTCACTCTCTTGTGCTGAGAGAGAGACGGACAGAGAGGGGAGGGAGGTTTGGTTGCATGCCATGTAGCATGTGTGTGTTTGTACAAGGGAAGTCTCTCTCTCATTCTTTTTGGGTTTTTTTCTGCTCTTTTCATTTTTTGATTTTCATGATTTTGAATCTCAAATTTGGGATTAGACTCAGTGTTCCTGACTGAAACATGCTTGCATAGTTGGGATTCGTGGCATTTTTTTTTAAGCATATCATCCATCTGTGTTTTTTTTTTTTTTTTATTCCCCCCCCAACATATCCATCGCATTGCTGTTGTTTTCTTTAGAGCACGCATCACCGTGTTAGCAAATCCATTCAACAAGTGCGTTTTGTGAGTTGTCACTCATTCATTAGTTTGGCTCATGAGTTCGATACATCAGCCAGTTAAAGAGATAAAAAGATGGTGTTTGCTGATGCGGCATGAACAGGTTTGTGAAACTGCTTCAAAGTTTCAAGTATTTGATTCATAAGCTGTATTTTACTACAGTTAGACAAACATCCACAGTAACATAGTGGTTTCACTCGTCTTCCTTGATATCTCAGTTTAAAATGACAGTTTTTATATGCGCTGAATGGTTTCTTCACTCAATCTGCCGTTTAGCAACTAAAAAGGGTCCCAATGGGCTGGCACTGCCCAACGATTACTGTGACTTCTGTCTGGGAGACTCCACTTTAAACCAGAAGACTGGCCAATCAGAAGAGCTGGTGTCCTGCTCAGACTGTGGACGCTCAGGTATGAACTTGTTGCGTCTCTTTCACCACTAATTGACTGATCACTAAGCGGCCCTTAGTTACTGTTGCTATGCCTTTTCGAGCTTTCTGATCTCGCATGGCGCAGAGAGCATTTTACATAGTTATTTTTATCTTACTTGACAACATTTCTCCCTCTCCTCCCCGCAGGCCACCCAACATGCCTGCAGTTCACACCGGTGATGATGGCTGCAGTGAAGACCTACCGCTGGCAGTGCATCGAGTGCAAGTGCTGCAACGTTTGCGGCACCTCAGAGAATGACGTGAGACCCTTTATGTATTGATACTGACTATACACTATATTGATATATTTTTATATATAGATGCAGCCCTTGGAATTTTCTTGACATGATTCTGATTTCCTGATGAAGTGTGCACGTGTGACGTAAAACCATCATGCTAAATAAACACATTCTATCCCAGTTTACAAGAAGGAAACTCTTCTCTTTCTTTAACGTCATTAAAATATGCCTATACTGTGTTTTCATGTAGTCATACTGTGGACTGAGAGAAAAAGGTTCTACATTTTATAATTATTTTAATCGGTAGACTCAACATGATGTTGTGTTTTTGTAGGACCAGCTGCTGTTCTGTGATGACTGTGACCGAGGCTACCACATGTACTGTCTAAGTCCTCCCATGACTGAGCCACCGGAGGGTAAGCTGAACACTGAACACTGCAGAAGTTAATAAAATCAACATTTGTGTGCAGCAAATTATTATTTTTTTGCATGGCTTTTCATTCTGTTTAAACCCAAATTTCTTAGGCTACACTAATATTATTAGTAGTGTACTATTTTGTAGAATTAGATTTCAGGAGTGGGTGTGTAGGATTGTTTCCGACTCGTGTGATCCAAGCATTTCATAATGAACTCTAGAGTGTTGTAAAGTCCAAAATCACGGCGGACAAAAACGGTTTGCTCTCCCGCTTGCCGCACACACCTGTATTAATGGGGCGGTGTAGCAGCAATCTAACTTCATATTGGATTAGCCTGCTTCCTGTATTAATGTTGATGCAACTGATGAGTTATAAGTCATTTGATAAAGCCCTAGTATTTCTACACCTGTGGTTCTTGAGCGCAGCCTCACTGTGTTTGTGTTGTACAGGGAGCTGGAGCTGCCACCTGTGCCTGGTTCTGCTGAAGGATAAAGCCTCCATATACCAGCAGAACCAGAGCTCCGCCCCCGAGTGACATATCAACAAGTCCCGCCCCCGATGGAAACGTCAGACCTCCTCTCAGTCCGGAACTCCAGGATATGTCCAGATGTAGCTGAGCCCGATCGCAGATCAGCTTTAGAAGTCTTAATATCTACAGTGTCAGTGGGGGGTTCAGTCAACATGGGGATCAAACTATCACTACCAATCTGCCTGCAAAGCCCTGAGGCTTGCCATCAAAACATACATATTGTGCGTATATACAGTATAGACACGCACTCTCTCTTGGACTGTTACACACACTAGATGCAGAGACAGAGAGCATGCAGTAACCATAGTAACTGCTGTCTCTATGGAAGCTCCCAGGAGCAAACGGATTAGCATCACAGCTAATTATCGTCACCCTTTCACACTCAAAGACACAGTATGGACTGTCGAGACAACACAGTTTTCTTTTCTGCCAAATTATCTATTTTTTACTCCCTTAATGTGGGAGAAAGAAAGAAAAAAAAATACCACGTATACGGTTGAGGAATATTATTATTATTATTATTATTACTATTGTTATTGTTCTGGTTACTAGTGGACTTTTGTAGTGGCATTTGTGTGTGTACTTTTGTCTGAACCATCGGAGCGTCAATCTTTTTAAGAGGTTTCCCTGAGGGGAGCCGGTCAGTGCCAAGGTCCACCGTCATATGAAATACACACAACAATGACCCATGGAGCGTATCATGATCACGTCAACGTCTTTGTTTCATTTTAAATCAGTGGGACAAAGATGGTAACAAAAAATCTTAATTTTTTTGCCAACAAAAAAACTTTGGCTTTGACTCGTTAAGCTGTTAGCACAAAATCTTTGGCTACTTTAGGGTTGCACCAAAAATACCTTTATCTCTGATTCTGTTACTGGATTGATCAGTTACTTACTACAACAGAGCTTCTATTGTAAGTTGAACATTTAGTATAATGCCGGTCTTCAATATTATTTCTCCGTCAGACAGCTAACATTCTCTTATTTAGACAAACCTGCCAGATAATGATGTTCTTATCTGGGGAAACTGACCAACACATGAAACGAGTCATCGTAACGGTGCATCCTTTTCTCAAAGATGTTTTGTGCTTTTTAGAAACAGTCTGGCAGTAACATCACACTTCACAATTAATTTTTAAACGGCTGCTGTCAAACCGATGACACACAGAATCATTTACAAACTGTAGCTGCTTTTATCGTTTGTCACACGGAGGCAGATTTGCATGCAGATTGCACCTGTATGAATGCACACACTCACCACAAGTGTTTGTTTTTTTGTTGTATTGTTTTTTTTTTTTTGTTTTTTTTTACATTTTATATTACCTGATATTCCATTGGTACTGGGAGTTTTTTCTAGTAGAATTTTGTAAAGTCTATGGTATAGCAAACACTTCAAGTATATAGCTCCTAATGCATTCTATGTACTGTATTGACTTTTTCTATTTTTGTTATGACTGTGACATGTTTGAATTTATTTGATTATTCTGATATGTCAGACCTCCATTATGAGTATTTGTAAAATGATGTACTTTGTTGTACTATTTTTATTTTTACATTTCTTTGGTATCGAAGCCGATTTAGCCTGACTGAAATAAAAATCACTTTGAATTACGTGTCCATTGTAATTGCTTTAAATGCATTATTTTCTGCTGGAGCTGCATAATGTAGTTGATATAAATGTTGATCAGCTGACAGTCGTCTGTGCTGCAGATGTCTTTGATGTTCAAATTCGGTGGTGCTTCTGTTTGTGTCCGTCCACACTACTAACTCAATTAAGCAGGTCTTAAGTATAAACTGTTCACATTGGAAAAGTGACAAATGCAACCCCAACCAAAACTGATACATATTAAATCTTTGGAAAAACATCTTGACGTCTCTGTGAAGTTTAACACATTTCCTGTTGGTACGAAACAAAGCACATTGATTCTTTCTATACTAAGAAGAAAAAACGATTTACTACAACAAGGAGATTACATTACATGCTGTTTAATGTATACAATCAGTATGTAGTGTGTAATGACTGTCCAATATGTGTCAATGAGTTGTATGATGTGCGTATCCCGGCTTCAGGACTTGGGCTGAAGGCTGTAGAGCTGTCCCTGGTGCTGAAGTGCTGCAGGTAACAAGTCCATGTGAAAAAAGGTCAAAGTCAACACACCTTGTAACACCATTACCTGCAGCACTTAGCCACAAAATGTACCTTTTTCTTCCCATGAATTATATTGAAAAGTAAGTATTGCGTAATCCCAAATACACTGAGGGGTACAACTCATAAAAAATAAAAACTTGGATAGTATGTCATAAAAAAAGTCAGTATAGTATAGTATGTCATAATGTTTTTGATAAATGTCATAGTATAGTATGTCAAAGTATTTCATAAAAAGTTTTTAAAGTCATAGTATAGTATGTTGTAAAAAAGTTTAAAAAAATCATAGTATAGTATGTCATAAAAAAAGTAATCGTATAGTATGTCATAAAAAAAAGTAATTGTATAGAATGTCAAAAAATTATTAAAAAGCGATAGTATAGTACTAAAATGGTGAATTTTAGACTGCTTTGGTTTGATTCTTAATATGTTGCTATAATTCTTGTCACATTTATTAATTTTAAGCGCAAGTGAAGGAAATATACAGAAGAGAAACCTCACAGAACAAAATATTTTATTTCACTCAACAACACACACTCAAGGACTCTCTCCAAACACAGACATTCAAAAAGACCTTGTAGCACACAGTCGCTTTGTTCAGCACAAAAACAGTGTGCTGAGAAGCTTTGAGGAAAGGGAGGGAGGGGGGGGGGGGGGGGGGGAGGGGGGGGGGGCAAGACAACAGTGGTTTAGTGCAATTATCTGGAGCGTGATGATCAGCCATGCTATGCTGTTTACAACTACAGACACAAAGGCGTGATGAAAACTTTACATTAAATAACTTCATGCACTGAGAAGCAACTATATAAACGTACATGTGTAATCATATGAGGTTACTTGTGGCAGTCAGAAAGTATTAATAAGTAAACTAACACACTTTGGGGTTCCTTATACAATATTCTTGGTTTCAGAATAAAAATGCAATACTTTATGAACGTGTTGTGAGACACACAGTAGTGCATTATCAGACGGGTCTGGGCTGGAGGTGCTCGGTACAAAACTATGTAAAATACTCGTTTATCAAAGGTAAACAATGTAGCTTTCAGGCAGCCGGTGTCGAAGTAACGCCGCTCAAACATGTACAGACACCGAGAAGTGAAATGAAAATTCATCCGTCTGTACATTTGATGGCAGCAGTGAAGCTGGAAAACAACCACTTGTTTATGCATCCTTTTGTGTGACTGGGTGTGTATGAGGAGTGTCATCTACAACCTCTCGAAGCCGACGGAGCAGAGGAGGAAGATGGCGTAGAGCAGTATGAGACAGAGTCCCAGCCTGCGGTCCAACTTCCAGCGGTTCAGGTGGACACACAGGACCTGAGGAGGGACGGACGGAAAGAGAGAGTTAAAATATAATATAATAATAATAATAATATTACAATTCCCTGAATCTGAAAAAAGAGACAAGGGCTCTAATGCCCTGACAGGGACAATATAAGATAAAAATCATTGGTGAAGAAAACCAGGCATCTGATGTTGGATGCAGACTTTGTTTACTCCTGTTACAATCTAAGAAATAATTAGATTAACCCTTGTGCCGATCTTGGAACATTTTTGGCTTGTCAATTTTTTTCGATAATTTTAATTATCGTTTAATTTATTTCAACCATAGCTCCTATAATTCATCTACAATACACTTGGTAGCCAAAAAACTGAAACTCTGGTCCTTTAGGACAGAAATGTTGCCATTGAAACCAACATTTTTGATCCCACAGACATTACATGCATAAAATCATGCATTTTGCATTTTCATCAGGCTTTCAATCTCGAGCTTCAAAATCGTAGTTTTTACTATTTTGTACAACATTGAGCCATTTTCTCATTTTCGCCTCAAGATTAATGTTGTTGCTAATCACTGACATATCACAGACTATAAAAAATATGAAACAAAAAAATTCCCCCCAGCATTTAGTATACAGTTAATATCTTCAAAGCAGTGACATCATGTAAAAATTTAAAGGGTTACAATTCAGAAAATGGATGAATATTTGGAAGCTGGATCAGGACTGAAGTTGGTTAAAAAAAAATATATCTATACAGGATATATATATATACATATATCATTTTATGTCAGTTTTTTTCACGCCAACGTTTTTGTTCTCCAACGACATCAGAGCAACTTTTTAAAAGCGAGGTATAAAGGTTAAATAACTTTAAGAACAAGGATCATATAGGATGTAGATGTGACTCACAGTGAGTATGACTGAGGCCAACAGAAGGATCACTGAGTACACCAGACCTTTGCTGTTGATGGTCACCTGAAAACAAGAGATGACGAAGCATTAACATGTTGTTGTAAAATCACGCAATGATAAAATCCCATGTCTTACAAAGTTCATTGAAGGGGTTGTTCTAAACTTAAATACAGGTATTTACTTTATTTTGTTCTATGTTCGCGTATAAAGACATGTCTTCATTTCTTCTTTGAAATACTGAACAATATTCATAAGATTTCTTTTACAGAAGCATTTGGGGGGTAGGATTTTTAAAAAAATGTTTTTATATATATATATATATATATATATCAGTGGATAGTCAAGAGGTGAGAAGGGAGAAAAACCAGAGATAACCAACCAATTGCTATGTTTTTAGGATCATGGGTCAAGTATATATATATATAAATATATATATATAGTATATATATATATATATATATATATACTATTTAAGATATGAGGCGGAGGAACAGTTGGTGTTACCTCTGATCCGTAGCTGACGATGAGAGTCCTCAGCGCCCAGGGGAAGCCCAGGCCCAGAAGCACATCAAAGATATTACTGCCAATAGAGTTGGACACAGCCATGTCGCCCATCCCTGCAACATTTGACATACACGCAATGAAAACCATGTGAACATATGTAGTGCGAAGCAGGGTTATTATCGTAAAATAAAACGAAAAATAAATGAAAAACTAAATAAAAACGATATCCTTTAAGAAAAACTAAAACTTAACTGAAGCAATATTGCAAAACATTTTTTTTTTTTATTAGCTATATAATAAGTCACTGCCGAAAAAAGAAGACGGCATGAATTTCAGTCAACTCTCGTGACATTGAACCTGAGAAATTGATTAGAACTTGATGTTCCAGGAGATGGTGCTATGCTACACTATTAATCCCTGTTGTTTTTCACATGCAGTCTAGTCTTGTAGAATGAAATAACAAGAACATGATCTTAATATTGTTGGGAATCAAAAGCCGTTTAACCGAGCTGTTCAGCTCAGGTCTAATGGGAACTGCGGTCGGGATGAGATTGCAGCGGACATGTTTTCCTGATGTGAGGAAATGAAAGAGTACTCGAGTTGATTCCCAAATTAAATATTAAACATTACGGCCATTCTACACAGTTCTCAAACCGCGCAGCTACATACTTCTGAGACATTATACCTGGCCTGAATAATACCAAACTAAAAGTAAGCCTTTCTGAAAAACTGAAACTAAACAATAACTAGCAAACATACGAACTCAAACTAAACTCAAATTTAATTGAAAAGTGAAAACTTAAACAAAAATAAAAACGAACAATTAAACTATTTTAACGCAGGTGCAAAGGCATTCACATGACACTGAGTTTTTCAGTTTTGGGTCAAGAATGAACCTGCTTCAATTTTGTTACATACCAAAAACTGCAACAAAAAATAAAAGATAGGTGTTAGAAGTGATTCAGCAATGTAAATATGTGTTGAGACAGTTGAAACGCACGCACGCACGCACGCACGCACGCACGCACGCACGCACGCACG
>CALSCE010009297.1:4611156-4627328 GCA_943593645.1 Bovichtus variegatus
CACACACACACACACACACACACACACACACACACACACACACACACTGGTGTTACCAAGATTATCATAGTGACTGTATCGATTTCGATTTTTAGGATAAATGATAGAAAATGATCTCTCCTGTCTCATACACACAACTGTAGCCTTTACACAAACATGATACAAATGTCTCACCAGATTTAGAAATAGGTTCAGTCTGGTTGTTTTCTTCTTCTTGCAGGATGAGCTCTCTCTTGGAGAAGGAGATGTCATGATCCACAATGGCAGTATGGGAGCCTAAAAAGAGGGATTGACATGAAAATACAAATTGATAGAATAGGCTGTATATGACTTATTATACTTTTTATCTGAGTGTTTGTGAAATATAGTAAGTTTACCCAACTTTATGATATTTATTTTGTGTCTACTGTGCTGCTAAAACACTCTTTTAAGGTTCTAGTTCCCTGCAATCTAACATTTAAATAGTGTGATTTGCATGGTTTTAGATAACAAGTAACGGATGGGTTTAGCGTAGATGAAATCATGACATTTCTATGTTTTTTTTCCCTTGAGAAGCACCTGTAACATCATGCAGGTTAAAGATCCAGGCGGCTGCGAGCAGACCGACTCCACAGACGCAGAACCGGGGGAGGAGCCGCGTCTGCCTCGGTCTCCTCGGCGCCTTCATCCCGCCAGCCGCCGCCGCCTCTCCGCTCAGAACATGCCGCCTCACACAGCCGGTCCGGTCCCCGTCTTACAGACTGGATCAAACTGGCCTGTTGCTCCTTTTCTCCCCCACCTGATTTATCGTTCTTCAGCTATTTTAGCTTTGGGTTTCATCCACCATGCAGGAGGTTTGGTAGGTTTGGCCTGTCATCAGCATCACGACTCAGCACCAACGCAGCACCCGCATCCACGAGCTCAGACTCCTCCAGCAGACACACAAAGAATCATGAGCCAGCTCCGATATAAAACACATCTCCCGATTCAGACCGTCCCCTGGTCCCTCCTGCTGCCCTACATCTGATCCCCCTCTTTATGATTTTCCGTGTGGGAGGGAGGGAGTGTTTTCCTCAAGTCACAGACAAGACCACCAGGGAGCGCCTTCAGCTGGGAGGGGCGACTGGGGAGGCTGCCAGAGACGGGGAGGCATGGGTGCATAGATACACTTCTACTGGTGCACGACATTCAAAATGAGAAGTCATTTGCAATGTTTATGATGTTGTAGTGAAACTGGCAGACTACCGTGATAATAATAAAAGTGATGCCTTTGTGTTAGTGTTCCAAAAAGGTTGTGACACTTTTTGTTTCACCTAAAACTCCCTGAATTTTTGTGTTGGAGCTTTTAAATTTTGACACAAAGTACCCTTATTTGACTACTACAAATACAAATGTCAAACATCTCCAACTATATCACATATTTCATTAATAGATTAAATACTTTAATTCAAATACTATAATTTGACATGTAAGAGACTTCTCTCTGCTCTAATAGAAGTGACTTAATTCCTTCAATAGTATCATAATCAAAATATAGACTTAGTCCAAAAACGTACTTTCATGCCTAAAAATCAGTTTTGACTGTGAAATAAAGGCTATTAAATTTCACATGAAAGGTCAGGAAGTTGTCACAGCTGAGATGGATCTCATGACATTAAGGTCGTCTTTCTTGATGGTGTGGTGCTGTTACAACAATCCCTTTGTTACAAACACACCCGGGCTCCCTAATAAGTAATGCTCTTACTGGTCGACCGGACTGCTATCTTAAGCTGTTTCTGATAACTAAGAACTCTTCTTTTGTTAAAGGATAAGTTCACTTTATTTAAGTGGATCTTCAGTACATGCCAATATGTCCATTGAATGAGTTATTGGCTGCTGGCCACAAAGCAATCCATTCCTAAAACTATGTAGTTGTAAGTCAAATCCAAAGTGCTTCTTCTGTGTAAATGTTACTTCAAAAGTTCAGCAGTCATTAGAAAAATCAAGTGGGATGCTTCCAAACATAGTAAAATATCCATCTTTGAGCTTCAACAAGAGAAACACTTCCAGCAAACAAAAACGTCTTCGATGTACATCTGAGCATCGTTTAAGAGTTAAGACGGGTTTTTCTTTTAAAATATATCCTTTAAATATAAATGATATATAAATGTATGCAGATTGTTCAGAATCAAAAAGGCCTTTTTCATTGAAGACATTTTGGCTTGTTTGTTTCAGGTTATTGAATGTTTTCTTTTTGACTCATTCATTGTTACAGAACTAACAAAACAGCTGAGTAAAAAACCCTCAGCTACAACAAAAACCAGTCAGTCAGATAAATAGAGATAACATGTTTATAAGAGGGAGTTTTTAGATCAAATAGGAGGTAAGGCCCCATAATGCACACTGCAGTAGGGCTGCAATATCAGACGTGCACCGCTCCACAAGGTGTTGATGGAGAAAAAGTTTCCTGTACAGCTTCCTGAAGCCACGAAGGCCAGAACAGTGAGAATGAAGACCGACAGCAGAAATAGACCTGCTCTCTCCAAGGTACCTGCACACCTTCGACAACAGAGAAACCAGAGCGACGATGAGAAATGAGGAAACAGAGAGAAAGAAATATGATCCAGAGCTGTTTTTTGATGTCAAGCGGAAGTACCTTTTGGTCTCACGGTCTATTGTGAGACTCTGAGGTTTCAGCGGCTCCTCAGCCTCAGATTCCTCCTGCAAACACAGTAGCAGACATCACTGATCTCCTAATCTCTACATCTACAGTCGTAGACGGCTACTGCTGCCGTCTGACAAGACAGGGTTTGAATCTGGGTTTTGTAATGGCACACTCTAGTGGTCACTTGATTACCAAATGGGGATAAATCTACACTCAGTTGCCAATTTATAGGATTTATTGCAGGTAGAGTTGCAACGATTGCAAAAATAGCAGAAATGTTGTTTTTAGCCTCTCAAATATGGAGATTTCCTGATTTTCTGTTTTACATCACATTAAACTCAATATCTTTGGGTTTTGAACGGACAAAACAAGACATTTAAAGACATCGACTTGGACTTTGAGGAACTGGGATTGGCATTTTTCACAATTTTCTGACACTCAAAGAACAAACGATTCATCGAATAACCTAGAAAATAATTGGCAGGTCGATCGATAATGAAAATAATCGTTAGTTGTAGGACTGTATTAGTTTTAACCAGGTGAACCCAATGAACTGGCAACTGGGTGATTTCACATTCTCTCAGGAGGGAAGAGGTCATACATGTCTAAGATCTGTGGAGTCTGACTTGATGGTTTTCATTTCAGCTGAAGAGGCCAGTAGCTTCAGTTCCTCTGCAAAGGACAGACAGGGACTTTGAGTTCCTTCCTTTTCTCCCATCAGGTCATTCACAACAGCGCTGGAAACAGAAGACACACACAGTACAGTATGAGTGCAGTCAGATGACTCAGTGTATGTCATGACATTCATTCAAAGCAAGAGGATATTGCTTGTTAGGGTTACAATGAGGCCTCATCCCGTCTCTCCTCCAACTGCTCTCTCAGCTCCCGTTTTGACACCCTGAGATACTGGAGCAGAGAAAAAAGATCAGGCAACAAAACATCCTTCAACAGCTCATAACATGAAGACTTTATAGCAATGGATGAGGACGCCTTCACCTCTATGATGTTGGAGTACTCTTCTTCAGTTTGCTTTGACTGCTTTAACTGCAAGTTTTTCTAACACAAACACACATGTGAAAAAAATAACGAAAGACAAAGAACTGTCAAGATATTCCCGATGAAAATCTTGACTTTTTGGTCTGCATCGTACTGACGTCTGCTCCTTACCTCATGAATATACTCATCCCTATTCTGCAGTCCTAACTGAGCCTCTTCCATTCTACGCTGAGGAAACACACGACATAACAAATCAGGAGCGGTTTAACGATGTGACATGACTAATGTTGAAGGAATACTTCACACCCAAAGTGAACAGTTACTTACTCTTACTATGTGTTTTAAAGAGAAAAGTTAACAAAACTGCATGTGGGAAGTAGTGAGCTGACAACTTGATTAATGAGACTTGGGTTATATTGCATTAGTTGTGTAAGAGTTTGTAAACGGATGTTTTGATATAGTTTTGCAGTTGCTAAACACGGCCCCCATTCACTTCAATTCATCAAGATTTTTCTCAGTTTTTGAATTCTTTGTTCACCGTGGAGGCACAAATGATCATTTTGGTGGTGAAGTACTCCTTTAAGATGAATGGAGAGAGAAAAATAGTTAAGCATCTCCAAGTTGAATCCATGGTGTTACCTCCGTGGTTTGAAGTGCAGCCCTGTACTTCTTCAAGCTGATCTTGTCTTGGTCTCTCTCTTGCTGGAGGCTCTTGAGCTGAAAAAGTCATAATGACTTTTAAATGGGCAAAGTGTTTTGAAATGTCGGCATACCTTCTAACTGTAATGTATGATGACAGGTAACAGACAATATACCTCTTCAGTTAGCTTCTTACTGTGTTCCTTCATCATGGTGGATTCCTTCTCCTGCACAAAAACACAACAACAAGAAGGGCTACCTGGAGATATTTAAAATGACAACCAGCAAGGCTGTTTTTACATTTCTGCCACTTTGGATTTAGTCCAATAAACAAACTAACAAAATGTTCAGAAGAAATGTAGACTGTACAGCCCCCGGTTATTTCCACAGTCCACACACAGATGGGTAAAGTAAACTATAGGCCAATGCCACACGTGAAGATTATAAGATAGCAGCGTTATTTTGACCATATTTCAGAGTTATAGCACTTGGTGGAATTGTGCATATTCTTGCCTTTCTGTCAGTTAGTAGTAGGCTCTTTTTAAATAACTGATTTTTGTGACATTTTTGGAATAGAGCTGGGTAATTTATCAATGCAATTTTAGACTACATATCCTTAAGGATTGCACTTTGCCTGATGTCATGATTTTAAACTTTAAGTTTTGTCCTAATAGTAGCATTTAAAAAAAGTTTTTTATTCTTAAATATCTTTTTGAAAACAGCAATAATACACTTTGTGACACAGAAAAACATCATCTACCCTACCAATTTCTGAATCTTGTTTTCACTGCATCTCTTTGCATTGAAGTCATCAGCCAGGAGGGACCTGCAAGGCTCTGCTTCAATCTGCTGCGCTTCACTGTTGCTCTTCTCCAGGCTGCAGACACACAAACACATCTACAAATGCCTGATAGTTTTCCCAACACAACTTCAAACACCATAGTTCAGAACATAAAATCCCTAATTGTGTTGGAGGTTAGTCAACAACATGTCTGGGACAAGCAGATGATTAATACGCTAAAAGATGATTGCAGTGTTAAGTTTGATAGTCAGACGGTTCAGGGACAATTCTGCTAATGAGTAGAGACAATAAAGTGTGACTAGTTACGCTTTCACTTGTTTGCAGAGCATGCCGTTCTCTGAGCGCAGCATTGCAATATCATCATCTGCAACATCCAGCCAGTTGCTTATTTTAGCATTTAGGTCCCTCTGCTGGTTTAGACTGTGTTCCAGCTCCTCTATTTTCTCAAGCATCTCCTTCTGTGTCCTACACACACACACACACACACACACACACACAAACACACGAGAACAAGCTTCATACTATATTGCTGCTAAGTAACTCAACCAAACATACTTTTATGTGTGGGTTTATTCTGTGAACATCACCCACATATTTTCCTCTGTGAGATCCATCGTGCTGGCTTACTCCTCTATGGTGCTTGTGACAAAAAAAAAAAGGTACACCAAAATGAACATAAGGAGCGACACACAGCTTTCAAAATAAAGAAGCTTATTAGTGGGGCGGGTGTAATAACCTGTAACAGGTTACTTTGAGTCGGTAACAATCTTAGCCGCCCTTTTCTGCAAAATCATCTTTGAAAGTCAACCAACGTAACGTAATTTAAATGAGCTCTTATTATATAGGTGATTCTACACAATCACTTTTGCTATTGGTTATTTAAGTACATATTGATGCTGATACTTTTGTTCTTTTAACGTTACTTAAGATACATTTTTAATGCAGGACTTTTACATGTATTTCTACACTGGTAATGCTACTGAGTAACATCTTCATTTACTACATTTACAATTGTAAATAAAGCTAGCTAACATTCAGAAATGTCACAATACGTGTTAAAGTCTAAGCCATATTTAATGTGACTGAGTGTTTTTCAGGACCTGTTGACACCATTCATTCATGTTTTCACCACATTAGCTAGCTACACGCTAGCATTAGCTAACGTTTATCAGTTAGCTAGCGTTCCACAAGTTCCAAGCTATGGTTCCACGTTGACCAAAAGTTAGCATAGTGGTAAAGCTGTTAATGTTTTAAACTCATATCCGCTTTAAAAAAAATGGACAACAAAAATACCTTACCAGCGAGTAAATCCAAACTAATGAAGTTACAGCAGCAGTTCTGGCTGCCGCAGAAAGACTGAGTTGCCGGGTAACCATGTAGCTAGCAGTGACCGTTAACGGCTAACAGGATAATAATAATAATTATTTATTTTTTAGATTTACTAGCTTTGTTATTTTTACATTACCATGTATCAGGATGGGTCCAAAAATTGTTCTGGCTGTCTTAAATATGATTACATTAATATCATTTGTTTTAACCGCTAGTTTGAGGCACTCTCGGTGATGAATTATTATAAATGAGTATATTTTTTGTTTAGTTTCTCTGCATTAGACAAAAAAAATCAACAGGATTATTTTAGTCAAACCTGCATGTTTAAAATAATTGGAATTGCAGAAAACACTTTTTAAATCTAAATGTTACTATTACACCACAAAGAACAAAAAATAAAATAACAAAATTCAAAAATGTTCAACGGTTCCATACTTCCCTTGAAACTATTTATTTTAGCACTTTATAATGGCAGAACCAAACATCAATGAATCATCGGTGAACCTTTTGAAATGGCACAAAAAAAAGAAAGAGGCAGACATATATGTAAACAAACAATTCAAAAAAACTTACAATTTTTACACTTACATTTTTGGCAGAATGTTAATTTAGTACAAGACAAAGGCGTGTAACTTTTCACAACATTTTAAGGCCAGGAGAATTAAAATTTCAAAAGCAAAAGTGAGAGAGAAAAAAATGATTGTACCGAGGTAACACAAGTCCAGTTGGCATCAAGTGCTGTGAGACATGTTAGCTGTGTCCCAAATCCATACTACATACTAAATAAAAGCAGGTACGCAGCGTGTTCTTCATACTCTAAACAGTCAGGTGAAACAGCTCCAGAGACACCTCAGAAAACAAACAACTATAGATTTTTAAGAAAAACATTGTCAGTGTATTGTATAAAACATATTGCATAAAACCACAATACGTGTGGATTTCCTGTATACTTAGTGCTACAACAGGATGCTTTAAAGATTATATAGAGTATATACTGTGTACAATTAATATGTAGTAGTGAATTGGGGCATAGCAGTTGCTTGAGTCAGTACACGTCATGTTGTTACACTGTAAGTTTGGTTTCTAGTAGTGCTTTACTGACAAAAACAAAAACATGGACAATGTAATGTGAAACATGGGCAAAGATTGTTCACATGTGACATCCATAGGTACATTTTAAATAGCATATTAACTCAATGACTTTACATTCCTCTGTAAACAGCAACACTAGATTTTAAGCATGCACCGATCCGATACTGATATCGAGCCGATACTGCCTCAAATAGTGGGATTGGGTGACAACAAGGTCCGTCTATTCAATTCAATTCTTTGTTTACGTCTGAATACACTAAATATCTACGGACATTTTGTTTTACAAAGTTAGGAAAGCAATGTTTAAGTCAAGCCTGATGTTAGCTTACACATAAAAGAATGATTCCAGTCACTTCCCCACAGTGAGGCATACAGCTTATTAATTAATCATTAGTCGGATCGGTAGTCGGTATCGGCCAATACCCAAAGCCCAGGTATCTGTATCAGGACTGAAAAAGTTGAATCAGTGCATGCCAACTAGATTTCACATCATGTACAATTTCTATTGATTGTATTCTTACCCCCCTCAGTGCGCTCATGTCTCACTTGATGCAAAAATATCCAGTAAAAAGCTCAGTGTAATAAACTCAGCTGGAGCTCAGGAGTGGATGTAGCGAAGTGGAAAACACCATCACGTTCTGAGCTGCTAACCCACAACAGCAGATTTATAATCCTATTGGAGTATTCAGGAACAGCACAAGCCAAATGGATTATAACCTTCAGATTTAGGCTAAATAAACAGTGCGAGAAAGGCCCATTTAAGTGACTACCCAGGAGTCGTAGTCAGTAGTTGAGACAAAGATTTAAAATGAGATGTTTCACGATCAATAAAATACATTCTCATTTCAGTGTTGTTTACATATTCAGTGCTCAGTATTCCAGAGGAACATTTCTTATTTCTGTGATAATATTCTGAGGCCAGCCTCAGTGTACAGATTGCGTTTAGGTAAAGGTCAATTTACCTTCCCAAGTAGACCCATCATTTCTCTGTCTCAGCACAGGTAAAAGCTACAGAGATGATACTGGTAGGCAGTTATACCCAGTAACATCTTAAACCACTACACATTGTTCTTGCTTCTTCCCATCCCAAGCTACCTCCTTTTGAACTGAGGTGTTCTTCCCTGCTGCTCCCGATAACACTAACCATCACCACGAAAGCAAAGACACGCGGTCTGTTAATATTCAGACTTTCAGCTGTTACCGGCTGGGCTCCAGCGATCCTGTGAGCTGGAAGTTCATACCATCTCCAGGTAGAGGTGATGGGAGGAGTGGGCAGAGCCAGCAGAGGTACCAACGGACGCCCAGAGCGTGACGTAGATTGCCCAGGAGCCCGAGGCTGTAGGGTCGGCGGGTCGAGTACCACTCCCTGGTGGTCTGTCCCCGAAACATCAGGAAGAGATGGAAGAAAAAAAAGGCGGATACCAGCAGGAAGCCCACCACGCATGTGTCAGCGATGAAGGCGAAGGCAAAGGCACGTGGTGAGACCTGGCCTGGGGGGAGAGAAGGGACAGCAGCAGCACTGATTAAATCACAGCCAGTGATCTAAATCCAAGCTTAGGTTAAACTTGTACGCAAAATAGAATTGTCTACATTTCTGGAATCACTCTCATCACAAATGCATAAGAGCATGCATATAACATCTGGCTGTGTTAACATGTAAAGAGAGCTGTGGGGAAAGTGACCTTTAATGTTCATTAAATGAAAGATTAAAAAAAAAAAGGCAGCACACGACATCTATTGCACGTCTGTCCTTTTGTCCGTTAAAGGATTTTTTGGGAGGAGTTTTTCTTCATCCAAATCTAGGTTCTTACGATAGAGGGTGTCGTATGCTGTGCATATTTTAAAGCCCCTTGTGACTATTAGGTTATATTAATTGAATTGAATCGACTTGACTTCAAGTAAGGACATATTATTCATATATTTATTGTGTATGTGATGGCATGTTTTAATAGTTTTAGCTTTAATTTTATTTTAAATAAGTCAATCTTAGAGGTGCAACACAAACAAAAAGTATGTACATCTAATTTAATGCAAAAGTTCAATTACAACAGCAATAAAGATTCTTTTTTTCTCGGAGCGGATCTGACAGTTCACCACATACTCGCTATTTAATATCCTTCTGTTGAATTGGTTATAGTCACACATCACAAAGTGCAAATCGCTGATAGTTTGTCACTTGTATGCTGTATTGGATGGAGAGCAGAGATGTATCATTATGGATGTCTGATTATAAGAGCAATATCAAACTAGAAACATAAACAGTTAATTAATTAGTTGATCACCAGAAATGATGGTCAAATGTCACTTTTCAAGTAAAAATGCTAAACATTTGCATGTTCCAACTTCTTAAGTGTGAGAATTTTTGGCTTTTCTCTGCTTTGTATCATTGTAAATAGAATATTTTGGGGTTTTGGACTGTTTTCAGACAAAACACCACATTTGAAGAAGTAATGTTTAACTCTGGGAAGCTGTGATGGCCATTTTTCAATATTCTATAGACTAAACAGCAAATAAATTATAAATAAATAAATAAATAAATAAATTTCTAATAAATAGAATTCTCAGATTTATTGATAATAACAATATTCATTAGTTGCAGCCATTTCTTTTACCGAAAACCCCCCAAAAAAGATGCTTTACATTTGACCGGGAGGTTTTTCCACAGCTTTATGATCAACTCTCTTTCCTCTAACTAGATAGTTAACTAGTTCTAATGTAAGAGCTGAGTCTAGTTTAAAATCACAGTCATTATAGAAAACTTAAAAGATTACATTAGACCTATCTGCATACAGTATGAGTAACTCTGGTAGAGAATAAGTACCACAGCTACAAGGAATAGACTTGAAATGGAACAACCAATCTGGCACAAACCAGCTCCTACCTGAAACCAGCATGATCCAGGGTATGAGCAGCAGCAGGACGCTGTGCATCGTCACACCCTCCTTCAATATGACAATAAAGACCTCTGCATTCATCAGGGTGGCGTACAGGAGCCCCGACCACATAAATAACAAGCAGCTCAGGAAGTAGCGGTAGTTACGGAAGCCCACACACTGGCCAAAAAAGACACAGTGGTGATCCCGCCGTAGCACACACACTTTGCAGTCGTAGCAGTGGGAGCATCGAGGAGGAGTGTGTGTCTCACATGTGTAACAGTACCTGTGTGAAAAACAAGAAAGAAAATACTATTGTTTATGGTCAAGGATGCTCTTAAACATTTCACAGATTAATTTGGCTATTATAAAGACTGTTTCATTAATCCCACTCAAACATAAAGACCGTGGCCATCAGTCGTGGCTAGGCATGGGACTATATGAAAATTTGACGATCATGCTGCCCAAAATCATTGCGATCCGCGATATTGTCCCGATAATCATCAAAATATGCTAATCATTTGACCTTACATTTTGTTCAGAAAACAATTATTTGCATTGCAAGACATAGGACACATGTCTTTCTTTGTGAAAAACAAACTATCCTCAATAAAGGTAATCATAAGGCCCCCCCTGCAAAAACAAAGGATACATTGTTTTAAAAGCGACATTGTGTTTGTCTGTTCTTTCTTAAATGATAATCCTGTTTTATTTTTGTTTTTATTTAAATCAGGCTTTATTTTTTACTTCTCTACCATGTTATTGAGCTGGACCTATTGTGAGTGTTTCTTTTAATCCCATCCCTAGTTGGGGCCCACAGAAATAGTTTGCATGAAGTCCATACTTGGAACAAATCTATCTTTACACATGTGAAAAAGCAAAAGATCAAGTTTCTTCTTCTGCAGTGTTTACTCTTATGAGCTTGCTGTTACAATACACATGCTCTTCTCTATTCTCTCAAATTTAGAAGAATGATAAATAGGCCAAAATATCATTGTAAAATCTAAATGTTTAACTGGAGCAAATAGAGCCTGGCCCAAACTATGAAAAACAGACACTAGAAGTGCACACAAATATGTAGACGAAGATGTTCACATATGTTGACCATATAGTGTACTGTATAACCACAAACCAAGTCTGTGTGTCACATTAGAAATAGAATCCATTCATTTCCTTTCCCTCCTTACCTCCACCCCTGGCCCATGCCCTCTCCTCCCAGGAACACCCCCCTGATGCTGGGGCTGGTTCTAACGAAGAGCAGGGCGTTCCAGCAGATGTTCGCGAGCATGAAGTACTGAGCCAGCAGGTGGACCGCTTTCCACCAGGCGGACCACACCGTCTTCTGCTGGTCCGCCTCCAGCGGAGCCTCGACCAGCACCAGGTAGCTCACCTCCCCGGTGATGGAGAAGACCAGGAAGGTGTTGAGGACCACGGGGAGGTGGCGACACAGCCTGTCGACCCTGCCAAACACTTTACCGGCTAAACTCGTCATGTTTCCTGCCCTTCCACTTCTCCGTGAAGTGACAGCTCAAAGGGCGGGGACTGATTTGACAGACGCACTGTAGTAACCGTTTGTTATTTTAGTTAGGGTAAAAACGTCCGATAGCTTTCTTTTCGAGGTTAAATTAACCGTATGATATCATTAATACTTTATATAACTTTCGGACGAATTACTAAAATGAAAGAGTTGAAATGTGACCATGTTAGTCTCCCCTAACGCTCTCCCTACCGCGATCTCCACTACTGGACGGAATGCTGCTGACAGGTGCTACATGAAAATACATCCGCTATGCAACAATTCACTCTGGTTCCGCTTGTGTTTGGAACATCCTTTTTAAAATCCAAAAAAAAACAACCTATATTTCTGTTAGTTATTAAAATTAAGTATTATTAGTTGTACATATTTGTGCTTATACTGCTTTCTTCTCCTCCCTGAAATAGGTTGCCTTGACCAGGGGCAATGCTAGAAATGTGCACCACCATGAAGACCTCTCATGTGAAGCTCTTAAATAATAAAACATTTCTGGCATGTTCCTCATCTCTGTCTTGATGTCAACAATAATACAATTTTCCATATCCCAATTAATTTACCAGTAATATTTTAATGTGAGTTGTCCATCTAAACTATTGTCATTTCTTATGTGAAAGTAAATGCAGTTTTGTATAAACGAGATGTGCTCACCTCTGGTCTGTTAGAGCCTCTGATTTGTCCATGTCACCCAACACTGCCCACACTTGATGTAAGAAATCAGATTTAGGTTGAGAAATATGCAGTGCTGGGGCGTTTCGGGACTGCAACTGGGCACCACCTCTATAATGTAATTTCTGAATATAAAATGGATACATGTATGTCAATATTTTTTTCTTTTTGTTTCCTTTTTATATTCTCATGTCATAATATTGTTGTGTTTTTTTATGTGTATTAATAAAGAAAAAGAAAAAAAAAGCTCTCACTACAGATTAACCCCATTATCACACCCATGTGTGAATTGGCAGCATGTCTCTGGTCCCTCCCCCCCAAAGCACAGACCTTAATCCCTGATAATCTCTGAATCCATTGACAGCCTACAGTCATGGCTGCACCGAAGGAGAATTTACTGCCTCTTGGGTTTCTAACCAGCACAGAAAGAAACACTTTCACAAAACAAAGAGAACACAGGCTAAAAAAGAGGTAAGATCCTTGAATATGAAGTCAGGGAGAGGTAATGTCCTTATAAGTAAGATGCAGACCAAACAAATGTTTTTATGTCAACTGGAAAGTCAATTGTCAATTTAGGGGGTTGTGGGGGTAGAGAAGTGTGTGCGTGTGTGTGTGTGTGGCGTGAGTTACTACGATGCTGTATTATGATGACTCTCTTTATCTCACAGTGTCAACAGGAAAATGCTGTAGCAAGCAGATTTTTCTACTCCTCAGGGTCAGCAAGTGCACCCAAAAGGCATCAAGATGCTGTTCATCATCGTGTATGTTGGTGTAAATGTTTTAAATCTGTGTGTGTGTGTGTTTCTTGCAGCCGGGCAATGCACCTGCAGCAGCGCTGGCAGGAGCTGAGGGAGAGAGAGTTTACAGCCCAGCAACACAACAGGCAGCTGCTGCAACAGTTTGAGGAGGCCCAGGACACACTGAGAGAGATGTTAACGCTCACTGCCGCCATGAAAACTATTCGGGTGCACACACACAAAAACACAACAAACACTCACACTTTCCAATCTGTACTTTACGCCTGCTTTTTTTTGAAGCTCTGGTGCTGAGCCTTCTTCTTGACCTTTGACCCCTCCAGATGGAGTATGAACGGTACCTGGAGGAGAGTTCCCCCCGCTGGCAGCAGCAACTCGAGGAGAGAACACAGGCTGCTCTGGGGAAGGTACAAGACATTCACAGTCCTGACTCACAGTTTGTGGCCAACACATACAGCTGGTTCTGCCATTTTAATAGAGCCATCAAAATATACATTATTTGACTGAAGAAATGTTTGTATAAAATTCAACCATTAAACTCTCTTCTTGCAATTAAAAAAAGGGTGAACAGTGGTGTAACATGTAAAAGCCCTTTCTGCTCTGCCTATTAATCATAATCATTGGAAGTGTTCATGCAAAAGGGATTTCAGTTACTTTTCAGATGACACATTTTCATACCCTTCATGTCCAGTGAAAACCATGCATCTCCAAATTTAGTGATTTTGAATTTGAACGTTTCTGATAAACTGAAGGATGAAGGGTTTTTCTGGGAAGTAGTACAAACCTGAACATCTACAGTAGTAAAAGGCAACATACACATTAATGCAGCAGTATTGTAAATACAAAAACATCATATATAACAGTAAAACTCTGACAGGGACTATTTTGCTGCACAATGACAACTTTTACTTGAAATACTTCAAGTACATTTTGCTGATTATACTAACATACATTGAAGCAAGGTTTTGAATGCAGGACTTTTACATGCTGTGGAGTATTTTCACATTATAGTAATAGTACTTTTATTTCAGTAAAGACTCTGAATACTTCTTCTACCACTGCCTTTAACAGAGGATGGAGGAGTATTTGAGGTCATGTGTAAAGAACACAGAGGAGCGAGTGACGGAGTCCTCTGCAGATCGACCTTTATATTCACAAGGTTTGTCCTCCTCTTTATTCCCATTTAAAAAAAAAAATGAAGTTGTCACAATTATTCTTCAATTGTAATGCTTTTGTTCCTGACACATACAAACTCCTATCTAATATCTTTGTTGCAGGCCCTTCCACAATGTCACAAAAAACGGCTGCACCTCCAAAGCACTACAGCCAAAACCACCGCATGGACTACGACAAAGATGGCTCCCCTCGTCTCCCCTACATGCAGTCTTCCTGGCAGACCCCCCCTCAACCCCAGACGGCTAGGTTTCCTATCAGAGCACCCTGTCAACCTCAGGGTTCCTCTCAAATCCCTCCATCTTTCCTCCCACATCCTCACTCAGTCCAGCTCCACCCCCCCGCCTCTACACCCGGTCATCATCACCCCAGGCAAAGTCCACCAGGCTGGGCTTCTCTGCAGCTCGACTACCCTTGGTCCTGGGCTGCTGGTGCGGCGGGGATCACTTCATGCTCTGAGGCTCTGTTGGGTGAGCTCCACATGGAGGAGTCTCCTCCCGAGACGGGGCTGCCACGGGAGGAGGCTGACACAAGCCCAGCACCGAGCTCAAAGAGAGAGAGAGGTGGTGGAGGCAGGAGCAGCCATCTGTCCCAGGAGCTGGACATCAAGCCAGGTGGGAAAAGAAAATACAACAAGACTAACTTCAGTGTGTGAGCTATTTTGTCTTATGCATTTATAATTCCTGAGTAGATGTTTTCGTTCACCTCTGATATGGGTAATCATTTTTGTATGTGTGTATACGTGCTGTGTTTAGTCCGTCTGTCTGGTGGCCATGCAGAGAGCAGCGGGAGCAGCAGGGAGTCCAGTCAGGTGAGCAGAGAGAAGAAGAAGAGAGGCAGATCACAGCGTTCCTCCTCAGACAGAGAAAGCTGCGGCTCTCAGGAGTAAGTTATATCCTCTATAATATTCTATATTTATACATAATTGCAACAGTTTAACACTTGAATGAGAGTACTTCCAGTAGTCATCCAAAACAATCCCTTTTACACACATGTATGTTAGTTGTATTAGTTGTAATTGTAACACACAGAAAAAAGAGACTTCAACTTCAACTTTCATTTGAATAGTTTCTACAGGCTTGAAGAGGTAAAACCATGCAGCATTTGACTTATAAATCAAGCGCGAATTAGAAATAAGTGCGGCCACATATGTTTATGCCACCACGCGTTCATGCATTCACACACACACACA
Organism: Bovichtus variegatus; assembly: GCA_943593645.1. Lineage (NCBI taxonomy): Eukaryota > Metazoa > Chordata > Actinopteri > Perciformes > Bovichtidae > Bovichtus > Bovichtus variegatus. The sequence continues at coordinate 4,626,831 of CALSCE010009297.1, forward strand.
CAACCTCAAACACTTGACCGCCATGCAAAATTTCAACCACCTAGAGCAAAAACTGTCCGCCAAAGACTTGGGAAATGTTTGTGGGCCCACAAAGCGAGCTATGAAGACCCTGTTTTGTACAATTTTCTTTTTCATCCATTGCTCATTTCAGGTCCTCTAGGACTTCCAGTGCCATTGTCAGTGCTGTAGCCGCAGTGGCCCAAAGCTCAGAAAGTGACGGTTCATCAGACAAAGGCAGAACCAGCACGAACAGGAGGACGAGGAGAAGTGGGGGGCTTACTGTTGGATCACCAAGGGCTGAGAAGGTGACGAAGGGAAACAGGGGAGGTGACTCAGGGAGTCACAATGAGGAGAGTCAGTCGACTAGTGAGGAAGTGGGAAGTCTAATTCAGGAATCCAAAAGTGAAGAAGTGGCTAATCAAAGTCCTGATGATAAATCAGAAAGCTGTGGGGAGGAGTCTGGATCCCAGAGGGAGGAGGAGTCTGGATCCCAGAGGG
>CALSCE010009297.1:4627338-4667619 GCA_943593645.1 Bovichtus variegatus
GGAGGAGTCTGGATCCCAGAGGGAGGAGGAGTCTGGATCCCAGAGGGAGGAGGAGTCTGGATCCCAGAGGGAGGAGGAGTCTGGAAGTGTGAGTATAAAGATTGATAACGGAGGAGGAGATGAAATAGACAAGCAGGAGAGGAGCAGCTCTGAACAAAGGGATGAGGACGATCCAGGAGACGGAGAAGGACAAGAAAATGATGGCGACGCTGAAGAAAAAGAGAGCAATCAGACAGATGAAGAGCAAGAGAGAGACGTGGAGGATGATGATGATGATGATGAGGCTTCTGAAAGAAACAACACAACAGATGAAGAGCAAGAGAGAGACGTGGAGGATGATGATGATGATCAGGCTTCTGAAAGAAACAACACAACAGATGAAGAGCAAGAGAGAGACGTGGAGGATGATGATGATGATGATCAGGCTTCTGAAAGAAACAACACAACAGATGAAGAAGAGGAGACAGGAGTGGAGGATGAGGTGGAGGAAAAGGGCGATGGTGAAGAAGAACAGCCAGGCAGGTTGAAGAATGAAGATGGTGAGGACGGAAAAAAGGGTTCGGCATCTTCTCAGGATGAAGAGGTGGACGGGGATGAGAGCGAAGGAGGTGAGGACAACCTAGAGGACGGGGAGTCGGATGAAGAGGAGCAGAGAAGAGACGAAGCAGGAGAACCAGAGGAGGAAAGAGATTCAGATGACAGCATCATCTTACCACAGGACAAGTAAGATAATTAACCCCAATGCATCACAAGGGACATTTTTTAAAACTTTTTTCTGTCATTTTGGCAAGAGTGAGGTTTATTGTTGCTTTTTTCTCTTGAATTTAAGAAGATTAACCTCAGCTCCTATAATGAATCTATAATAAACTGTAGTCAAAATATACTCAGACGCTCAAGGAAAAAACTGAAAAAAATTAAATCATCTTAAAATCATGCATTCTCTTATATCTTTTGACTATTTTCCACCCGATTGAGCCATTTTCTCATTATATTATGTGCTTGATGCAATGCATCGAAATCAATGTTGTTGCTTATAATTGACATACAGAAAATAATTACATTTTGTGTAATATAATACAACATATACATCATTTTATGGCAGCTTTCAACATCAGAGCATTTTTAAAAAGGGATGCACAACTGTTGAATAATTAATTGATCTTATCACAAATGACAGCATCTGGAATTTATGCAATCTGTTGTTTTCAGATCTAAAAAGATGCACATTACTCCCGAGGAGGCAAGTCAAGAAGATGATGAGGAAGAGGAAGCGAGTAAAACAGGGTCCTCTGACGATGACTCAAATGAGTTCAGTGATGATGATGTTGAGCATTTACTTGCACCTCAAGAACAATCACAGGAAAAAGAGTGAGTTCTGATTTTACTTCTCCGATGGCAAAATATACACCATGAAATATGCATCTCACTTTTTTATAAAAAAATATATTTCCAGAGAAAAGGACCTGGAAGCTGATGTGAAACCCAAAGGTACAGTAATGTCTTTAATTAAAAGATGGACTGGATATATACAATATATACACAAACCTTTGTTTTTAAAGATGTTGATCTGTTTCATTTATTTTTCAGCAATTTGTGACAACGTGGAGATTTTTCAAGTGGAGCCGGACAAATCAACAAAGTCAGATCACCCAAGTGACTCTGATGAGTTTGACAACTTTTATGGCTAAATGTGTCTCAACTGCCGAAATGTGGGAAAAAAAGACAAAACCCTACCTCAGCATTTAGTGTCGCATCAGAGTATTATATAAAAAGTAACTTCTGTTAAAAGTAATCTTGATGGATTTGTTTTATGATGTTTGACCAGAAATGGATATCTAAATGTTGCATTATTACCCATCTACACAATCCACGACATTAAACTGCATAATATACATATTTAACAATTCTTTTTGGACTACAAAAGATAAAGGATTTTTGAGGAGGTTTCGCTCTCCTCCCCTCACAGCCTTAGAAAGACATACACACGATACATGAGGCAACACCAGTGGTTGTAAGAGAATTCTACAAAACAGTACAAAGAGTGACAATAATTTATTGAAAATAGATTGCTATTGCTGTGACCGAGTGTCTGATACTCCACCACAGTCATGACACCACCAACCAGACATGTTTGCCATATGAGTAAAACATATATATATTTTTTTTGAAGACAACCGCGTACCTGGAAATGCACCACGTTCAAAGTAAGTCAGCTCATTTCTGGCGACAACGAGCATTCAAAGTCTTTTTTTCATTTTAGATTTTCACCACCTGAGCAGCCACACAGGGGCTCACTCTCCGCCCGTCGTCCGATGTAGCGCTGCGCTGAATGAGCAGCCTGCCGTAGGTCCCGCCCACCTGACCTTTGGTCAGCCGTCCAGGATTGACACATACACAGCCGACCACATCCTGACGGCGGGGGAGAGGACATTTAATAAAAGACATAATGTGTAAAGTAATCAAAAAAGAAAACGCCCATCTTCAATTTTAAAATCAACAATTCCCATTGGAATAAGAAATTTTACATTTTTCCAGTAAAATTTTATTTTTTTCAAGAATTGTTTCTTCTTTTCAGAAGTTAACAGGTTGTTAAACCTCATTGTTTGGTTTCATTGCTAAATTATATCATAAGTTCCTTAAAAATGTTGTTTTTTGGTATTATGAAACTGAACTGCACTGAAGCTAAACTTATTTTCATATTGGCATTAATGCATTAAATGACATCGGAGCCTGTAATCAATAACTGGGCTACATGTTTGTATCGAGGATGTGAACAGAAGGTTTGTACCTTGACAAAGTAGCGCAGCTCGGAGGGAACAATGAGGACGTCGGGGGTCAGCGGCATCTGACCGAAGCTCTGGAACTTCTCATAATCCATGTTGACCTCCTCCACAGGCGGGTACAGCGGGTAGTAACTGGAGTGAAAACACAACCATGGGGGTCATTAATGTTGGAGCATCTTCCAAATTCAGAGAACGAGTGAACTCTTTTAGGCCTCCTACCTCCTCTGGGTCAGCATGTGTTTCAGTATGCGTGAAAATCTGTCCGTTCCAGTGCCGCTGCAACACAATACATTTTCAATTTCAATAGAACACTGTACAGTAAGGACATTTATTGAAATTTATAACAAATATTATTCAACTTCTGCTTCTAATATTTAAGTAAAATCCCATAGAAAGACAGAGGACGGGGGATGAAAGGAGGTCTGTTCATGTGAAAAATGTAACTAATGTTAAGAATCCCACTAAACATTCAGTTTTTAAAACACATTTTCCTATCATTCCTCCATTTGTGTGAACATTGGAAATCTTCCTCACCAGCTGATCTCCTCTGCGCCCATGTGGAACAGGATGTCAGTGGACGTCAGGCCAAAGGTGACACCGTCAATCAGCAGGGTGCAGGGGTCAGGGACCAAGGTGACACGCTGCCGAGCACAAAAAGAAATAATATATGAGACTAATAAGACATTCATTAAACTGACAACTTTCTTAGCTCCTCTGCTTGAATCTTGTTGACACCATTTTTGGTGGACAACATTTCTAAACTTTTCAATGACTTTCAAGGACCCATAATAAAAATGAGGATTCACAACCTTTAAGTGCACAAACAGAACTGTATAGTAGCTGAACTTCTCTCCAAATACGTTATGTCAACACTTACAGTAGATAAATTTAGCGTTGTGTTACATTACGTGGAAGGCTTCCCACAGAAGATGAATGTAACAATTTATTTCATTAAACACAACATTCCACGACTTTTCTAAAAAACTTTCAAGGATTTTACTAATTTCATGGCTTTTCCAGGGCTGGAAGAATGACATTTAAAAATTCCATGACTTTTCTAGGTTTTCCATGACCGTGGGAACCATTGGGTGTTGCTAAAAGTTAAAATGATATGATAATTATAATGATAATTACAATGAGGCTTTCCATGTGCTCATCAGCGAGTAATAAACAGGGTCTGAAGTTTTTCTCTGCCACTTCTGAAATATATGTAGAGGCTTTAGCATTGTAAACACTGAGTCCGTGGTACCAGACAGGAGAAACATGGAATATATCATGAAACCTTAACCTATTTTTTTAATTTAGGAATTGCCCTTTAAAAATATTAATATTTTTCAGTCAGGTCTTTGTGTGTCTGACCTGGGTCTGGTCCTTGCTGAGGTTCGGCAGAGGGAAGGGAGGCTGTGGGTAGATGAAATGATGGTGGATGTCTCTCTGGGAGGGCACAAACACCAGGCGGCAGCCAACACTGAATAAAAGAAAGCATTAACATTTTCTGATGAGGGCACATTACCATGAGCAGGGTTGGCTTTATAAGAGTAAAATTCAAGCACCTTCAAGGTACGCAAACCAAATATTTCCAGACTCTCGAAGCCTTTATAAATCACATCTAAAATTGTTACAATAAAAGGAATAGAAAAAAATGAAGTTTACTGAATTCATTTATACCCACAGTAATCAATCTATATTGCTGTTCATACTTTGATTATACGTTTTGATCAAGATTATTTATTTGCTTGCTAAGGACTTATCGAGCTATGAATGACGAGTAAACACAAGAAAAAGGACTTTTACATGAATGATTGTGTAGATGAAACACCAAATTATGTTGAAAAATCAAGCGTTTTTAAAGGACGTTATTCAAATTCAGACACATTCCTAACCTTGAAAACATTACGTTTATAATTAAGAATTTTCCAAACTTTCCAAACTTAGTATGAACCCTGCACGGGGAAAATACCGCTCTTTAATCAGCTAAAGAGTTAGGGGAGATGCAGTATGAGACGTACCTATTGGTCCCATCCACAATGCTTTCGATACATCTTGAGAAAATGGCCTCAAACGTCTCGGTCACCTGAGCTTTCTATTTCACAAAAAGGTGGAGAGAGAAAGATGGTCCCATAAAATGCACGATCAACCAACGAGAAGAGCTGGACACAAGAAAAGAATGTGTTGAACAAAAAGGAATTCACATCGTTTTAAAATGCAAAACATTTGATCTAGGAGCAGTGGGTTTCTGGGATAAGAGACACAAACTGTCCGCTGTTAAACGTACCTCAATTTGTTCGTGTTTGGAATCCACAAACGGGCCCAGCTGGAGAACAAAAAAAACAAAAAAGAATTAGAAAAACCCAATACATGAAGAAGAAAAGGTAATGAGCATTTTGTGCATCTTGCAAGACATGTATTTCTTTGTCCACCTGCATGTGGAAGAAATGCTGATTATGATACAAGAGACAAAAAGTAAGAGCGAAAGAGAGACTTTACCAGCAGGCAGACATCAGGACGATCCCTGATAATGACATTGATCAGGTCCAGCAGAGGGTCAAAGGTCAGGCTGTCAGAGGGAGTGTACGGTCCGCATGCCACCAGTACATTCAAGGGCTCTGCAATCACATGAGATGATGAGTGTGTGCAATAACTTACACGAAAGAGACAAATAACTACAGCTTACTTTGACATAAGCAGAATGCAGTCACTCCTGATATTACTGCTGAAGGCTTTAATGATGAACAATAAATAAAATCATTACAAATGTCATCCACCAACATCACTTACTTTCATCCATCTCCGTTTTCACCTCCGAAGTGTAGAAAGGAAGAGGGACCCCCTAAAAAAGACAAGTCTATTAACAGAAGATAAACAAACATGCAGTTCTAAAAGTTAAGATACTCTGAACCAATACATTTACATTTTACTTTTTTTAATTTTTTTTTTTTAAAGTAAACGTTGCTTTGTTAAGACATTATCTTTGACTCTCTTTATGCGTCGGCACGAAGAAAAAACGTGTTACTTGCAGCTGACCTCATAGAGTTTGGAAGCCATCAGCTTTCTTCCGGTTGTGTTCATTCCCTCCATCACCACCACCTGAGGAAAGAGAGCAGAGCTTCATACACTGCAGGCAGGCAGGCGGTTATTTATTAGATTTATTTAGCTACTTATGTGGAATTTGTTGATTGGTTGTCAGAGTTCTCGGTCAGACGCTGGGGAGTCTCCTGCCCAGGTCCTTGGCATGCTCCGTTACTCTTGGTGGCCGTGTATCCTGCTGCACACACACCTCGGTGCACAGGAAAAGGAGAGACCACCGTTCTGTGCGTGTTCACTAACACTGCCATCACAATGCACTCTAGTCTAGCGACTCACAAGGGCAGAATATTAGGGCTGTACAGAGTGTCATCTCTTTACATTCAAAGCTTCTATTGAGGTTTTCCAATTAAAAAATTATATAAATGTAATTTATGGTGCAGTTAAATTGCTGCTAGGCGACACGGCAACAAATATGGAAGAAAACAGAATATTTCAGACTTTTGTACTTTACAACGCTCTGGAGTTATTGGAAATGTTTGGATCACGTGAGGCGGAAACCAGCCTCTGGAATCTAATTTTACAAATAGTATATTACTAATAATATTAGTGTAGCCTAATCTTTATGTGCAACAGTGCAGAATGAATAGACACGCAAAAAAGGAAATTCATTCGAGTCGATTTAACGTTCGAATGTCAAAGTTATGAATGAAGCTTCGAACGATTGGGTAGAGAAGACATGACTCACTAATGTCAGAAACAATTCTTAATACAGTTAAAAACAGACTTTCAAAGCAGACCAATCTGTAGCTTGGACCAGACGTTTCCAGCTGCTCACCTGACCAGGAAACAGGGAGTAGTCTTTCAGCTCCGATAGATCAACAGGTACTTGCTGCCCGCCTTGCTCCGGTCCCGCCTCCAACAGAACCGAGTGTGCGTTCAATTTGCCATTACTGTCACAGCAAACCTGACCCAACACGGTTATACCGTCCTACAGGCGGAGAGAGATTAAAAACACACCAAACTGAGCACTCAGGCAATACTTAATCATGAGTTTAAGGCTTCTATGACTTTAGAGGCTGCAGTGAGGCCTCTGTACCTGAGCAGGCAGAGAGACGGGAGAGAACTCTTCGATGTGGAAGTGAGACCGGAGGCTGTCGCCGAGCTCCTCGATCTTCTCCGTCAGCACTGGGGAAAATAGAAAACAAAGATCTTCAACTTCAAACGATGTGTAATCATGAACAGTTTTTTTTTTTTTTTTATTTAGCAGGGGGTACATCGTTTGATTTCTGATTGAAGAGAAATGTAGGAATGTAAGTGTTGTATGAGATAAAACATTAAAAGGACTCTTCCCCCCCAGTTTTATGAATTTGCAGGTTCTTTATGTTTTGCCTCTCACCGTTTCGAACATCGCGCAGCCTCTGGAACATGTACTTGTAGCTGCTGCGGAGCGAGTCCTCAGGCCCTTCCAGGAGCTCCAGCTGGACGTTGGCGCCCAAATCCTTCCTGCCCGCCCAGCGGGTGCCCTGCACGGCCCCAAATGAAACCACCACCTCCCCTTTCGCTCCTCGCTGGCTGTACTTCTGTGAGGGTGTTGTACTTCCAAAGAAAGAAGGGTTTACTATACTATTACTATAATAGAAAGAGCAAGATAAAATGTAATAACAATAAGAGTAGAGGAGATTACTGTGTTAATAAAGAAACATTACACTTGGAAACACAAGCAGAGGTTCATCTGATAAAAGTGATGTTCAGACAAGACTGAATTATTCTAAAGTATGTCGTTTGTTAACAAGTGGACAAACTTCAAGCTTGTGTTTGTGTGGATTCAGCCGTTTCCCAGCAGCTCACTGACTGTTGTCCGTCTGTGTTGCTGCAGAGTACCTGGGAGAAAAGCTGGCAGGAGACAGCAGCAGGCCCGGGCTGGTCAGCAGAGCTACACTTCTTTTTGAATGAGGGTGTTCAGGAGTGGCCAGCGCTCGCTTCTGAGAGCCCTGCACATGCACACACACATAGACGCACACACACATCAATTGCCATTGTGGCTTTCCGCTCGCTGTTCAGTCTTCTTGAGCTTTTAAATAAATAACCACTAATAGATTCGTAGGAACACTGAGACAGAGGAATGTAACTTTACACCCCTGTGTAGTTGGATCAAACTATTTTAGTAATCCGATTACTGCATGCTGCATTATAAGTGTGCATGCAAGTGAACAGTCAGTGTATAGCTGGAAATATTTGTTTATTTTCTTCTATGACTTGTTCTTTTACTGTTTTATGGAGGCATTTTTTAAATATCTTTTCATTCTTGTGAAGCACGTGTGATCTTGCTCTATGAAAGGTGCTATACTAAATCAACTTTACTCATTTACTAATAGGTTGGGATGCTCCCGATTGGTCAAAAATCAAAACACGGAACTTAAGAGTCTCTGATACAGGCCTCAAGTCATTTCTTATTTTATATTGTGCTTCGCCTGCCAGCTGCACCTAACAATTACAAACACACACACACACACACACCTCATTGTAGTGGAAGTCGCATCATTATCACACAGGAAGGAGGCCTCAACCTCCCTCATGGTGGACACATCTATTCATGTTCGCAAAAATATAATTATAGCAGGAGATTCCCTCACACACCCGATCATACAGAGATTCTCTCTGAACTTTCTCCACTAACGGACCTAGTTACTCGTAGGCTTTCGTGACCTTTCTACCATTCGTTTCATACTTACTCTGATCATCTCTGCTTCATATCCGAATATGATTAAAAAATAAACACATCTAAGTTATGCATTGATTGTGTAAATAACCCAATTTCCTTCAACAGCACACACAGCGAGGGTCGAGCAACTACTTCATTTCACTTTAAACGTGTATATCTCAACCGAAAGAAAGTGTCTGCGGTCAAAAGTGACAGCTTACCTTAGCCGGAGTAGAGTAAGCGTCCAGTAGATTCTCCTCCTCTTCCTCAACTTTGATTCTGAACAAATAATGTCAAGGACTGTAACACAAACAGCTTCTTAAAAACCCATCTTTGTCGGCAAACCTTCTTATAAATCACATCCTTGTTGTATTCTTTTGTTTGTTATTGTTTGGTCTCTCATTGCTCTGTGTTGTATATTATAATCTATTTTTACTTACTAAATCATATTTATATGTTTCGTGTGTGTCTGAGAAATACTGTGCGTTTTAAAATGTGCTTTATATAAAGATGTAATTACTTACAATGGCATTAACGTACAGTCATGGCAGACAAGAGATACATTTTTAAAAGGTTAAAGATTTAAAGTGTTTATTTGTTCTGAGTTTTCTGTGAAGGATACAAGTCCTGTAGTGAGTGGATGTCTCTGGTTCTGTTATGAGTTTCTTCTTTTCTGAAGCTTTGTTTGGATTTATTCTTCTTGTTCAACACCTGCAAAGAAATGACAAAAACCGGTGTGACAGTTAGGGCAGTGCATTGACAAACAGAGGGCAACGACATCATTAACACAATCCATATGACAAAAAGAAATATGAATTGATGTTCCTGTTACCTCATGTTCAAAATGCTCCAGGTTGTCCATGGTGAGTTTGAGTCCATTGTTTGTGCTGCTGTAGGCCACCCACTCCAACACCATCTCATCTGCCTGTATCCTGTTACAAATACACTGCTCCACCACTGAGGGACAGAGGACACAAGGGATAGGAAGGAGAGCAGGTACAAAGGGAGATGTAACAATACGATGACTGCAAAAACAGTACAGAGGCACCATAAATGTGACTTTTCAAAAATGACTTAAATAATATAGCGGTGGAAGATAACTACAGCACACACAAGTGTACATTCATCACTCTGAATTGAGCACATATAAAGCAAACATCTGAATAATGATTACAGATAATTGTGTACGTCACTGAGACTTGGTGCACATACAATGGTTCAAAATTAACAATATTTTTTTAAAATTACTTTTATCATAGTTTTGCTTAATTTATTCCTTTATCACAGACACACTAAGTAACATAAATGTGATGTAAATGTGGCAGATTTGTCCAGCTGCAGTCACTGTCAAGATTGATGTTAGGCATTGAAAGACAAAAGAACATAAAAAGCCCAAGTAAGAATGAGACAGAGCCCAACTAAAAAGAAACAGTGGTATATCTTTTACTGACGTACAAGTAGTAATACCACAGTGTAGAAATACTAAAAGTACATATTAAGTAAAAGTATTTGAATAAAAATATGCTTAAAGGAGCAAAAGTAAAGAACTCAATATGCAGAATGAACCATTTCAGAATTATTTACATTATAATAATACATTACTGGATTATAATTATTGATGCATTAATGTGTTGATCACTTTAATACTGCAGCTGGTAAAGGTGGAGCTAATTTCAACTACTTTATATACTGCTCTGCTGGGTATTTTAATCCATAATAGTACATCATTATTTATTAGTTGATTTATACTTTGTATTAATAATCGGTATCTAAACTAACGAGTAACGAAAGCTGTCAAATAAATGTAATGGATTAACAAGTGCAATATTGGCTTCCAAAAAAGTAGTGAAGTATAAAGGTAGCATAAAATAGAAATACTCAAGTTAAGCACAAGCACCTTAAAACTGTACTCAAGCACCGTAGTTGAGTTAAATACCACTACTGTGAACCAGACACTGTATATACGGTATATCATATATAACATATAACGATAGCAGTACAACCGCGTAACGTTACACAATGTTTACTATTGCTGGTATTCTTAGCTACTTTTGAAGAAACGGACACACATTAGCATGTTTTAGCTACTTACTCTTGTCGAGGACGGTGTCATCTGGGCAGTCTATGTTGAACATTTCCAGCTCTGGTTTTAGGCTTTCTCCGGTTACTAGAGCCATTGTTTTAAGCTGTAAAGTTACTTTATTGTGTAGTAATGGAGGGGCTACAACGTACAAGGACTTGATGATACCTGGTAGCTAACTTTAGCTTTGCTCTCCCGTCATAGCAACTCTGACGAGCTAATTCTCTTAATATTTCGATTTATAAATACTAGTTACATCAAATATCTTCTCGTGAGATGCCAGAATAACACATCAGATGCTCATTTCATTTTACCGCGAAAAAGTACTGCTGGTGTTGGCGGCCGGAAGTTACGTCACATCCCATAACAATAATAAGCGGAAGTCAGCAGCGCCACAAAAATAAAAGCCTCCAGCTCCATCTAGTGGTCACCACGGGAGCGTTTATTTAGTTTGAACCCTCAGGACTGTCAACATACTTTTGTTTCACCAGTCTTGTTTTCCTAGCTTAACTTGTTTTACAAACACAAACAATAGCGTGAACTACAGTACTATATGATGCAACCTTACATTGAAGTACAGATGTTCACGTTGTTAGAAAGTATTCAGATCCTTTACTTAAGTAAAAGTACTAATACTGTAAAAATATTATGCTACAAGTAAAAGACCTGCATAGAAAATGTCACTTTCAGTAAAACTATGTAAGTATAATCAGAAAAATGCACTTAAAATATTATAAGTAAAAGCACTCAATGCAGAAACATTTAAATCAATTAAGTCAATCCAAATAATTAAAACAATTAAAAGGTAAAGCAGAAAATCCTCACATTTGAGAAGCTGGAACCATAAAATAAAGACATATACAATAATTGCTCATTCAATTTCTGTTGATGAACTAATTGTTCCAGCTGCATGTGTACATGTTCATATCTTCCGTGTGCAACTAAAGCACACTAAAGTTATTAAATCATTGTAGTGAAGTAAAATGTATTATATTTCTCCTTTAAAATGTAGCTGAGTAGAAGTAGAAAGTGGCATGAGAGTACCTCAAATTTGTAATTAAGTACAGACCTTGCGTAAATGTACATAGTAACATTGCACCACTGGTTATTGTACCATATTATTTATTTAGGGGTACATAATTAACAAAAAAATCAACAAAGGATTATCTCAAATTAGAAATTCAGTTTAATGTAAATCTCTGTTTGAAACTTTTTCTATTTCTATTTACTGTGTTGAAAAAAAGAACATTTGATGTTTCACACAAACTATTTTTCAAATTAAAGGTTAATAGCTATTTCCATCACCACCACATTTACAACATGCACCACTACTAGACTTTAAAGTGCAAAAATATAATTTTTAGTGTGAGCCGCTTCCACGGCCTTCAACCAGAACAAAACAAACACAGAAATGCTCAGATTTCTGTTCTGGTGGGCTCATCGCTCTCAGGATATTCCTCCATCTGTGAAAGTGATGTGGTGTCAGATTGTGGATTAAAATAACATGACTAAAAGACCTCAAGTGCGTCTACAGTAACTGGTTGGTGTCAGTGAACAACAGACATCCCACTCACCTGAGCTGAGTAGCAACTGTTCTTTGGAGTGAATTTCCAAGACGTCACCCTCCTCAGTGATTGACGGAGGGAGACAGACAGGTCGTGAGTGTCGCTCATCTGACAAACACATACATTATGGATGCATACCTCTGTCACCCTCTGTCACATTAACATGTGTTGACACATGTTAATGTACATTCCTGTATGTTACGAGTGTATATACAGTGTACAACCTGATACCTTCTTTGCCAGTGGCATCTGAAGTGCATTTTTTACATTTTTTTTATGAACTATAAATTGTTTTAATTTTTTGTTTCACACCTTCATGCTGTTCAGACAGGCGTTTCTGAAGTCCATGTTACTGCTGGAGCTCACAATACTGATGGACGAACTGAGAATCACCTCAGCAGCTGAACGCATCTTCTGTTGGTTCTTAACACCCAAACATAAACAGTTAGGGCCCAAATCAATAATTCATTTCAAATAAATGTATTGATTCTTTTACCACTTAATTTGATTATTGGTTGAATCTATGAAACGTCAGAAAATGTCACCTCCCAGAACAAGCAACGCAAATCCCAAAGACATTCAATTTTCAGTGATAAAAAGCAGAGAAAAGCAGCAAATTCTCAGATTTGAGAAGCTGCAACCTGCAAATGTTTGAACTCTTTTATTGATAAACGACATCACCAATAAACGTATTATCAAAACTGTTCTTGATTCATCTTCAACAACAGTATAGCCGATAAGTCAATTAAGTGCTGAAGCACTACACATTATATAAAATTGTCGAAATTCTGAGGGAAAAAAAAACAACCATACGTGATTAAAGAAATATATTCCTCTCTGGCAGTTACTGTGTATGTCAGACTTGCCTTTTTTCTTTGATTTTGGCCTTTCAGTGTGTTCTTGAGCTCTGTCTGCAGGGCTTTTGTCACTGCCTGCCTGTTGTTGTTCAGAATATCCTCCAGGTGGCGCTCTATCAGCACCTCTGTGGCTGTGGGAGGATCACAGACACAGGAAAAAGGATGTAAGAAAGGACAACTTTAACACCGTCTTTTGAGATTGCACATGCAGCTCTCTCACCCATCATATCAGAGAGCTGGTAGGTGAAGGGGTCACTGTGCTGCAGGAAGATGTAAAGCAGGAGACTTTGCCGTATTGTCGCAAGACTTGATTCTTGCTCTGGATCCTCACAGCTTTCTTGCTCTACTGTGAACACAGTGCCACCGCTGTGCACAAGATCTGCAGAGGATGTTAAACATTTTTTTTTTGCAAAGTTACAACGAGAAGGAAACGATTGGAAAACATGACTATTAGTGACGGTATTCACTTTAAACAGTAAACACTGCAAGTTCACACTGGTACAGCGATGGGATGTAACAATAACAACATGTACGTAACATTGTGGTAATGGAAGACGCACCTTTGGGTTGGGCAACTAATTGTTACAACATTTGCTTTCACGGCTCTGATGTTAAAACTTGAGTTCACTCAAGTTTGATAAGTCAACAGATGTTAACAATCTTTTCTTGGGTGTAAAGTAACAACAGTTCTGAGGTTAATACCTCAAAATGCATCCCTTTTCAGGCCAGAGTAAACCGAAATGTAATGATTATAACAGAGGATCTTCTCTCTAGCAACCAAAGTCCAGAGCAGACTGTATTATGGGGCTTTTTTTTGTTTATATTCTGTATAGTAAATGAATAAGCTACTTGTGATTTATGTAGACCTGTGGTTTTGCTCGTGGTTGTGATTCACTGTGTAATCTACAACGACAAGAAATACCTATTATGCAAGAGCAGTTTCTGGGAATTCAGCCAAGTTTTAAGTAATAGAGAGCTTATTTAGTGACGATTAAGCTTAGTTCCAGAAAAAGTGCCTCTTACAGTAAACACGATCAGCTCAATTCAGCTCACACATGGTCTACGATAATCCTAGACTCAAGTCAACTTTTCAATTAACTGATTATAAGAAAGAAAATCTCAAATTGAGGAGTAAATTAAGGCTGAAATTAAACATTCAGGAAGGCTGTCTGTTATCTGGACACAACCACCTGCTGGCCAACAGAGACCAATTCAATAATAATAATAATAATAATAATAAGAAATATTTTGTTGTACATGTGCCAGTACTTTGCAGTCAAAAACTGCATTTAAAAAACAAACGTCACCCGTATATTACTTTATTTTTACATATTAGACAAAACACTAATATTTATACCTGCAAAATATTGAATTGTTTTATTCTTTAAAAAATCTACCTGTGGAAACTGAGGCAAGATTTATGTAAGATTAGATGTTGGCAACTAAACACATTTAGGTAAGGTCAAAACATATATATATGTAAATACCAGTGGTGTGTAGTAACACATTACATTTACTCTGCTACATGTATATGTATGTGTCATTTTCTTAAATAAATTGTACTTCTGAGAATACTTTTTACTCTTACTCGAGTACATTTGCGATATGAACTTCTACTGCGTTACATTGGGTTAGACACTTCTCATAAATTTTACTGATACATTTAGCTATAAATCATTTTTATAATCAGCTGAGCTCACACACACAACAACAATTGTCCAACAGCGAGAGATAGAATAGAAGATCCCCCCCACCCACCCCCACACTCTGTGAACCCTTTCAGCACCCCGAATCTCTGCTATGAGAAGGTTTTTGTTATTTGAAAGCACAACTACTTCTTGCATCACAATTAAAGTAAGCCGCTAGTGCAGATTGGTTGCATGTGGACTGAATTCACAGGAGAAAGATTTTTACAAAATGCAGACAATCATTTCACTGCTGAAGCCCAGATTGTCTCAGTGTTGGAGCCTTTTCTCTCCAAGTGCTGTTACTAAGGCTTTTTTGTTACTGTATTCTGTATGTGTTCTTTTTTCAACTTTCCATTGTTCTGTCTGGTTTCATTTATGTGATCCAAATCATGGGCCTTATGTGATCCATTAAAGTTTTTATAGGAAGCTTTAGGCAAGGTCTGTGTGCTTATTCTCTAACAAATCTGGTTGAAATTAGTCTTATTCAACACAGGCCTCATGAAGTGTTTCAGAAAGTCCCTAAAACAGGATTAATTGGCCTGTACTTTTATTTTACCTTGTGCAATGAAACCGGATTTTACCTTTCCTCTAGAAAATTACCTAAAATGTATCCTGGCCATCAGTTTGTGTTCATCAGCGGTTGCTGTCTACCTTTGAAGGAGGAGCAGTGAAGACCGTGCAGCCCCAGGTCCTGACAGTCCAGATGAGCAGGGAGGTTCTGGAAGAAGGTGGAGGGGCCTGTGACTGGAACATTGCTGGGTCCGTATACCAACACCTGGACACATGTGAAGTCAAGGAAGACTAATCCCAATCAGATGCCCGAGCCACCTCAACTGTATCGACACAAAGGAGCAGCAGTTGTACTCGAGGTACCGCCAGATGTCTGATTTCACTGTTTAGGTAATTACCCAAAGATTATGACCTTATGTGAGGATTGGAATGTAGCTCGACCGGGGGGAGGGGGGCTGTGTCTGACAATTTCTGTAACTTTATGACACGGAGGTAAGAAAGTAAGCTGGGTTTGAACTCTAGCGCCCTTTTTTTATTTGGTATACAGCTATTTCTGCAGTTTTCATGTGAACAACAAAGTGCAACATCATGAAAGCCTTCCAGGAGAGGGTACGTCTGATTCAATCCACCTCTTTTTATGCACACTTTCAAATAGGGAATTAAAAGTTTTTCCAGCAGAGTACAATGGCCTCATGACCCTCATCCCTGCTTTCACACAACAAACTGTCCCAGTGCACACTGGGAGTCACAGACAGATAAAAAAACAGCAAAGGATATTTGTATGTGAGTGAGTTGTGTTGCCAGATTGGGGTACTGCATCACACAGGGGCTCAGGAGTGTTACAGTCTGGATGCTGAGCTCCCCAAACAGGCCCTGGTCCATGGCTGCAGGTGGGATACTGAGTGGCAACCGGCCTCCAAGGACAGGGTGTCCTCCCTGACACCAGCATCCTTTCTTCACGCACTCTGGAGGCCTTTAAACCAAGGAGAGAGAATCACTTTCTATTAACAACAGTGGACAATGCAACATGCTTGGGTTGCATTAATAGATGAAGATTATAATAATAATTAGAAGAAAAATATGTGTGTTACACGTCGGTAGCTATTGGGTTCTATTATTTTTCTACCACAGATGAAATAATAATAAAAACAGCAATACTGACTGTGTTCTACAGGTGACATCCAAGATCAGTGACCGTTGGTTTTCCCACGCTTTATTCTTGATCTTCACACTGCAAGAATATAAACACAACGTTAGCACTTCATAAAAACAGGGCAGAGTACTGAGCCTTTGTGTTTGTTATCATGTTGTTACTCCTAAAGACAAAAACATAGCAACTTGACTTACTTTTCACTACTGACCCTCAGACTTTTGCATGTTTAAGTAACTTTATATAACACATACTTTTTGAAACAAAATAGATTAATTCTGCTTAATACACCGTGACTGAAGGAATCATTGCAGAATGTAACATGCAGTTTTGAGTTAAACTGTTCTATCAGGTCATCTAACAGGTGGGAAATTTGCCAGATTTACCAGAAAAGAAGGCTTAGGCTTTACTTGCATAGTTCACTTCAGTCATACCTAAAGTCTCGCTGGAAGGTCTGCTGACTGGATTTGAATTTGAAGTGGATTTTAATCTGTGAAAAAGAAGTGCAGTCAAATTCTTGTTACCCATTTTAAAACAATACAGTGGATACATGTCAGAGGAAAACAGATCCTACCTTTGCGTTAGCCAAACTGTACGTGTGTAGGAACGCTTCTATACGAGCACAACACTCTGGACTGAAAAGTCTTGCATCTTTCATCTGTACAGTGCAAAGTATAAACAGATATGATATATTAAATGAAAAGTGTAGCATTTTTTGGATAAATTTGGTAAAATTATTAAAATCAATAAAATGATCCCGCCCATATATCTTGGGACATTCTTCCGACATATAAAGAGGTTACTACAGTGCTGAAAAAAAAAGACATCACTCACCCCCAATATCAGTAATTATAGAAAAGGAAAACGGTAGTTTGTACCTGAAAAGACCGGAGTAATCTGAGGGAACCATACAGGTCAGTGAAGGCACACAACTCCTCAGGGTCAGGCGGAGGACAAGGACACGCACAGGGAAACATACACTCCTTCAGATCTGTGAGGATTAATTTAGTAATACGAGGTGATGTGGTGCACAAAAGAGGAAGATGTGTGTATATGTTAGGTGTGTCTATACATACCAGGTTGGAGTGCTTTCATGTTAATCCCTATGCACCAGGGACCGGCAGCTGCAACTGCACCACAAATAAAAACCCTGTTACAACACTTGCTGTACGTGCCATTTGTCCTGTAAGTCCTAACAGCTGCCGGCAACAGTCACTTTGTTTTTTCATTCTCTTTACAATAGAGGGAACAAAGCTCATTTCAGATCTTGTTCTAATAAAGTTTTTTTCTCCAGTATTCAAATCCAGGCTAAAATCAGTCCACATAATTGTGTATTCTCATAAAGTGACTAATTTATCATGTCTTTATTAATGAGGTAATCTGTTTCTCCCGTTGGACTGGACTGATTGCACTTTGTTGTCAGATTTCTCTGAAATTCAGTGTCTGATATACCAGTATTTTCTGATGTTTAACCTGAAATGCCATTTTATTTATATATGAATGGTTAACATGCATGTTAGCGTGGCTATTTTTGACTGGAAATATCCCAAATGTATTATTTAATGTATTATGCTCATCAAAGGATGAGAGCTGGGGGTTAGCTCTGGTTTTATACGCCTGGGAGTTTAGGAGGGGGTCAAATCAGAACTTTTTTTATTTTTTAATGTTCAATTTTTCTTTAATTAGTATTACTAACACTCTTTTTCTTCTTTTCTGTATTTAGATATGTCTTACTCTGCCTGTTTATTATTTTTGATTTAAATATCACCTCTGTGTTATATACTAAATATAATTTCCTAATGACTCCAATGTTACATGCAACTGTAAGAAAGTATGAAATGTACGTGATTATAACCACTCAATAAAGGTATTTGTTGGTATTTGTAAACCTATAGCTTTTTCCTAAATAACGTTATCATTGTTTTGATAGATATCGCTATCTAATAAAATGGGTTTATCCAACTTTAATTCCACTGGTGGTAACACTAGCTCATCCCGATGAAGCAGCTAAGATTATAAAAAACACGGTTTGTTTAAACTTACCAGTGCAGTTTAGACTTTCAACAGAAGGTCTTGTTTCAGTCCACACAAGCACTAAAAGCCCTCCTTTAGTATTTAATCTCCTTTGTTGTCTTTTCTTTCCCAAAAGCTGCACAAACCGCAACACCTGAAATGGTGATTAAAAACAAACACGAGTTTAGCTAGCTGTCTCTATGCTATGCTAGCTAGCTTCAACCATTGGATGACTGGATATATATATTCATAAAGTCTCCACTTTATGAATAATTACAAGCTGTCAATTCAACAATAATGTTAGACTTACAAACGGTGAGTTTCTAACTAGAATAGCTTTTATTTAAACCACTACCTTCTGTATTTCTCTGAGCATCTTTAGGGTAATTCATTTAACTGTAACCCGCGCGCTGAATGGGCTTTCAGAGTTAGATTGCGCACGTGACTGTCCCGCCCGTGTCAGTGGTCTGTTTCCCGTCAAATAATATTTACACACTGCGACTATTTTACAGCTAGCAATGATGTTAAATCCGTGAATTCACGGATAACCTTACAAGTGAGAGGTGGAAAACAGCTATGTGGTCTTTAATCAAAAACACATTTGTGGAAATTACCTCGTTAGGCTCCTGAAAGCAGAAATACTGAGGCGTAGTGATAAGCCCAGATTCCACCAAACTGGTAAATGTTTATGAGCATTTAAAAAAAGAAGACAAAATAAGTAAAAAAACAACATACAGGTCCATCAAATAAAAAACTACAATATTTTATATATAATAATATAATATATATATAATATTATATTATATAATCAGATGTAGGCTACATTTATTAATATACTCACAGTATACTATATGTCCACTCATTTCAACGATCCGATGCACATATGTAGGGCCAGCAGCTTGGTATATATTTTTTCCATTGGTATTCTTGTTCCTTATATACTGTGTATAATCTATATAGTATCTCTATTAGTTTTCTTTTCCTTCACTTTATTCATTGTATTGTCATTTATATTTATTCTTATTTATCTTGGTGTGTTCTTGACTCTTAAGTCTTACACCTGTACTTAGCCCATGTTTCATTCTCACTGCTGCTAAGACAACTGAAACTGCTTGCAGGGATAATGAAGGTTTATCTTAATGCTGCACCACATTTTCCACATGATCTTAACTTAAGGTCCACTTGCTAGCTTTTTCTTGAAGTGTCAACACAATCTCAGTCTTCCTCAGCTGACTTTTTGTTCCTTTACACCGTCTGTTTGAACCTACATTTGATGCCACCACAGTGTCCATCTTTTTAGCATGCAGAAAGTGTTTTCTGGTTAAATATCCCTGGATATTTAGCTCTCTGAAATGATCCCAACAAACACATGAAAATCTGAGTAGTAAACAACATAATTGATTTTATTTGTATCTGTTCACAAATTTGTAATACAATGATGTAGACTATGCAAACAACATTTTATTTCACAATTGCTATTTGTATAAATATATATGAAGCCCAATCAACCCAACCCAAATCACTTTCCCTCTTTCTCAGACCACTCCTTGTATCCTCCGGAATAATTACGTGCACTAAAACAGAAGACAGAGGGACAACTTTTAGAACAATAAGAAAATGTATTGTAGACATAACACATGGACAGCAACACTCAAAGAGGCAATGTTACTGTGAGAAAACAAAACTGGTCTGTGTGTGTGTGTGTGTGTGTCTCATGTATAGTAACCAATAACTTATTTACTTCACATATCCGAGTTCGTAGGCCTTGCCTGTGGCAGTGTCCCCTCGCCTACCCATCTGGCAGTGAAACACCAGCTCTGGCGCATCCGACAGTGGCTTGGTTACTCCATACTTGGCCTTGAATTCTTCTGGCGCCATTGCAAGAGCAGCCTCTACTGTATCAACTGGAGGCAGAAAATGTTTTAAGATTAAATAGATGATGACACACTTGTATATCCAGCCACACTCAAGAGTTCAGTGTTAAGTATGAGACAATAGTACATACTATATGCATTTTAACCTTGATATTATTTTTACCCTCCATTTTACCCTCACCTGGCATGTGAACAGATCCTTGAATACGTCCTTTGTCCACTTCCTCTTTAGTGCGAACATCAACAAGAAGGAGATTCTGACTCTTTCCCAGAAGTGCTTTTAGATCCTCATAGGATATATCTTTGGTGACTGGCAATGAGAGAGGAAACACATTAAAGGCTTTGTTAAGTCAGATAAGCATTTTATTGAATACTCCCATAAAATTGCAACATCCACTTTTTTCAAACAAAGGTTGGGCTTCAAGTTATAAAACAGTCTGATACAAGATTGTATTACTAACCATAATAGACTGCCAACCTCCCTTTCCCCCTTGTATGCACCCACACAAATCTCATGTCATGATTATCCTTGCCAAATCCGATATCGATCCATCCCTACTGCACACTGAGGTACAATAGTGGATACAGACAGCCTGATTATCATTACATCGCCATCGTTTGTGCATTCCAGCCTTATGTTACTTTACATAAAACAAGTTCCACACAGATTTTGAATTTGAGGAAAAAGAAAAAACTGTTATCGGTTCTTAGAAGATATCCTGAGTTGAGGTATCAGAATCGATATCAGGAGAGCAAATCAAGACTAAATTGCCATTCGGTTTTAAATCACTGAGACAAATAATAGACTTGGGTGATGAACATGTTGGCATTTTTTCTTATGGTGTGCGTTTATTAAAATTAGGAGTACAGGCCCACTGCTGTAACCATGTAAATTTCCCCGCCGTGGGACTAATAAAGGATTTCTGATTCTGATTCAATGCTCTCTTTGACGTAGCAGGTTATGGTAGTTAAACAGGTTTTGCTCACCAGAGAGTGAAATTATGAGTTTGTTGTTGCTGTCTGGGTAACCAGCTGACATTCCCTGAGGATACAGGCAGCTACATGAAGACAATCTTTTATCTGCTGAGTCAGATAGTTCACAGCTTTTTTTAAATTAGAAAGGGCCAGTATGAATTTAGGTGAATGTGCATGTTTATTTGAAACAAAACCAAGGTTTGGGCAAATACACAGAATAGATGTATATCTGTCAAATGGTTGGGACAAAGAATTAATGTGTAGTTTACAAAATTAAATTAAAAGGTGGTAAACACAAATAAAACTATGTTTTTGTTTGTTTTTTGCATAGCCTAAACCTCGTAGTGAAAGGGTTGCCAATTAGAAAATGCTATATAAAAACGGGTAACGTCAGGTATAATAAGCTTAAGCTTCAGCCTACACCGTTTCGGTCAATATTTATTTGTTTTCCCTGTAATTTAATTCCTTATTCGTTTATTTATTTGTATGTGGATTCTAAAACTAGGTACGAAATCCTAATACGACAATATAACGTGAGCAACTAAAGCTACTATAGCAACTGAAGTTTCTCCTCCAACATTAGGGATGTCTCGAGACGTTCTTAAAGTTAAAATATGCCAAAGTTAGTCAAATGATATGTGTCTCAGAGAGAGAAGTGAAAGAAGACTCACCTGAGCCCGACATGCTGCTTGTATGAATATGAATGAAGATTTCTTGCGTTGTTAAAAATAAAATACACCTTAGTTCTTCCTCATGATATGTTTAGTGACATGTCATTGGCTTAGACGGCAATGGAAGGCGGGACTTCGCTTGAAAATGTTCAGTTGTTAGCCAATTAAATCTTCTTCCCACTAGAAGTGTTTTTACAAGAGTTTCAAAATAAAAGTTTAAATTGAAATTGACATTGCATAAATAATAAAAACAGCCCGTGTTGGAGGATTCAGATGGAAGTAGGAGAACATAGCACAATGTAAAAATGTTCTGTTAAATGTCCTGCATTCAAAATGTGACTAAAAGTATTATCAGCTCAATTTAAAAGCATGGCCCCTTTCAGAGTTTTATTATTCAAGATACATCATATTACTAACGTATTATTATTGATGCAAATTCATCATATTCTGTACATTTATAATTTGTTTTATATTTAAAATCTTAATCTGCAAAAGAACAAATAACCTTCTAAGCCCTGAAATAAATGTAGTGGAGTGAAAAGTACAATATTTTCTTCTGAAATGTAGTAGAGAAGTATAATGTAACCTAAAGTAAAGCAAAAGTATTGTGCTTCAATTTTAAATATTTTCCACCACTGCGTACAGATGGAGGGCAGAGGTAAAATATAAATAAATGAGAGGAGAAACATAACAACGGCAGTTTATGGGTCAATGAATGGTTTGATGAGTGTTGAAATGGAGAAAAACATGTCCTATGGCCTTTACAGTGACCAGATCTCAACCCAAATCAAAATAAATGGGACATTTTGGGCCAACTACTGTTGAGTCCCTTCAGTAAAAACATTGAATCTTAAAGCTGTTCTTCTTCATGAAATTGTCACTTGGCTATAACATCAAGGACTATTAAAAACATCTCAGATTAAATCAAAAAACAACCAAGAACTTTTCACAGTTTTTATTAAAATATGTTTTAGTTTATTACAAAAGTCAGTATCTATACCCTAAAAATATTATATTTACAATTCATTTCAGCCATGACAAGATAAAATAACATTACAATACACCTACAAAGTTTAATTTGCCTGCAAAAAAACCCGTAGTCTAGTCTAACCCGTCTAACCACAAACTAACTAAATGAATCATTTGTTAGTGTCATTCCTCTTTCCCCAACATGTTTACATATTCCTTGAAACAGGAGTGTAAACAACTTCTTAATTCTATGATCAATCATAACACAACATAACAACACCACGGCGTAACCATTGTTCATGGTTACACCGTTGCTGTGCCCCCGGTCTCCAGGGGCCTGTTCAGTGTGACTGGGACGGATTGTCTGTGTTGTATGGATCACAGAGTCCCCTCTCTGCTGTAAGATGGGTTACCTAGTCCATCAGCGGAGTCTCTCTTTGCCTTTTTACGCATTTGATGCTTCCACAGGATCACAGCTGCTATGATGAGAAGCAGAAGGAGGGCGACTCCTCCCCCTATAATCCCAGCCAACAGTTTATGGTCAGAAGATTTAGGAGAATCATACCGCTTACAAGAGAATTCTGTGGGGATGCTGTGTCCTGCACTGTTCACCGCCTCTACACACACCATAGTCCCAACTTCCATAGATCCGACCAAACCTCGTCGAGAAACGTCCCCAAACTCCAGGGCTTCACTTCCCTGTACCACCACTCGGTACCCAGACACCACAGAAGATGGAGCGCACCACTGGATCTCTATTTTCCCTCTGTCATTCCCTTCACTGATAGGCAGCAGCACTTGGATGCGTGGTGCATGAGGAGGCTCATCCGGCCCGCTGACCCCAGGACAGAGGCACCCAGTCTTCTCTGAAATCTGGTCACAGGGCTCCTGATTCTCCAAGCAGGGGTTGTATTGGCAGAGCTGCGGTGCCTGGTTGAGGAAGGTAGTCTTCATGGAGTTCACCACTTCAGGAGCAATGCTGGGGTTGTCAAAGTATTCCTCATCTTCATAGTCATCATCGGAGCCCAAGCCAGTCATGAATATGATCCGAGGACGAGTGGCGGGAGAGAAAGTGGAGGCAGCGTGAGTAAAGTGGTGGGAGTCAAGGAGAGGCGAGGCACTCAGGAAAAAAAGCAGCACGGCCAGGTTCCTGCACAGTGACATCGTCTCTATGGACAGAAGTGACAAATGATAAGAATGAATTCTAAAAGTATTGATTATTGCAAAAATAATAGAGAAAATAGACCCCCAACACCTTTAACAGAATGAGTTTATCCAGTCAGTCTAAGAGAAGAAATATATCTTCATTGGTCATTGCTTATCTATTGACCTTGATTAAACCTAGAGGCCAGTTATGAGAAGGAATTTGAAGAATAAATAAGGTGAAATAAAGGAACTGAAATCAAGCTGAAGTCATTGTAGTGGGAGTCACTGCGTCAAAACACAGAAACAAAAATAAAGAACTTGGTTACAATACTAGACAAAATAACAAGGCAACAAGGATCCACAGTGTTACCAACGATAATAGATAAGGTATATGAGATTTTAAGATTTGTTCCCCTTCTGACAGAATTTTGTTTGGTAAGACTAAAAACAATATTATTTCGCCTGTTTACTAATAGGCTGTGTTACCAATGTTTATGGCTTGGAAATGGCTCTGTGTGCAATCAGACTTTTGCGATGTTCTAGTTTCTATCCTGTAAACATCTTTAGATAAATAAATGCTGAGTGTTGGAGAAAAGAAATACAACAATTGGGGTGAACCCATCATCGCTCCTATTCTCTCCTGGCACCAGGCCAGGTGAGTTCTGTGGGAACCCAGAGCTGAAGTACAGATGGATTTTCACTTCAAACCCAACACTATTTTGTGCCTTTAAATGCAGCTGGCGGCTACATCTCTAAGAATAAACATCAACTCATTCCAGTGTTCTGCATCTGGTCAACACCCACAGCAGCAAAGTGATGAAAGTAACGTAAAAGTAAAGATGGTTAAAATGGTTCACAGTACCTGTTTGATGGTCGTGGATGTTTCAAGCGTTTGTTCTCTCTTGTTCCCACTCTGCCGGCTCTCACCGTCTACTCAGTAGGCTTCTGCTCTCACTGTCTTAAGTTGTTTCTCACAGACTCTCCCCTCCTCCTCAACACCCCCTCATGTTCTCCCCTCAGTGCCTCTCCCTCCCATTCCAGTCTTTCATGCTCTGCCTCTCTCTCTCTCTCCTCTGCCTTTTTCTCACATCTTGCCTCCTTCTCTTTCTCAACTCCCAGGCAGCAGTTGTTGCTCTTTTTATATTTCTTTGTTTGGAATTTTTGTGCGAATGCGTGTCGGGAAAGGGGGTACTGAGCCACCATGTGCCTGTGTGCTGCTCAGCATATTAATTTGCCGGGCGGCAACAGGAGGCAGGCTTGTGCTTGTTGCAGTATGTGTTTGTGTAATCTGTAGGTGCAGCGGCCTGTTTTTGATTACATCTTTAAGAGCTCAACTTCCTGCATGCTCTGCAGGTGTTCTTATGGAATCTAACAGGACATAAGGTCACTTTACTGTGTTTATGTGTGCCTTTGAGAGGAGGGGGTGAAGAATGCATGTGTATTTGTTATAGACCCCCTCCAACTCTCTGGAAGCTCCCATTGTGACAAGCTGGAGGGGAACGATAAAGGCTGGTCCTCCTTTTATGGGGTAAAGCTGGCAAAGAGGGCAAGTTCTTTCTTATTCCAAGTGCCCGCATTGCACTGAAGAGAGGAAAAATACCAGGGCCTTCTTCTTTCCCAACTTCAAAACTCAAAGGATTTACTCGACCTACCCCACCACAAGTAGTAATGACTTCTGATTTCTCTGAGAATAAATGGCTTTCTTGAGGTTTGAGTTGAGATGAGTCTGTTTACTGTTAAGTAAATGTGCATATGAAAGGATTTTTTTGGAGGACAAAAACCAGAGTTAAGTGGGAGGTTGTGAGAGTTTGTACTTGCATGTATAAATCAACTTGTTAGGTTCACATGAAGGCAAAATAACTTAAATAATATGTTCAGAAGAAAAGGACTGAGTGGAACAATAAATCACTGAGAGGAATAAACACTGGAGACAGACTTAAATGTACATCCACGTGCAGCCGGAAATAGAGTACAGATTTATGTGTTTTTATACAAAGTTTTATGTACTCATTTGGGAGAAAATGTTGGGTTCAGATTTATGTATGTACATGTATGTATGTACATTGTGTGTATAGTTGTGTTTAGGCATAGAAGTCGTAGAGGTCAAGGTTGAATGTGAAAGAATCCAAAATCATAAAAAAGTATGAAAACCAAAACTCACCTAATTTAAGAATAAACTGAGGTGTAGCCTTTGATCACACCTTGATGAAGCACATTTCAAGTACATTGTCGCTCATCTTGAACTGAACTTCGAGAGGGTCTAGAGCTGAACTTTGTGGCAACCCTTTTGTCATTGTGGATTTTCTCATTATGTCTAAGATGGGTGAGTCATGAATGAAGACGTGACTAGCTCTCTGTAACAGGCTCATTGAAAAATGTTGATCATTACAGAGTTTCTGGGGAAAATACAAACAAAAACAATCCTGAAACAATCTGAAAAAACACCTTGATTTAAGAAAAATACAAAATAACTTCCACATTATCTTTTCTCCGAGCTAGATGACACACACAGCCGTGTTCTGCTGGAACCAGATATCTATGAGAAAAAGTGTCTCAAAAACTAATTAATGGATTACAATGGAATTTGGTATTTATTAAAATGATAATGCAAAACACTTTAGTGGAAAATTGAGATGTGCATATATTATTTATCCAAAGATGTAGATGTGGATCAAAGAGGAGGGCTTCTCCTCAAGATTACTACATATATACAGTTTCCAGCTTCCAGCTTCAGGTTGTTTTGGCTGCATCAGACAACCATCTCGTCCAGCCTCCGCCAACGTCAGGTGCTGATAACTTCCAACCACCAGCCTGTAACTGGATGGTACAGGTTGCTGTGACTTATCAGAGGTCTAAGTGATTCATTTCAACATTCATTCGCGACAAGACCATGCATCATGCAGGAATTTAGATTTCCTAATATTTTCTCACAATTTCAGCACAGTAGGCGTTATACAGTCATTCATCATCCAGCTGCATATGATCATTTCCTTCCTTAAAGCAGTTTAACTTGGAATTGTAATGAGTGAACAGCATTGTTAACCTCGCACGATAATGCACGAGTGCTGAAACATCTCACCCTGTACTTGAATGAATACAGTTATACATACATAAAGTAAAAACATTTTTTTATTGATCCTATAGTCATTGTTTGACTTGTTCAAGTGACTCGGCTAATGCTTAAAGAGCTGCATTTAAACACTAATTTTAGGATGATTACAAACTACTCTGCTCTGCTTTGTTTGTCTGGTTGTTTATGTTCTCATTAATTATTTTTGTGTGTACTTATTCTGTTTTAATTATACTCTCAACATCATTGGAAATGAGGGCGTCCCCTTTATGATTCCTCGATGTTTAAATAAAGGTTGATTAATGATTTCTGGGGATATGTGTGTCACTGTTTCCGTGTGGTGAGTGGGTGATCACAGAATTAGTCTCTAATCAATACAGCTATTAATATTGCATGAGTGAACCAGCAGAGGAGGCTATATAGATATTAGAAACACTTTTACAAGCTCATATGCTTTTAGTAGGAGTGAGCTCATAGAGAACGAAAGAGCTCCTCTCGTGTTCAAATAAGGGAAAAGGACAAGAAACAAGAGAACACAAACAAACATGTGGAATGTTCACAGGGACCACCAACCATCTGTGTTTTTCCGTCTCTTGTGCTTTGCCTCTGACTATCTCATCACTTATCAAAGAGAAAAACAAAAAAGGGCTGTTCAGTAACACTCATGAGGGGCAGCTAAGTCAATCCCTGATGAATTGTCTTGACTCATCTTCCAGGTGAAACCAAGCACAGCACAGGAGGCAGACATAACAGCGCGCAGATGGCACCACTGATTTGTCTTCATTGGTGTAAAATTGTCCCCGTGTTCACATTTGAACTGTTCAAAAGTTTTCTTTAAAGAGGCTGACATCACTGAAGAGACTGTGTACACTTTTCAACACACACTTCCACACAGACACACACAGGGCGAGTGTTTTCTGATTTTTTTCTTGACGTCATGAAGTGTACCTTTTTTCTTTTTAATCTATATATTACTTGACGCTACGGCAATATTGTCTTTGTTACACTCATGAAAATATAAAGCATATTGAATTGAATTGACAGTCCAGCACGCGGAAGTTTTGTTCAAACTGTGGCTCAAAGGCCCCCAAGGAATAAAGGAAGCCATTAAGTGTGAGTCATTCTTCTCCAGATAAATACTATGCCGCCATCGCATTTTTCCTCTCTCACCGACACAGCATGTCGGAGCATGTAGCTGGATATGTGTCAGACAACCCTGCCACTGCCATATGATTGTAGATAGCGGCACAATTTCACCAGAGCGTTGTAAAGTCTGAGAAATGGAATACTTTTATTTCTTTAGTCAAGTCACAGTGTCTGTTTAGCAAGTTAAAACAAAACCAGTTTACTTTCACATTCATTCACTTAGTCAGCGTTCTGCCCTCAGAGTATAATTTGAAAACTCAGAAATGTGTGGGCCTCTCACAGATGCACATTCCCTCTCCTACCCACACCTCTCTAAGGAGTTGAAGTATTATAATTTAAACAGGAAGCACTACTATTGGCTATATCCCCATCACCTTTGACCTGCACTTCATTCAAAAGGAATCCCAGGGTAGACTTGTAACCAGACTCTATGAAGTTGCCTGAACAGCTATTTTTAGCTTTAAAACACTGTGGAGCCAGAGTGGTTCTATGCTGTTTACTGATCCTCAATGGGCTAATTGGAAACAGACGTGTGATGATGAAGCACCTTCATCTGATGACAAGGTCCCACATGCCTGCCACGGCGCCACTGCGTGTGTGTGTGATTATAAACTATGTTGAATTTAAGGAATGGGCTGGTAATCTCAGAAATCATCCTGCATTAGGCGGAGTTCAGTTTAAATCCACACTGCTTAAGT
The DNA here is from genome assembly GCA_943593645.1 of Bovichtus variegatus. Lineage (NCBI taxonomy): Eukaryota > Metazoa > Chordata > Actinopteri > Perciformes > Bovichtidae > Bovichtus > Bovichtus variegatus. Next base: position 4,656,262 of record CALSCE010009297.1, read on the forward strand.
GAATCTTCATGGATTTTGACAGATATTAACCTCTGTTAGGGGAGGAAAAACCACTAAATGCCCATTTATGTAGCCTGTTAATGTCATACGAGACAACTCAGACAAGATTTACTGTGATTGGATTAAGTGCAACATCACATGTTGATATGTCTCAGCTGTTTTCTGGGGACGACGCCTCAAATAGATTACACAATATACAATATACAATATACAAGGTGTGAATAGAAAGTAGGCATGTTGGCCATAATGTACTCTGAGTCTTGGGTAGTTACCTGCAGGACTAGATCCAGTGGTGGAGGAAGTTTTCAGATCCTAAGTAAAAGTACTAATATCACACTAATAAATACTCAACTACAAGTAAAAGTCCTGCATTGAAAATGTCACTTAAGTAAAAGTATGTGAGTATTAAGAAAATGTAAGTAAAACTACTCAATGATTAAAAAAGTCTACTGTGACTGATATACTATTATATATTATATTACTTATGCATTAAAACAGGATTGTACTGTTGTAATTGGTTGAGATGGAGCTCATTTTGAACTATTAACTAATAATTGTTTTCATTATCAAATAATCTGATGATTATTTTCTCCATTAATTGATTGATTGCTTGGTTTGTAAAAACTGTCACAATTACCCAGAGCCTAAATTGAAACCTTCGCAATGTTTGTTTTGTCCAACCAACAGTCCAAACCTCAACATCATAAAAATAAATAAGTTAAAAATAAATCCAAAAATATTAAAAGGAAAAGCAGCAAATCTTCATCTTCGAGAAGCAGGGAGGATAAAATTGAGGAAAAAAAACTAAATGTTTCAGCTGTTCTTGCACATGTTCATAGGTTTAGCATGCAACAATCTTAATTTGTAAAGTAACTAAAGCTGTGCAGGTAAAAAGTACAATATTCCAATATTAAGTAGAAAGTGGCATAAGAATCAATATTTAGGATACATTATTTACTACAGCATGTTTCTGGTGGAATACCACACACATCTCACCTATTCATGAAAAGATAGTTTGAACAAACATTAATTTTGTTATTTAGGCTACTCCTGTTTTTTCTACTGTGGCACGTCATGTCTTCACTGAAGCGGGGATATGCTGCATTGCACTGTGGCCTGGCGTCTTTTCAAGGCCCCTATGAATGTCTAATGCTCTCTCCTGGGTATTACCACTTTGCATCAGTTGTTTGCTCCCTGATCCGCGTAATGTATCCAAGCTCTGAGATCTCTGTATAATGTGTAGGTCTACATGCCATGCTTTTTTTTTTTCTTCTGTTGTTTCTATTTTTGCTGTCATGTGTGTTTTGTATTACATTCCGAACTGGAAAATTCACTAAATTATTGAGTTAAAAAACAAGCTTACATATTTGTTAAAAATATAATGGTGTTGTGTTTTGTGAAATAGACCTAAACAAGCACAAATAAATTTGCTATGTTAATGGTCTATTTTACGGTGCAATTTAAGTGTAATGAATTCACATGACAGAAAAAAACATTCGCCCTGTTTCTTTGAATTAACAAGATTATTATCTCAGAATTATAAGAAAAGTTTTAATGGAAAAAAAACCTGCACTTTCTTTTCTGAATTAACAAGATTATTATCTTGAAATTATAAGAAAGTTTTTAATGGGAAATTAAAAAAAACATTAAGAAAATCTTTCTTAGAATCAACTCTAGTGAATGTCAAATGTCGGCAACCTCAAACCTTGCCACAAACCTCAAAACCCTTTTCCCAGAGTTACAGCTCCACTTAGTGGCAAATACTTGTAGGCCTATTTGTCAGCTACTATCACATAAATAATACATTTAAAAAAACAAAAATCTCCTGGAGCATCTCTTGGAAAAATCTGACAGTGGTTCTTATGTATTTGAAGTTATCTAACTGAATCTAATGGATTGGTAAAAGGCAGTTTTGAAATCAAAAATAGCAGAGTGGTTAATCCTATTTCCTATTCTTAACCCTAATATAGCATACATACTGTTGGAATAAGAAATAATATTAAAGTACACTCTGTTCAAAATTCTTTCATTTTAATTATCTCTGAATGGGTACTCTCTCTCTCTCTCACTGTGAATTAGGAAAGGCATACCATCTTTTGTTTGGAAGCTGTATGGTTGACCTACATGTTTAGAAAGAAAACATAATTATCATCCCTGCCTGATTCTATGATTTTAGCCTATATATAGTTTTTTTTCGACAGTGGTGCAAGAAGCATTGAGATGTTTTACATGAGTAATAGGTGATAGTGATGAAAAATAACAATTAATTAATTAATAAATACATTTTTGTATGTACTTCTTTTGGAATGCGTGTGATGCAGTGAGTTACCTCATCATTTGCAGATCAACATTTTACATACAACATTACTTTACATTTATTTAACTGATGGTGTGAGTGCATTCCACCATGCGGATACAATCCCAAAATTACAAGAACCACGTGTACATTAACTTCATCAAATATGCTGAACTGTTTTAAATGCTACCTTAAAAAACAAGCGAGAGTACAACGAAAAATATTGTACATAAATACTTTTACTTAAACCAGTACTTGAGTAAATGTAGACAACTAATTATTTCCCAGCTCTGGTTTTTTTTAAATACTTTTGCGCCACAGGAGAGTGGACACGAACCTGAAATAGACGGGAACATGGAGGTAGCCTTTTGCTCCAGTACAGTATGTACAGTAGGCTACAGGAAATATTAGCAGTACATGGGACAGGAAAACATTAGATGACAAACAACAAACTGGCAGTGGTGGAAGAAGTACTCAGTCCCAACATACGCCACTACAAGGAAAAGTCCTCAATTCAAAATGTTACTGAAGTAAAAGTACAAAAAAGTATTTTCAGCTAAATGCTCTTAAAAGTATCAACCGTTAAAGTACAGTATAGTACCCTAAAAGTATAGCAATAGACTATACACAATGGCTCCATTCAGTTATATTAAAAACATATGTTTCATTGCTAACACAGGCCACAGCCTATTTTAATGTTGCAATTCTTCAATATAGGGACAAGTTTAGATACTGGTGGGTAGATTAGTACTAACAATTTAGTAGGCAATAGTACTGCAGCATAAGCTAGTAATAGTAGGCTATACTATAAGTGCCAGATACATGTATGTAGTGGAGTAGAAGTAGAAAGTAAAATATAAAATATATAAATAAAATAAAAAAGTATGTCAAAATTGTAAAGCAGCCTAAGCTACATAGGCACATATATATATATATATTTACTAAGTTACATTGCACCGCTGGAAACATGTTCAGGTGTATTCGTAACTAAATGTTAATACTTACTCGTTAGCTAACGCGTTGATAAGTAACCAACAGTCACGTTAACAGACTCAACGTTAACGCTTAGCTAACGTTGAGCTGAGCTCTGGACCATGTGTCCGGCTAAAGGAAGTCTTCAGACTTCCAACGTAAAGGGGACAGAGACGTCTTTAACGGCTAAATGAAAGTAAACAGCCCGTCTCCCTCCTCGATGAGAACAGTGAGTTCACGCGAGCTGGACCTCGTAAATGCGCCTTTTCTAACCGAAGACACGGTTAAAACGGTTGCCACTGTCGACGGTTAACTACATAATGTATATTACCAAAGCAGGGCAGTCGGTTTGAGACTGTTTGAAAAAGAGAAGCACTCGGGTATTTCCGTGAATCCGATAAGGAACGAAGAACAAACTCGTCCCACAACTGTACCGTAACTGTACTGAAGCTCTGCCATTGGTTAAAAGCTTCCATCCGTCGGGAGAGGGAGGCGGGGGCGAGCTGTTGAATGACGGCCGTAGCTCTGTTGACACTTAAGAGACGAGACAGACTCCGGGACCCTTTACGGGCCTACCTTATTTACGTTTACACCGTGAGGAGATATCAGATGAACGAGGAGGAGCGCCCAATCGTTTCGTTTATCACCGGCGCATGTAGCAGACCGTGCGCGGACTGCGTGACGGGACGACACGGTGTCGAGACTGCGCGGACGTTTTCACAGGTTGATGATCCGTATTTGGCACCGAGCAGCAAAAGTAAATACATGGTTGTAGTCTATAGGCTGTCTCTAGTGACACGGGCTTACATTTAAAGGAGAACTAGGCGGTGCCTGCTAATTCCTGGAAAAATACAGCCCTCCGACCAGAATGAGACACTTAACGTTTGCCGGCTGGGGACTATTCGCTGAAGTTGACGCTCAGACTCGGGCTACAAGCAGCGTGTAGGAGGCTAGTCTGTCAGTTAGGGACTGTTTGTCTTACACATTTTGACAGATAGCCAATCACATCCTTTATTCAAATCGGGGCTCTTATGTCAGTGACCTATATCTCATGCATGTGCGCCAAGAGCCCACAGTAACCTCTCCACTAGACCAGACAGCATGGGGATCAACGGGTTAGACAATCAAGCGCAGCCGTCCAGCGGAGGGTCCCGGACGGAGGAGCCAGCTGCGGATCCTCAGACAGAGCAAAGAGATGCTCCCCAAGAAGCCGACAGGAGCGAGGAGGATCAGGCGGCGGGCAGCGAGTGTAAGACCCTGCAGGAGGACAGCAGCGTGCAGCTGATCGAGGCCGGGTGCAAGCCGCCCGTCTCCCCGGCGGCTTCTGAATCTGAGGCGGTTGTCCAGGTGGAAGAGCGCGGCCACGGAGCCGCATTCGTCCCACCCGAAGGAGGTTTCGGCTGGCTGGTGGTTTTTGCGGCAACCTGGTGCAATGGGTCGATCTTCGGCATTCAAAACTCTTTCGGCATCCTGCATATGATGCTGATGAAGGAGCATGCAGACCCAGACGATCAGACCTCTCAGTTCAAAGTGGGTGAGTACTAAACAGTCTGCTGAGGCGAGCCTGACGATAAGATGAAACAATACATCAACTGGTGGACAGAAATACATTTGTCTCGGATGCATTGCTTGATTACAATCACTCATACGAAACATTTAAAAAGTTGACCTCCCGTGGATGAGCGTCCTTTGAAAGAATGTCAGCATGATGACAACACACTATATCTTCACGTAACACCACTTTACTTATACTGTAATTACATCTGACACAAACGCATCTTTGCCTCTTAAAGAGATCTAGCTCAGCTCACAGGTCAATGAGTTTACCCACTGCACTTGAAGTGGCACACTGAACTTAGTGTTATATTACACGTGTGCCTCGCCAATACATTTAAAGCTTGCATATTGTTTATGTTTAGAAAAAAGGGTTCATGCATTCTAAAAACACTTCCTGTTAGTTGTTTAAAATGGGTCGACTGCATGTTTTGCAGAGCACCATGGCTGATGTTCAATCTGTAACTGACCAACGGTCTACTCGCTATCCCTTCATCAACACCACTATTATTTAACTCCATTAACTCGCTGCTGCAAATCCGTTTCCGTTAGTCACAAATGGCCCTTTGATAGTCGTTACCCCAAGGGCTGAAAGTCACAGAAAATGTAGATCAGGCATTTGAACTATACTTGAAAAAAGTGACCCAACAAACTTTTCAACTTGTAAAAAGTTTGCGTTCAGAATAAAAAAAAAAAAAAAATGCATTATTACATTGCTTTTTTCGTTTTTTCCATGTCGGACTGTTTGCAGTTAACAGACACGAGAGAAACTAAAAGAAAGGGATGACATGACAAAAATCCTATGTTAGGTTCAAGACAAAGACATAACCGCCACATAATCATATAGTATATAAAAACCTAAAAGACCTTGTGATCATTTCATTTCAGGAATTTATACTCATTGTGTCACAATAAAGCTGCTGCTGACCACTTGTTAGTCTGCCATTAAGGATCAGAATAAGGCCAATGTGTTCCCCTATGTCTCCCTGCATGCTTTAATTTAAACCATTCTGTTTATGATTATTTTTACAACCTTTCCCTGCTGAATGTTCTCTCAATATACTGGGTGGTGCAAACTTGATACAGCCGTGTACTCTCACATACAAGGAGAAACATCTTAATATAGAAAATACTTTTAAGGAATGAGACATTCAATCTTGTTTTATGCAGGAAAAACATATCTCTAGATAGTCTAGACTCTAGACTTCCCGAGCATCCGTCAATAACTGACGTTTTCTTGTCTTTGCTTGTTACCATAGTGGAAATGTTGAGCTGAAAAGATTAAATCTGAAGTCAGCATCCAATTTATTGTCAATGAAGCATCTCTGGAGGTTTGGTCCATTGATGGTGGTATAGAGTCTTTATTACATTAACAGCTACGGACTATGTGTGTTATTTTTAAGGGAGGAACTTTCTGATGGGTGAAATGGTCTGTTTTAGATTATAGTGAAAAGAAATGTTTTGGAGGAGGGGAGTAGCATGTAACAGGAGTGGGTATTTTTCTTAACTTCCTGTCAAGATCCTCAATCACCAGCGAAGGTCAAGGTCAGGATTTTGGAAGGGATTACGGCTCTAAGACTGTTCCCTGGAACAAGTTCAACCCTTTCTCATCATCACAGAAAACAGTTACTGAGAAAGGGAAAACATGAGGTGAGAAAACATGACCAGGCTCATTTGAGTTGTTTCCTGTAATCACAGGTTAATATATTTCATGGAATCTTGAAACCTTTTCATTTCTTATTTATGTGAAGGAAATGACTTTGTCTGGGGGAAGCACGGCAAGGAAGCACATTACTTTCTGGTTTTGCGTGATAGAGAGCCTGAGAACGTGTTGGGCCTGAAAACAGATACCAGGCCAGATGTATTACTTACAGTATATCTTGCATTCAACAGAGAACCATTGCTATCAAGGTATTTCTATCCAGCTTTCCCCCCTTTTTTTTTGGCTTGTGAAGGATTTCATCTCCAGCCGTTTCTTGGATTTGATTCTTGGTTCTCATATGTGAAAGGATTAAGCTAGTACACTGAGTACTGACCTTTTCCCCCCAGCAACCGAAGAAAAAATAGGGGAACAGCTTAACAACAATAGTCACAGTTGTAAAGGCTCCTTTTGAACAAATATCCAGGCGGATAAGAGGGAACAGTCAGTAAAAGTGCAATTCACATGCGTAGAACATCTTAAAACAACATGTTAAAGTGCTTCATAAGCAATAAACTGCAGGACCATTAGGAGAGGAAGCAACCAGAATAGTTGGGATGTCTTTATAGCAGCTTTATTGAACTGGGTATTTATTAAGCCTTGAGGGGTAAACAAGAGATTTTCAAAATAGCTCAGAATGACCAAGGTGGGGAATGAGAACAACTTTTTTTTTTTAAGTTAAAGAAGGCAATGAAGGAGCAGATTATGAGTTGCAGATGGGGTTGTTTTACTCAATGAACAATGGCACAGTCAGAGGTTTTATTCCCGTTGTGTGACCACATGTACAAAATGCTGGTGTGTCAACGTGTGCAACAAACTCACGATTCGTTAAACCCCCCCCCCCAAAAAACAGTGGCGCTTCTATAATCAGCGGGGAGTAATGGGGTGATGTGTGGTTGAATACGGGTACGCCAAAAGGGGGAGAGGTGTTAAACAGAGGGAATGTGTGTGAAGGGGCAGAAGAAAAGGACTGAGTGAGCGAGTGATTCATTTTTTATTGATGCTTGAAATTAATTCCATCTATACACTGGTGTGTGATGGGAGGACAAAGAAACAGAAGTTCATTCAAGTCCAGTAGTGTCCTATTTGTCTCTCAATGTAGACCTGAAGAAGTTAATACTGAGCAAGATTTAAGTCGTTACAAGAGTTTCCCACTAACTGTTGAAAATACATCGATAATGTATACATGACACATAGGAAACCAGGCTTTTAACTGTCCACAGTTAACAGGACAGAGAGAGAGGGAAGACATGTGACACTGCAACATTATATATAGTACAGTATATACAGTAGTATATACAGTAGTGTATTAAAAACATAAGAACCTCATGATCATTTAATTCCATGAATTCGCCCCATTACTGCTGTTGACCATTTATTCTGGTGTTCCGTGAATAAGTCCAACGCTCACCCCTCTGTCTCCCTGCATGCGTCGAATCAAAACCATGCTGATGAGGATTATTTTACAAGCTTTCACTTGGGAATGTTCACTCAATCTTCCTCGCGGTGCAAACGTGACTATGATACAGCCGTATAATGGAGCAGACAAGGAGATGCATCTTGCTTCATTCAGGAGGAAAAAAATCCAGATGAAGTTTGAAAAGAAAGACTTTCCGAGCATCCGTCTATAGCTTGACATTTTCTTGTTTTTGCTTGTTACCTTAGTGGAAATGCTGCATCCAATTTATTGTCAGTGAAGCATCTCTGGATGTTTGGTCCCTTGATGGTGTTATAGTGTCTTTATTACATTAACAACTACTGACTAAATGAGTAACTAGCAGGGGACTCGGAGAGCGCAGACCTCCACCAAGCCCGTTTCCATAATTGAAAAATATTGCTTGTATGCGCCCCGTGATTCAGATCCACTTCACCCTTCCACCAAGTTTCAGAAAAATCGGGCCAATGGTAACATGCAAGTAAAACTAGTCAAAGATTGGGATGTGTTTGTGTTCAAATGTCGAGTTGTGCAACCTTGTTATGTGTTATTTTGCTTGATAATTATTAGTATTAGGGTAAAATCAATATTAATTTAAAACTTTGTTTGTATTGAAGCTGCAAATAAACAGTATTTAGCAGGTGTTTGTTACATGGGGGTTAGCGTCTACGCTGGAATTGTTTTCATGTCAAACCTGTGAACTAAAGTTGAGGTTAATACAATTTGTATAAAACTAGCAGTTCTTTAAAGACAATTTCCCATTCTACCCATTCAATGCTTGGGTCCCATTGGCCTTCAATTGAATAATATATATTTGCAGGTTTCAACACTGTATTTCTTTAGTTGTGATCAGAATGCAAACTTTCATCATATCAGATTTGGTCATTTCTTAAAAGCCTCAACTTTGACACTATAACAGCCCAGATTCCAACAGGTGTCTGTGCTGTCACAAGTAAAGTTTTCCAACATGAGCATACCGCTGCTCTGTGTCGTGCTGTACTGTAGCTCTACTGCTCCAGATCTCCTGAGCAGCTGGAAATACCAGATACATAATCTGTATGATTAGAAACAGGGCGGTACTGTTTTTTTTAAAAATGTGTTTATTTTAACCACAATCAATGAATGCATTTATCTAGCAGGTGCAAATGTAAATAGTCACTGGAAAAGAAGGCAAACTCTCCCTAGTGATAGGTGATAAACAGCATCATCCTTTTCACATCTAGAAGCAAGCGTTTGTGGGAAATATGGTCTTAACTCTCTTCTGAGTTCTGAGAATCCCACCAGCATGAGATGGAGGCAGCCCGTTGTAAGTTAGTGTTAGAGTAGCACAACAGATTGCGTATCAGGAGTGAAGTCATGCAGCTACACTTACATGTGACACACCGTATTCTCTGAAAAACATATCCAATATATATGCATATTGCATTATTTATAGTGCGAACACAAGATGTTCGCACAACAGTGAATATTGGTAGCTTGGAGCACGATAGGGAGCGTAGTAAACATCCGAAGGAGTTGCTCGTAGTTAGTGAGCAGTACCAAGGAAACTACTCATCGGAGCATCCAGTGGTTCCTGCTGTCAAAACACATTCGCGGGCTGACATAGTGGAAGGCTGACTGGTTTGAGGACACTCACATCTGTGACAGCTGGTCCCCCAAACGACTTGATGCCGTAACTGATACTCAAACAAGGATTTTTAAACACAATATCCATGTCAACAATATACAGCAGCAGCTTGTGTAGAACTACGTCGTTGAGAGTATGAGGAACTCTGACGACAAAGCAAAAGTCTTTATTTTCTTGTCGGCACTGCTTTATACAATGTTAACTTCTGAATTAGCTTCTTTTGCGTTCACGTGTTTTTATTGAATCTCTTAAAGTGAAGTTTCTGACCGTGCTTTGTGCTCATAAAGGATAAAACAGCAGTTTCTCGACAGTTAAATGCATTGTCCAATAAGACCTGTTGAGGAATCGACTAAGATAAGCTAAAATAGACTGAGCGAGGATTAAACCGAAACATTTCTCTGACTCGCTACACACTACACTTACAGCATGTCTTAGTGTACTGCCACAACCTAATGAAAACTCCTAAACATATGTTCAACATTTTGGTAAACATGTTCAACATTCAAGTCAGGAATTCAACACAAACGTGCAAAAGTGCACCACTAAAGGACGGGAGGGGTGTAGGATTTATAACACAAAAAAGCATCATTGCAAAATGTCATGGGGCGCAATAATCGTTTTTTTTTACCTCGATTACCTTGTTTTCCTAATCTTTTTAATTAAAAATTCCATTAATCCCCCAGCACTTAAACCTACACATCAATAAAACAACATGGTAATTGTATAGCTACTCGTTGTTATGGGCTAGTGTACACTCTTAACCATAAAACATTTTAGGTAGATCCAATACTGCTAACTAGTGCTGTGCAACACGTCTGCAAAACATGTCTTGTATGTTTACCTCATTTCCATGATGCTGTATAATAATATCTTTAAGTATCTGTGTTTTTCAGTTAATGTTGGACAGTGATGTGTTTTGGATTGTTTTGGCACACTGGATTTTAAATAAAGCATGAACTATGAGGTTGATTTCTTTCCACATTAAAAGGGTTGATTCATTCAGATTTTTAAAAAAAAGTTTTTTTACTTACTGCAGCGATATCCAGCACATAGTTTAGATTTTATTTTTCCAGGTTTGGAGATATACAAGCGTGTCTCAATTTTATTTATTATTTTATTGTCCTCCTTTATTTTCTTACTTGGTATAAGCTCTTTTGGTAGTTTATGTATTCCTGTACTTGTCTTCATTTGTTCTGTAATCACTTCATTACACACACAAAAAAAAAAAAAAAGAATGAAAGAAAACTTTTTATAAAGTCAGCAGTGACACGTCTTTCAAGGAACAATGTCTTTGTCTCTCAGTATTACCCACAGAGCATGCTGTGAACAGTTTTCTTTAAAAGCAATTCCTACTTCACTTTACTACTAAAACTGAGAGACTAAAGCACTGTAAGTCCTACTCTGGTCATTTGATAGGAATGTTAACACCCTGAAATTAAAGCTGAAAGTTGGTGCTTTAACCTCATTGTTTGATTTCCATTTCATCCAATGTCCTCGGAGTAAAAAGGCAAACGCAACAAAATGGTGTCACTGTCCAAATGCTTTGTTACTCCACTGTAGCTGCAAGTAAACAAGTGCGGCCGTCTTTGTGAATATATTCTTGGGCTTCATATTGAAACCGCAGTGTTGTAGCTTTGTAAATACACGTGTGAATGTCACGGTTGTTTTGAAAGGAGTGAGATGTTTATGTAGATATTGAACTAATCTTGGTCCAGTTTCAAATCAAGCATATACATACAGTATATATATGTACTGTATGTATATACACACAGTAC
>CALSCE010009297.1:4673003-4707240 GCA_943593645.1 Bovichtus variegatus
AACTGCCAGAATTACAGTTCTTGCACTCTTTGTTTAACTACAAGCCTTTAACTAAATGATTATAATCTTTATTTAATACCAAGTATAGTAAAGTCAGTTTCATACATATATATATAGTTTAATATCACAAATCTCAAATTTGCCTCAAGGCGCTTTACAATCTCCTTTGACATCAGTTTATGCATTCATAAATGTTCAAATAATAACCACATCATTACTCCTACTTTTTCTTTTTCTTTTCTATCGTAGCTCCCTGAGCCTTCGTTATTTCACATATGGCATACTGTTCGGCTGTGGCTCTTCATTCGCCTTCCAGCCCTCGTTGGTCATCCTCGGTCACTACTTCCGCCAGCGCCTGGGCCTGGCCAATGGTGTGGTGACGGCCGGTGCCAGCCTCTTCTCCATGGGCCTCCCGATTTTGCTCAGTAAGGTGGTGAAACTGGGCCTCAGCAGGACCTTCCAGATCCTCAGCCTCTTCATGCTGGTCCAGGCCCTGCTGGCGCTGCTGTTCAAGCCATTACTGCCTGCTGGAGGAGGCATGGGACCCCCAGGAATGGGTCCTGGCCCTGCCAAACCCCAAACCCAGTCCGGGGCCACCGCTCAGGGGGGGAGCAGGGTCCTGGGTGGAGTCAGGAAGTACTTCAACCTGCGTGTGTTTCACATTGTGACATATCGGGTGTGGGCGTTTGGAGTAGCAACAGCTGTTCTTGGCTACTTTGTGCCGTATGTCCATCTGGTAAGAACAATAACGGGCATGCTTCTAGTCCAAATTATTATTTCACATTGTGTGTTTGCTCCTGCCTTGAACTGGGTTATCTATACTCAAGAGTTATTTTGGATATTACCCATGTAAAATCAGCTTTACCTTTAATATTAATAGATGAAAAGAATGGAAAATGGTATGTGGATACTAAGCGTTGTGCAATTAACAGTCCTCCATTCATCTAGGTTGTGTTTAAACCTAATCTCATAGGGTATATGTAATACATACTATAACATTCTTGGGTTGTTATGTGATTGTGAAAATGTAGGATTCCTGATATTATAGGGTTATATAAACAGCGTTATGGCGATGATTAGTCTGGGTTGTGTCTGACACAAACACACAAACATAAAAGCATGTCTTGTTCTGCACCTTAGCTTGTTGAACAATTTACCAAACAAACATCCATCAGGAAAAGTGCTCTGCTAACATCGGTTTGCAGTCTCGGTGGCTAATCATTCGGCAGCACATTAAACAGCATGTGAACGTACCAGCGTATCTCACTTCGGTCTGTTTAGCTGCTGGTGTGATTCTTACTCTTCAATACCACTGGCAACAAAATGCTGTCTGCCCATGGTTTGTTGAGCCACGGCACACGTTCGTTTACATTGTTTTTCGTTCCCCTGCCGGCGGCTCAGCTTGCCAGCTGCTTTTAATCAAACGCGAACGTGCTCCTCCAGTGGTTGAAAGAATACCTTTTTTTTGGGTTCCTTTTTATTCATAAAAAAAAAAAAAACTATTGACACTATGTTTAAAATAACACAGATTACACATATTTTGACTGCAATGAGGGAAAATGGGATTTCTGTTGGACTTTGACAAATATCATGAGAAGTATATTTGATTATATTTTTTAAAACCTGCACATGACCTTTGGCCGACTTTGGTGTGAAATAGTGAGATAGTGAAGGATGAGGATGAAGTGTTAAGCTGCAGCGTGGAGCTGTGAAGTTGATCTCCCTCTATCCAGATGTCGGATGTTCCAGCTCCGGCCTCCCTCTGTCAGGCCTGTTGTTTCAGGCTGGGCCCAGATGTAAACACAGCCCCGGTCTTTGTATTGGCTCTACCACCTCAGGAAACCTCTCCTGTATGGCCTCTCTGTATCCCTAAACATGCCTATCCTATGGCCATTGATGAATGTAGAGCCCTTCAAAGCAGAGCAAATATTTCACAAGTTCAGGAAAGACTTCAGAGGGCGGTTTAATGTTTTGGATCTGATTTGCGGGGTCAGGGCTGAGGGGAGTGGGAGAGTCTGACCTATATGCATTGGGTCTTCCTGTCCTGCTGTTCCAAAGGTCTGTGGATGAAGACATTTTGTTATTGTTTAGACCTTTGCTTTGGGGTTATGGATGGACAATTCCTCCACCCTGCCAAATGCACGCCCATTAGCTGAGTTGACTGTCTTCTTAGGCATGAAGCACATAAACGTATGAGAAAGTTCACCAGCAGGTTGTGTGATCTCTCGTTCACTATCAGCGCCTTCTAATGAGTTTCTTGTGCAGCACAAATCACATTTAACCACTAAACACACAGCCAAAGCTCACCTATGTCATTTTTCTTTCCGTGTCTCAGATTAATTTTGTGAAACAGCAGTTCAAGGGGACCGAGAAGGAATGGGTTCTCCTGGTTTGCATAGGAGCTTCATCCGGGGTGGGACGCCTCGCTTTCGGCAAGATCGGAGACCTGATTCCTGGTCTTCAAAAGATCTACTTGCAGGTGAGGAAATGTCTGAAGGCATAAAATGTGCAAACTCATGCAGTTAAAAGTGGTATGTGGGCCTAGAGCATTGAGTCGAGATTGAAACCTGTACTAGCAAGATCATACCTATCGTCTCACTTTTAGCCTCTTAGTAACTTGATTTAATGATTTATTTTTTTACGATCAGTCAACGGTACAGTAAATGTTGTCTTTGTTTTCTCATTTCTAATTTCTGACTTTTTTTAAGAGCTTTGTAAGAACTACAATACACATTTCTGTAGTGTGATTACACTCATACTAGCTTGTAATATAGCAAAGTGTTAATAGGGCTAACAATTCGAAAGAAAAGTCTGCACATCAACTTTAACCTGAAATAGCAGACTGGAGGTTAACTATTAACTGTTGTTTTTTGAGTCTCTTTTTCAGACGTGTGCCAGAGGGTTGTTTTCCTCAACCCTCTGGCACAATTATTATTACACTGAGCCAAGGTTTGTTTAATGGTATTCTAATCAAAGGTTTATGTAGTGTCACTAGGTTGAACATATTATACTTTGATTAGCAATCAGAGAGATTCAGTGTCTTTAATTGCTTATTAGGATGTGTAGAGAAACATGACTCGGATTCTAATTTGCACACACTAACAGTACCAGGACGTAAAGAAGATTTCGCGTTGCCATAAGAACTACCCGCCTGAGAAATAGCGGGGATGATTCAGTCCTGGAAACGGAAGCACGGCCATTCAGAGCAGTTGTGAGAGAGGAACACAAACACGATTTCTCTGCTGGTGTATACAGTATGTAGCTCTTGCTGAATGCAAACACACAGTTGATCTATAGGCTCTGTTGGCCAGAACCACCACACTCAATCTTCATGTTGTTTATCAACTTTGTTCTTCAGCAGAGGGCCACATGCATGCTGAAAATGTCAGATATTAAAACACAAAAATACATGTTTCTAATGCTCCTGTGGCACTATTGGACATTTAGATTGTGGATCACTGGAGTATTTTATAGATGGAAAGGCTTGATCTTTCTTTTATCCAGAGTTGAACAAACGATATTTCTAAGAGTTGCTTTCTTGAACAATGTGGTAGTTGTGAAGGATTTTAAGGTTACGCTTTTGTGTTCATTGTTAGGGCACAGAACCCTCCTTCACTGTTCACAGTATTAAACTCATGAACTCTGAGCTCATTGTAATGCAACAGTATTAGCTGAGTGTTTGGATTCATCCAAACAGTCAGGCAGCTTTTAGCAGCTGCAAACAAAAATACAAAGCACGGACTCTAAATTCCTCGCTCAGCCTATAAAACAGATGGTGTGATTGAGATGTATGGAAATTCCTCAGCTTTATATTCTTTTAGCTTAGTTATAATCTCCACATAACTCAGTGTGTTTCAGCTAACGATGCTCACAGGGAACAAAAGCAACACGATTAACGGCTGCTACCATAACCTAAAACACATCAGCACTATTTAGTAATATTAAATTCAGTTTAATGGCAAAGAAAACATTTTCAGTTTTCAGCATTCAGATCCCCCTATGTTGTAGCTTGTGGTTCACAGACACATCAGTACATATTTAATCACATTTTTTAAGTACAGTAGCTGGAGGGTGCACTCTTTCACACAAGTAACACAATGTTCACAATGTTCACAATGCTCACAATGAAGTCAAATGGCCTGGAAGCCTGTAAACTGAGCCAACAAAAAAATGTCTGTACAGTATATTCCCCCCTCACTTACTGCCATTGCTGCTTCTGTTAGCGCTAAAGAAATCAAACACTGGAAACCAGCAAACACCTACTGCCGCCATAGCCATAGAGAGAGGCAGCCGTGTCCTTTAGAAATATAAAAAATAGAGGGACTTATAGCTTGTTAATGTGTCTGTTTCAGGTGGTGTCCTTCATAGCTCTGGGCCTGATGTCCATACTGATCCCTCAGTGCTCGGTGTTTGAGGGGCTGGTGGTTGTGTGCGTGTTCCTGGGGCTGTGTGATGGCTGCTTCCTCACCATGATGGCTCCCATAGCGTTCGAGCTGGTCGGGCCCATGCAGGCCTCGCAGGCCATAGGTTACCTTCTGGGCCTTATGTCTCTTCCCATGACTGCGGGTCCACCCATCGCTGGTGAGAAGCAAAACATAGCACTGATTTACACAGTATAATCCAGAATGAGCTCGCAGTGATCTGGCTCCTTGCACTGATTTCAGGATGTTGGCAGTAACAACGTACAACAACCTGATTGATATTAGCAGAGTAAAACAGTGTTGTGGGGAGTAAAAGGAGAGTAAGACAAATGCACGGCAGGATAGATTGTACAGCAGATTGTATTTACTGTAGAGAGGTTTGGGCTCGCGGCCAACTACTGGCTGTCTCTAGGGATCTGTCTTCAGGGGGAAAGAAAATCACATACAGGGTCGGATCGCAGGGTTAGATCCTGTTATGTCTCCTCTACCTCTTCTCTCTAATAACACGAGTGTATAGAAGAGCACCGAGGGCAAACCATTAATTCTATGACTCAGACATCCTGGTGCTCTCTTGCCAACCTCTTACGGATCTCACACATACCTGGACTGCTTACTGCAAAACACTCTGTCTTTCCTTTAATGGCCTGAAGTGAGCATACCAGAGGTTGTTATTAATGGTTTGAGCTACTTGTCAAAATACATTTCTTAAGCTGTTGAATTCATAAAAGCAGACTCATTTAAATTAAAAAAAAATAAAAAATAATTTCAAAAGGCAGATTTCTGTATTAGATTACTTCTTTGGAGAAACATATCCAAACCTATGCACAGGAATATCCATGGTGATATAGAATAGAAACATGAAACAATTAGTCGATTAGTTGATCTGCAGCTCTTTTGAACTATTATCTCTGCACACAAAGACCTGCATTCAGACATAAAGTACAGTTTGTGGCATACGGTTTCGATTTCCCTCTTGACTAACCACAGATGCATCTTCATCTCCTGAAGTTAAACAAAACATGTAATTGATCATAATGTGCAGTATATATATATTACATATTTTATTGATTGATTTATTACATTTCCCTCACATAAATGTCGTACATTTACTCTACATCCAAAACAAAGGCAGCTAGGTTCCTGTTCCTGTCCTGTTTTTCTGTACAGGCTGTACTGTTCTTGAGCACAAATGCGTACATTACAGGCAACAATGCTAGTACACACCCCTCCCACCGCTCTCACATAACAAGTGGTACATTAATCATGGAGTGCAGTGTAAAACTTTAGTACTGTCGGTATTGTTTGTTTGCCACAGCTCACATGCAGATAAATATAGAATGTGTATTACGTACTATAGACAGGGTGAGGTTTTAGTGCTGGATTTTATTACAACAGTACAATCTCCTTGTTGACTTCCTTTGTTTGTGGCAAACACCTGTGTTGTCACTTATATTATTAATATATATAAAAAAAAATAAACCATATAAAACCATTTTAAACAGACTATAGCTCATTAATGAGCCAAAAACAATTGCCAAGAGGGCAGCAAATTCACTTTTTACCTGAGTTTACGTCGCTCGTTTAGAGGAATAGGTCATCATTTTGGGGAAATATACTTTTTCCTTTCATCCAGTGTCAGTTATGTGGTGTAACTCTTTCTTGTCAGACATCTGCCGGGCACAAGTCTCTCAAGAGACCTTTTATCAGAGTAAGGTTGCCAGGTGTGGTACCATGGCTGTGCAGAGACCTGCTGCACAGAAGTACTGGGCCACTTCTCCCCCTAAAACCAGAAATTGCCTTCTTTGCATTTCTGTTTGTGAATGGGTTTAACAGGTTTTGAACACAGCCAGACTAGTTGTTCCCATCCAGACTTTAAAATAAGCCAGCATGATTGCCGCACGGCTGCAACTTCATACTTAACATACCCGATCTTTGACGACATCAAGAATTTCTTGTTAAGTAAACGTTGTGTTTGTGCGGCAACCTCCGGGTCTGAAAAGTGAAGCCAATGGGGAAGTGCCTTAAACCTGCATTCTTTCTAATGGCCTGTTTGTTATAAGTCCTATTGTATAGAAGTCTATGAGAAATTGAACCTATTTCTTACTTGATTTATTATCTCGAGTTTATTGTCTAAATCGGTAGTTTCAAGTCTTCTTCAGTACAGCATGATGTTCATTTTGTAAATTATGGTTCCATTTAGAGTAAAATAGGCTATAAAGCAGGGTGTGCTTTAGGGCGGGACTACCTTATGATTGACATGTCGCTACCCCGATGTTGCCCAGTGTAGATGTTGTTGTGTTTTCGCCTCACAATTTGAACCCTTTCACAGTGTGTTTTCCGTTCATAAAAGTTCATTGTAACATTTTGGTCGCCTGAAAATGTCTTTGTTTAGCATTCGGTCGTACTTAGCTCCACCTTCCCCTTTCACTTCTGGTTCCAAAAAAACAACGGCCAAAATGCTAATCTTCAAGGCATCAAAACCGTAGTCCACAAACCAATGAGTGACATCTCGGTGTCTACGTCCACTTGTTATATACAGTCTATGTTTAAGACATGATAACATGAAATGTGTCCACCTGCCTCCACTGATCAGGTCTCTTACACGATTACTTTGGGAACTACACGGTGGCCTTCTCTCTGGCTGGGGTGCCTCCTATGGTGGGGGGCGTGGTGCTGTTCTTTGTGCCCCTGATACACCGAAGGCTCCAGGCAGCCGCATCACCAGACGAGACGTCCACAACTGCCCACATGCTGCCCACCGCTGCACCAGCGGGGGAGTCCAAGAGCTGCTCCAATGGAGACATCTTGCCTGGCTATACTGACGTAGAGACACACATCTGAGTCGCACCGTGCAAAGGTGACATCTCTCTATACACACAGGGCTGTGCCAAATAGTGGTAGCTTCAAAGCTTCATTCATAAAGTTGATATTTCAATGAACTATTATAAGTAATATTATACTATTTGTAGAATTAGATTCCATCTCTCCCGCTCGCCGTACACAAAGGGAGGCACGCACCTGTGTTAATAAGAAATCTAACAGCACCATGAATTACATTTGTATAATGACAATAACAAAAAAAAATGTTCCCCCATTTTTCTAGGGTGATGACGTCATAAAATATGACGATAAACATTGAATGTAAGAAACTGACATTCGGTACAGCCCTACATAGCAAGCATAGCATCATGTTTGTACACTACAAAATATAAAATGCACAAATATTTCTCCTTATACTTTCTTCTCCTTTTGCTTTTTTCCCACAGGGATTCAGCCTACCAGCACCTTTTCTCATCCTTAAATTTCTCTCCTCTCAACCATGGACTTCCTGTCGGCTGACCTTTAACCCTCTCACCCTCCTGGACTCTCATGGGCTGTTTGTTGTTTTCATGTGGAGAGAAATCGAAAAGGGCGCTCTGGCTACGAGCCACAGAGAGGACGAAAAGAAGTCACATCAGCGTAGAATGATGGGAATGTATAAGGAGGATAAGCACAACACAGTCTCAACTAGGCTTGTTTCAGTGGGGACTCTGTAGTAACACATACCTCCAAGAGGAAAGAAATGAAGAGATTTTAACCAACAGTGATTTCTGATTTCACAGCATTTATCTTGCTACCTTAGCTTTTTGAAGCTGTAGAAAAATACTATGCTTTGTTTCTAGATTCCATATAAACACATTTTAAGATAAGAGGCATATATAGAATAAGAATTAGTGAAGGAATAAATTCACACTTTCTTTATGTAGTACCTCATCAATCTAATTTTGTTTTTAACACAATGCATTTTTATTTAGTTTGTGTAGCTGAATCACAATCTCAGTGCATTGTTGTCTATTTCTATTCTGCTGTTTTCTGCTGTGACTGCTACAAGAGACACACAAGTATCTGTTGTAAATGTCACAGGAGGTAACAGACTATTCTTCTGAGAGATCAGCCACCAGACACAATCACCTCAACTCAACCGCACACTGTACTCACACCCGGGGTCCAAAATACTTCAGAAAAATGACTTTAACTACTCTATGGGAGACGGATGTGATTGTGGCAGTTGTTCACACTGGCTCACATGCCATGAACCCTAGAGTGTTAGATTTTATTCGCCGTTTGAATTTAGGTCAGTGACTTTGCAGCCTGTTGCAGGTGTCTTGAAAACTGTGCATCTGCACCTGAACATCTGAACCTGAATTCCTGAAAATTAACACTAAAAAGTTGATACAATGTTTTTTTCTCTCACGCGTCTGTGCGGCCTTAAACTCTCAGCATTTGTTTTTTCCAATCACCGAACTCTACAGTTATTACCGGACTTTGAAAGTTTTAGCAGGGTGCTAAACAAATCTGCATAAACTGTGTTTGTTACAGAAAAATAATTCACAGTAGTTTTTTGTAGCGTGCACACTGTATACGTGTTGGAATCATGCAGTCCTAACTAGAGGCCGACAGCTGTTGGTAGCATAGATTTTTGTTAATTTCAGATTTGCATCATTTTATTCTGAACCTTTCCTCTGTGTGAATGTGTGCATCTGCACTTTTGATAGTCGAGGCAGTTGCTACCTTACAATCTGTTGAAGAGAGAGGACTACTGAGATTAAAGCTGCCAAATGGCCTGAGCCCTCATCAGACCATCTCACAGATAATCAGATCAATTTGCTGCTTTAGTTTAGTTTGCAGTCAGGAGGGCATCACCCACTGTGTTGGCAGTAATGAAACAAATATTCCCTCGAGAGGACAGTTTGCAGTTATTATGTTTCATAAACATTTGGACCACTTACCTCTGCACTCTTAGATTACATGTTCTCTTGAACCATAAACTTTGATGAACATATGTGAAGTAGAGCTGCAATAATTGACTGTTTGAGTTACACTCTGTGGTTATATGCATAACTGAGTAGCAGAGAGGGGAATTGGCACAGTAAGGACGGAGACTCCCTGGTATTCAGGTGTTATTCCATTCTGTCAATTCCCCTCTTTGCTGTTACTGCCATTACTCAGTCGGCTTGTGTGTTACAACACTTTAGAGCCTAAAAGCTACACAAACCTCACTGCTGAGTGTAGTTTTTTTTTTTTGGTGGGGGGTGGGGGTGGCGGGTAATGCTACATGAAAACGGTTCTGAATAGAAAACATACATCTATACCTCAGTAATTAAACAATCCTCAGCAATCAAGTTGAACAAGTTCTTCATTACTTTATCATTTATGTGTAGTGTTTTTTTTTTTTTTTTTTTTGTTTTTTTTTGGGAATCTGAATCAGGTCTTAGAACCACAAAGCTGCCAAACGCCTGTTTTCAATCAGCACCCGTTTCCCCGAAACCTCATTCGTGTCTGTTTGGGAACCACAGAACTCTGGAAATGTCAAACTTCCCTTCCCTATAATGTAACAGTTGGTGCGTAATCCGTTTAGAGATGTATCCTTCCTCCTTATTTTGCCCTCATATCCATGTTCTCCTTTATTCTTGATCCTCACCATTCCTACTCTCTCTCACCTCTACCTCCATATTTGGTGGTTATTGTTAGCTTCTCTTTATGACAGCATCGTTTCTCTGTTTGTGTTTGAAGAAATGCAGTTATATAAATGTCTAATATCCTTAACTAAAGTTAAAATAGACACTAAACCATAAGCAGTGGAGACCCATATAATGGTTCAAGCTGGTTTGAAAGCAAAAAAGAAAACTAACATAGGCCTCTAGTTTGACTGAGGAAATGTTACATTTTGTTGGCAGTGCAAACAGTTGTGCTATTACCAGCTGCTCGAAGCAAAAAGGTATAAATTGCCATCACAGTTTGAGTTTGAGGCTCATCAGGCTCCAAACTAATCAAATCACAAAAACTGAATTTGAAGCTCCTGCACAATAATCTGACTCACAACACAATCTTTAAAATCAGGAGACACCTCGTTTTACAGTATTTTTATAAACTGCTTTATTTATCCAAATCAATGTCCTCCTGCCTAATAAACAGTGTTGGGGAGTAACTAGTTACATGTAGCGTAATTCAATTGCAAAATACATGTAATTGTATTCAGTTACAGTCACTGCTAAAAAATGTGTAATTAAATGACATTTATCAATCAAAATGTTGGTGATTACAAAGGGGTTACATCCAAATATTATATATATATATTATTTTTGGTAAAAAGAAGTTTATATATAGAATATAACATTCTGTTGCTCTATTCTAATCTTAATTCAAGTTATATTGAAGAACTTTTAATCAGTGTTGAGACCTGTTGTGAGGTTTACACTGCCTGGTTTAAGTTGATGTTTTTAGGACTTTTCAGCTTTATTGCCCAGTTTAAAACATTTGTTAGAAAAGTAATAAAATGTAACGAGTTACATTACTGGTAATTATAATGGTCGCATTACTTAACTAGTCATTTGTAACCTATGACATTTCAAAATGAACATTCTCAACACTGCTAATAAATAATTTTAAAGGCTAACTTTGAAATGTATGTTATTTATTTATTTAATGTTTGTGTTATGAAGGTTGCAGGAGATGCTTCTTATAAAACTGCAGAACTGCATGAAAAAAAATCAGAAAATAGCCCACAGCCTCAATATAATTGGACCGCATCCACCCCCAATGTAAAGAGGAAGTTTTTACAGAAATAAAATAATTACACATTCTCACTTTAAATTCTGTTACTGCTCCACTGAAAAAACAGTTACTTACACGTTGCACTAGTTTACTGCTGTCAAACTAGAGGCCTGTGTCACCTAAAGTCCCACAATCTGGCCAATGAATGAGGGAAAGAAAACTCCTGTCTCGGACATATTGCAGGACCTCAGCCTTGCTGATTGTGTTTCTATGTGCAAAATGTATCCGTCTCAACAATACTGACTATAATTTAGTTTATGTGTTTATTTTACTGTGAACCAATATGCTTTTCTCCATTTTTTTTTGTGTCCAATATGTCGTCACCTTGTTAGCTAGCAGCCTAACATCGCTGTTGTTTTTGAAGAGGGGACGAGGACTAGAGGCAAGACATTTCAATCAGCAGTGACCTCGAATTTGCCTTACAATTACTGAGCCGTCTGAACAACCGGACTGGATCGGAGTTACTAGATTTGAGACTGTCTAGTGCATTTCTCAGATCTCAACTGGACTTTTTACTCTTTCCTTTGGTTTGTTTTCCGTGTAGTCATCGTTAATGTTGGATCTATTTCTTAACATCCTCCTCACCTGATTTCACCCGAGTCCGACTCACACAGCTTCTGGTCAGAACCAGCTGAGGGCTCCTTTTTATTAGTAGATCCTTTTAGAGAACGCTGACCTGTATTAACACATGTACTTTATATACTTTGTAATGGTTTTTACTTTGTAATGGTTGTTCAGATTTGAAATTAAATATGAAAGTGAAGGAGCTGAATGAATGAAGAATAATACATTACACCTGGATGGTTGTCTATGGAACCAGTGTTTAGCTTGCCAAAGTCTTTTCGTCTATGCAGCTGGGCTCGCGGTCCACTTCCTGTGGCCGCTTCACTTTCTGAAGTCATATTAAACCCTAAACGATGAATGTTTACTTTGGACTCCAAGTTTGCATTTGTCTCCTGTAGCCTGCAGTAGTTTCACAGCTAAACCTACAGTAAAGCCCCTTTCCTAAACTATAAACTACTAACACTACTATTTAATGTTTAAAGACTTTTTTTTTTTAATAATTCAAATGTTTTCATTTCAACTTTTAGCTGTTTTCCCTATGGTTAAAACGTTTCTCTCCTGTATTTGCTTTTCTTCTTCTTGCCTGTGGTGTACAGTATGCAGGTCAGAGCTACAGAGAGGCACATTCGGGCACTTTCTAGTCTCTCGGTTGTTACATTCTTTCAAGATCAGTGCACAACAGGTCAAATGAACTGAACTCAACATGTGGCATATTAACTTATTTAATCAGTTTGTAAAGTTATTCAACTAAGGCTTAATTTAATTTAGTTTAGCATTTGCTTGAATTTACTGCTGATATCTATTGGTCACCTGCCAGAAAACAGAACCAGGCCCATCAGTCTCATCTCATTAGATTTCCTCTGGCTTAGAAAAAACACCTGACTTGAAGTCAACCCAAACGACTGCACTATTAAGCCTCGTTATTCTCCTCTGCAACGTGCCATTTCTCTGCTCGTCTGACCTCATTTTCTGCTTTCCCCTCAGTCTGAAACTGTACAAACAACATGTGAAACTGGATAGCTGAAGGTCTATATATCATGAAGCTGAGCCGTGATTTGCAAAAAAGTCCAACACCTCATAACTGCCGTGGAATAGCTCCAGCAAGAATAGCAGTCGTCATTTCTTAGGAAATATGAAATTGCTTTTGGTCCCACATGAATAATGTCTTTAAATGCACCATATGTTCTAGAAACCCTGTGTTAATCATGCATATGTTCATTATCTTGACTATAGGCATTATGTTTTCACAGCTATAAATATCTTTTCTTGTGATATATATTTCTGTATGGTGCCATTGCAACTCTTGGCCCAGGCCTTCCCACAGCCTTACATGATGAAATATGAGTAATATTTCATTACTCTGCTAAACTTTCCTTCTCCAAACCTCTAAAGGTTGCTGCAGTTAAACCTCTATTGCCTCTCTTCACTTATTAAAGCCGTCCTCTGTCCTCCCTACATAAGCTATACCTTTTTATATGAATACATATTTCTCTTTCAGTCATTTTACAAAATGTTCTAACAAGGCCAGTGACGCCACACGATCTGAAATTAAGTCATGCTGCTAGAAAAAAATGTATGTAATTTTTTTTTGTGTTTTTTTTTTTTGTTGAAGTAATTTTTAATCTGTATCAAAAGAGGCACATTTTTTCTATTAAACCAACAATAAAGAAATAATATAAAAACAACCCATGCTGTCATTGCCAGTCACTCTTTTGTTGGCTGTGTGCTTTCGGTCTTCAACTGCTCCACTTCCACGCTGCAGGCAATCATGTTGGAGATTAACCCCAGACCCCTTTTGAATGCATGAAGACATGAACAATCTGCTGCTGTTTAGGGACACACTGAATGCGTTTTCAATCATGTGATATGCTCGTTATCACCACGGCAACGTGGCTGAGTTCATTCAGGCAGTATGTCCTCCCTTGACTCACCATTCCCCTATGTAACCTCGCTATCTCCCAGCCAGGCAGCCAATCATGCTGAGTCCTGAAGATCACACTTGGCTGAATCGGTTCCAAGCCGCAGAGCTCTTTATGTACATACAAGGAACTGTTGTTGATGTACATGTCACAAGGCAGACAATAGATCTCTTGTTGAGCCTGGCTTTGCGCCTCCGGCCGTCTTTTCTCTTTTTTCATAAATAAGCGTTTAACTGGGGAATACACATATGATAAAGATCATTTGGGATCATCAGTTATTGAAGATAACTTATTTTTAGTAGGCTAACAAATTCAGCTTCAGTTGTGTCTGCATAGAATAAATAACCAGAGGTCCTACATCAGAGAGTGAGAAGTCAATGTAGATTAAAAAGAAACTGTAGCTTGTATGTCACAACCTGGGCCATGACAAAAGGAGGGAACTGCTCACAGTTGAACTTGTACTGGCTGAAATGGTCAGCCAGTAGATCAGTAGTGTTATAGAGTGGATACGTAAGTGTTTAAAAAAAATAAAAGTGCAGCCAAACCAAGGGCCGCCACATAAAGCTGTAGAGCTCAGGGCTGTCAGAGATGAGGCGCCTTTATCTTATGTTGGGATACACTAGTTGGATGGGTACAGATTGCACAATTGTAGACTATAGCAATTATAATGTATACTTGTAAAAATGTATATTTGTTCACACTGGCCATTAGGTGTCTCCACACAGTGCAGGGAACTTTTGTTTCAATGCAGGAAACTTTTGTTTCAATGCAATAACTGTAACGTGTAACACTGTGGATTGTCCAGTAGAGGTCCCCCCTCCCTCATTTCTTTCTGGAAGGATCTGGAAATACATTCATTCATTCATGTCAAAATAATTCATGATATTACACATGATTTACTGAAAAGAAATCGGAATAATTTTATGATATAATAACATATTTTTACAACTTGGCTCAAAGGTGTGTGACAAAAGAGGGAGACCAACAAAAAACACGCTAAATGTTTTACTTACGTAAACTAATATACAATACAATAGGGTTCACATTCCTGGTACAAAAGTAATAAAACACAAGGAAGGGTAAGATAGGGCAAACCCCAAGGCTGTCACAATATACAGTAGTTTATTTTATTTTTTATTTCTGTGTCATGCCAAACATTTGGCCCATTCCCACATGGGATTACGAGACACTATATTACAAAACATAGATCTTCCGGTTATAGACTAAATATACAAAAGAAAAACAACAACAAGGAAAGCTACCGCATTAAAAACTACTACTATATTCTTTCAAATAACATATTTGAAATAATTGCAACTGAACTGCACACTAAAATAACTGCTACACATCTACAGTTTATCCTGATATTTCTCATTTCCAGGCTTACGCCAAGTAACTATCGAAGAATTTAAATGTTGCATAAGTGAACAGCCAACTCTTTGTGCATAATCCATATTTACAAAATCTAAATGTATACATTATACATATATATATTGTATATTGTTTTAGTATTTCATGCGGGTCCTTTCATATTCCCTCAGTCAGCAGATGATGTTTTTTGTGGTTGTGAAATGTTACTTTCATGAGTTTTGTGGTTTTTTATGTTAACTATTAATGTCGTCACACTGGAAAATTGTGGGGATTACACACACACTTGCACGCTCGTACGCACGCGCACACGCACGCATTTCTAATATCGACAGTAAAAATGCTTCATTATATGTATACAGCAGTTTCAATGTGTACTATTATTGTACAACTCTAAAACAATTATTATTATGTGCACATATTCATGTTGTTGTTTTCTGTGGTGTAACTATCACCAAGAAGAATAAAAAGGATAAGGTCTACTTCTGGTTTGTATTATCTTACAGCCAGGGGCCTCTGGGTCCTCATGGGTCTGAAGAAAGCAGGAAATGATGTAAGAGAGAGTGATAAAACTGTGGTCATTTTTTCTGTTGTGTCACACTGTTTTCTTTCCTGCCCGCTTCAGTGCACTTCCTCACTGATCTGCGACAAGAGAAATACATTCCTTTACACTGCTGTTACATATTAGCATGTTGTGACAAAGTAAAGTGCTGCAATCATTTACTGGGGTCCAGAGAAACTGAAACCAGATGACAGATTTATCAGGTTTTGGAAATTTCTAATCTGAGAGACTTATATTATTAGATTCTTTCTTTTGTGGCATCTGGCAGTCAATTCTTCTTGAGTACTTGACTGGAAAAATTTATTTGAGAAATTGAGAAATTTGATTCTTTATTGGTATAGGCGAGCATGGGCTTCTGCTACTGCAAGAAAAAATAAAAATAACTTGAGGGTTACCATTAATTTAAGGACCTTTGTGTTTGATTTTGAGTTTTAGCTCATTACAACCTACAGTGCATGCTTGGTGTCACTGCCACAGATTTATCTACTGAAAGTCTTTAGATTTAGTTCTCTTCCATAAAAGCAACCATTGTTTGAGACTTTTGGTACAGTCTGACAATGAACTTATGAATGGATTTGAGATTTACTTTAAAATAATTGACATTACAAAAGGTTGCTGTTCGACAGTCAACTCTCAAGTCTTAGATGTCCGAGTTTCTGCATTAGTTAGTGCTGAAATGAATTAATTTGTTCGATTTTAATGATTGACAAAAAGTTAATCAACAACTGCTGTGATAATCTGTTCACTGGTTCCAGCTTCTTAAATGTGACACTTTTTTAATTTATTTTTAGTAGAGCACTTTTGGGCTTTCGGACTGTTGGTTGGACAAAACAAGCGTCCTGAAAACATAAACTTGGATTCTGGGAAATTCTGAAGTATATTTTTCACTATTTCAAGAGAGATTTTATATAGGATACCAAATAACTGATTTTAAAAAAATCAATCAATTAATTGATCAATATTGAAAAAAATATTCTGTGTTGGATTAACTGTTTAAAACTGTTTTAATGTCTCTATGTGTTTATTTTCAAGAACAAACGGAAACCAAAGGCTGCTATCGAAGCTCGGAAGATCTGATGCACTTCAATCTGCAACATATGAAGGAAATAAAACATTTGGCGTTAATGAGTTAATCTCGTAAAGGCCTCAGTTTGGCCACCTGTGTTCACGCTGCTCCGTATGTGATTGGCCTGCATATGTTGTTGTTGCTTCTTTCACACGCTGCCAACACAATCCCAGCAGTTGATAGGTAATCCCACCGTGCCCTCTGTTTCATTAACTTCGGATCATGTATTATCCAGTTGGAGCTGCATACAGGTGCTCTGTGTTGCTGAGATTACGGACGCTGTGTTATTGTTTTCAGAGAGATAAAGTGTGACAGCCAGGCCTGAATGTGCTGCTGCCGCGTCTCTGCCAAGGCATGTCCTGTCCACGAAACACGGCCAGCCTGGAAACTTCCTCCCCTGATAATGAGGTGATAAAGGCTGCTCGTGTTTTTGTGTCTCACACAGCCAGGCCCAAAATATACAACTTAAGACACAAGCTTGCACATAGTAGTTCTTACCGTTTCCCCTTCAGTCACCTCATCATTTCATCCTCTGCTGTGAAAGTACTTGTTTTCCCTCTGTTTAAAACAGCTCCTTATTTCAACTTGTAACAGAACAATGTTGGAGCGGAGTTGTTCATTGTTTCTGCAGGGAGGGCCGGGTGGAGGCGGATAAGCCAAAACAACAGTTCAGGAACATTTTGGACGGATTAAAGACAGACGGGACGAAGAAAGAACAGAGATAATGTGCTGGAAAGAGGGAAGAAAACAAAAGCAAAAGAGAGAAAGCATTACATCCTCTCCTGACATGAAATGAAGAACAGGACAGGACGCAGTGTGGCGAGAGGTGTTTCTCAAATGTCTACACACCTCGACTTGGTTGAGAGGTTTGAAAGCACACGATTGTTTAAGACTTTGCAACCAAAGCGCGTGTCCTGTTTCTGTGTTTGTGTGCACAAGAAGCTGTGACATCCGAGGCGTGAAATAAAGGCCAGTGAAACCCTTCCAGATTCAGTGTTTATATAAACTCTAATAAAAGCAGAAAAAATATATTCATACAAACTTTTTCCAACAAGATACATCAACCATTCAAACTTTATACACCCATCTGAAATATTTACACACGCTTACATTCAAAAGGTTTGCTCTGTAGTTGTAGCTCAGCTGTGTTTTAAACACTCTGGCTCTGTTGAATTAAATACTACATATCCTTTTTTTTTTTTAACAATGACATCAAACAATGACTGTTTGCTTAATAAAATTATCTTTTTTTTAACAGCATTCTTTCTGAATGAAATGACCAAATAGGATGTCGCGAAAAAGTTGGAAATGTAAATAAAGTTGTGGCCCCGGAAGAAACTGCTTTTCTTACACAAACAGCTATTTAGTGTAATATATAACTTAAGAAGTGCTATGCATGACAAAATAAAAATGTTCAGCACTTGTCAAACTCCAAAATTTGACCAGGATACATTTTGCTACTAAAATGTTGCTGCATGGCGTCTGAGTTTGCCCGGCAGTGTCAGAGCCCCTGCTGCGTGTCACAGCCCAGGACCTCCAGACGCAGGGCGATGTCATTGATCCAACCCCGCGGGTGGATGCGGAGGTAGCGGCCGAACAGAGGAGGTTCAAAAACAGTGAGAGCTTCATCTTCGAAGTCGTTGTTTCCAGTAAAGATCTGAGAAAAGGAAAGAAATAAAGAAACAGGAGCTAGTGTGTGTCACAATAACATGAAAACGCACTTTAATAGGATTCCTTTGGTGGGTTGTCAGCTCCATAACAAGGAATCCCTCATCCACTTGTGTAAAACTTAGGGAAACTATGAGATAAATAGGCCCTCTGCATCAATGATTCATTGACGGAAGATGTGAAATGACTCAAGTAAATGTCCATTGCAATTTTATTGGACTCTTTAAATGAAGCTGTAGTCAGACAGGAACCTGGATGTTAGCAGCATCACTCAGACTGGCCTTCTTTTATTAGTAAACTAGGATGTGTACCTTTTCTCTTTGGGAGCTCTCCTCCAGCACACTGCTCCAGGAGCGTCCATCATGACTGACGGTGACTGAGAACTCTGTCACCATCATTTTGGTCAACAGTGATCGTGCTCCTTGCATTTTGACCCCTGTGATGCGTTTTACTTTCACCAAGTCAACCTGCAGCCACTCGTGGGGGTTGTTGTTCTGGAGTGAAAAGGGAAGAGGAAACATTTTTTAGTTCTCAGAAAGGATTGAGATTTACAGTAAAAATGTCCTTTCCACGAGTGTCAAGGCCAATACAGCAGCAGCACTTACAGTTTCAGACATACAACACATAACACATAAAATATATCATTTCGGGTCACAGCATACAGTATACCAAAAAAAAAAAAAAAAAAGACAACAACATATTCTAGATCACATAGGGGCAAATAGCTCAGTGAAAGCATCTACAACCTGATGTACCTTCCTAACTCCTTCAATATATTTCTATATGTTCCTCAATGCTCCATGGTATACAGTATATACAGTATATATACAGTATACAGGGGGGAAGAAAGAAAAGAACTAGAGTACAGCGTTGGGGATGCTGGACTCCTCCGACCGACTCTTCTTGTGTGTGTAGTTTTTTTCTTTTTTCTTTTGGGCACATCAGTATATTCATTGTCTCCAAATGACCCATTAATACATACAGGACATGTGATTATTAAAAATGAATAGAACAGGAAATACAAAAGATAGGAAAATGAGGGGGATTTTTGTCTGAACAAAGTAGAAGTAGACAAAGCAAAGAAAAACAAAAAACAGATGTAGGGATGGCCAAAAGGGAAAACCGCACCACTTCCTCTCCCACATTGCAGTTAGGAAACTTATTAACCAGGAAAGTGTTTCTGGCAGTGCATCTTTTTTTCCACTGCCATGATGTGGCTGCACACAGCAAAAACAAAAACAAATGCAGGCTTTAACTATTGTTTGACATCTTTTTAGGCCACTGGAGCCCTTTCAGAACGCTTTACCAGATAACAGTTTGACCACAGAGGTTGACCTGTAGCCGCGGATCACAAGTGCTACTGTTTGACGTGTGACCTTTAATAAGAGTGTAACCGTTTGACAGAGGGACACATCACACCTCTACGGTTCAGTGCTGCAAAGTGATACGCTGAGGAGAGGAGGAACTACAGAACAAAAAGGAAACAAGAGGGGCAGTTTCTTTTCTTTCTCGAGTTACATTTTTCAAAAAAATTATGTTTCAGACATACAAATTAATCTTATCTTATCTTCAATATTTATAATTATTATTATTATTTGTCATTTAGCAGACGCACTTATCCAGAGCGACTTACAGTGAACTATCTACAGGGACAGTCCCCCTGGAGCGTCTCGGGGTTAAGTGCCTTGCTCTGGGGCTCAATGGTGGAAGCCTCTGGTATTGAACTCACAACCGTCCGGTGTTGTATTTTGAAGCCTGACCACTGGAACGCTAGTACAACCACCACCGCACATCACTCTGAGCTTAAATATCAAGTGAACACCAACTAAAATGATGCAGTTTCTGTGGCCCTCCAGTTGTTCACTTATAATCTTGCTGCAGTGACGTTGAAGTGTACTTCAGGGTGTGTCGGTACATTGTGGCATCTGTGCTGGGTTAGGTGACAGGTGCAACAGAGCCCTACCCATCATGGATGCACACTTGAAAACTTTCAACCAGCAAGCTGTGCTCTTCATGCTAAGCTAAGTGTCTCCTGGTTGTAGCTTCATATGTATGACAGTCATGAGATCAATGTTCTCATCTAATTCTTGGCAAGAAAGCGATTGAACGTTTTTCCTTAAATGTCAAACATTTCCTTTCAGCTACTTGTTCACTCCTGGTATAAATCACATAGCACGGTACAGTATTTGTGTATTTGTGTTCACCTTTGGCCTCCAGGCGTTGGCGCTGCCTTCCTGGTGGAGGCGGGCGAGGTTGGGGCTCCAACTACGCAGCAGAGATGAATAAAACGAGGACGCACTAAAGCTGGTGTCAGGAATCAGCCTCTTCTGGAGGCCGAGAGGGAGAGAGCAGCCTGCTCACACACACACACACACACGCACACACACACACACACACACACACACACACACACACACAACAGAGTCATTCTCTGCACTTACAGTAAAATGAGCTCTGTGATAAACTCTGCTGCTGTCGGTGAAACTCACTGTTGAGATCGCAGCCCAGCAGCTCCAGACGGAGAGCAGGCTTTTGCACAAAGTTTACAGTGTGAATCCTGACGTAGCGAGCCACAAATGGTGGAGAGAAGTGGTTGCTTTTCACCTTGGAGCTGTCCATGTTGCCATAAAATACCTAAAAACAGAGCCACTCAGACAGTTCAAGGATAATTGCAACTTGCTTGAGATAGGCAATCCATTTCAGCAACAATTTGCAGCATGATGTCATGGTTCTGCAGATGCAAACAGAGATCTCTAGTGTCTCTTGGTACATTTAATATACACAAAATCCCATGGTCAGCTGCTGAACGGCAACCATTTTTAATGGGACACTATGTATTAAATGCACAATAGCCGATGTATCCATTGCTGTCATTGCAGTCAGCTCCTGCTCCTTAGGATTCCTTCATTGTTCATCGTTCAGGACGCTTTAAATCGGGAGCCGAATTATGAGCTGAGGTTTCCATTACAAAACTAACGGACCCTGTGATGACAACCGGTAAAACAATGAATAAAGCAGTTTCACATAAAAAATCAGTGTTTCTCTGCAAGGACAATTCTTCTTTAACATAAAATATAGAGGCAAATTGAGTTTTGTCTTTTGAAATGAATTGAAAACAATGGCTGACTGGTGGTTTGGTTAATCTTTCTGCCAAATGGCTAGCAAAAATCAGCTCTAGTAAATCATAGAAAATAAAAATAAAAAACTGCCTTGCAACAGCATGTTTCATTTTTTACTTTCTGTTTGTTTGGATGTCATGTAGCTTGTCTTCAGGAGGAATCTTTTAGGAATCAATCAGAAAACAGATTGTTAGAGATATTTCCAAATATGTGATTTCCCATAACTGCACATTACATATTCTGTCAGTGGTCAGATGGTCTATTTATCTGCTGATCTGGGAATTTCATGTACTATGACTGCTTGTTTCCAGTCTCTGCAATTCTGACAAACTTTATTTCCAGGAAGAATCAATTAATCACTGTATTGCTGTCAAAAAGTAACTGTTTTGTCTGTGTTTTTTAATTGAGTTTTAATGTTACTACCTATTGTTGAGATTGGGTTTTGTACTGTCTCTTGTGTATTTGTTGTTGAGCTTTATGTATTTTAAAGTCCCATCTAGGAACAGACATTGTAAATTAAGATTGTGGCATTGGTTTACGGTCATATTTACTTGGAGAAACATACACCTTCACAATGAAAAAATGCCTCCTTAATAACAATAAAAAATTTGACTTGCGACATTCAGCTAAAATGAATTAGAAAAAAGGGAAATGACAGCAAGTACTAAAGAACAAGGGACTGCCACAGACATACAGTATATGTGTACAACGGGAGAGGACGTACTCTGTTCTGCTTGGTTATGTTTCCTTTGTAAGCAGTCCAAGTCTCCTCGTCCAGGCTGTAGGAGATTTTGAAGATTGCGACGTAGTTGTCCCTCAGCCTCGACCTGACTCCCTGCGTCTGCACACCGTGCATCAGGGTGGGCCTCTGAAGGTCAACCTAAGAACACACACATTGCATTTCACTGTGCTCTTTTCCTGTTTTACACGTGGACATTACAAAGACGATATTCGATTTCAATCTTGCATGAGGCACAATGACGATTTCATCATGTAGGACAGCCAATGTTGCACAGAGGTTAACTGGTACCTGTATCCATGACATTTTGTTTGTGCCTATCCAGGCGTTGATATAACCAGACTGCTCCAGCCTCGCCAGCCTCGGCTCCCAGGTACCTGGACACACGTGTAAAGATGTTTTATAATCCAACTCAGTGGGGGTAATTTCCAGGCTTTCAGATTCAATAAAGCAGCCTGAAGGCCACAATATTGTGGTGTTTTCATTTTCAGCCCACTGGGTATTTGTGTTAAGCACTTCATATCTCTGCAAGTATTGACACATATTCAGGGTCTTCTTGGTGTGTTTGCCCATTTTAAATGAAAAACACTGTCTTACTTATGTGATCTGATGCCGTGATCTGTGAATCCTCGATCCTTCCTGATTGCATCCCCAGAGGCAAGACACATCCTGCATGTCAGTACGAGAAAGATTTCAGCCCAAAAAATGCATTCCCCAAATACATTCTCTGTGCACTTAATACATCTGGACAGTAAGAGTATTTAAAGACAAAGCTGCCAGAGTCCACACAGGCTTGTTTTAACCAGCGTTACAGCACTGAATTAAACATTCTGTAATTGGACATTTCTGGTAATGGTGACACATGTGACTCTACAGATATTCGGCCTAGCAATATGGGAAGTCCTCTTTAATTAAAACTCCCTTTAAATTACACAATAGTAAAAATACTTTACAGTGTGGAAAATGTGGGAAAGCCACTGACATAATTCATACAATGTGATTAAACACTTGAAAGTGCTGTAACAAGGGAGTTGGCATTAAATACAACTGCGAGTAATAAAAGTTTAAAGCGTTGACCGATGGGTGGCCCTTAACGATTCATCCCGACATTGCCACCAACATGGCTAAAAAATAAATCAACTACAGTAAATTCACTATTACTGCTCTGAATGTCTATTATATTACATTCTAAATATTAATCATATATAGATTTTTTTCACAGACACGTGACACAGCGTGTACGTACCTTTATCATAGACCAGTAGTTTAGCCCTCATGCCGGCTAGCTGGTAGTCTCCTATAGTACACTCCACCAGCCATGTGCCAACTCTGGGGGGTCTCATCTCCACCGTGCCGAACACTCCTGGGTGACATAGAGCATTTCAATACATGGATTAACAGTCGAGAATATGTTCTCGTTCTAATTAGTAAGCTAATTACTTGAAATAGAGTTGAGAAAGTGATAGAAACTAAATTATTTTATAATATATAATTATTATTTTCTCGGAATAGCCAACGGGTTTTTGTAGGATTAACTAAGTGGCTGCTCAGCGGTGTAAGGGTTTAGTAACTGGGAAATGTAGGCGGTAGCTAGGCCATGTAGTGCCTTAAAAGTGATGCAGCAGGCTAAAATAGGAGTGATGTGCGATATACGCTCAGTCCTAATTAAATACGGTCGGTCCTAATCAGTACAAGCTGAAGACGAGCCAGGGCAGTTGATTGAGGCAAGCGAAAGGGAATTGCAGAAGTTGACATCGGAAAAATTCAGGCATGAATGATAAGTTCTAAATCAAAATCCGATAATAACTAGTATGTCAGTGGGAGAGAAAAAAAACACGACTAAACCAATTTATTGACATTTTGTTTAACATTCAATTGAGGATTCCTGGAGTTACGTTTGACATAGGGGGCAAGTACGCTGGAGAATGCCATTTGTAGTATTTTTGGGGCCAAAAATGAGAAGCTCAGTTTTGTCAGAATTTAGTTGTATAAAGTTAAGTAATATTCGGTTCTTTATAGCGGCTAAACAGATGCGGAGAGTGTTTAGGTTGCTTAAGTCTTCTGGTCTTACTGAAACTCAAATCTGCAACATCTTGATGTTTATGTGTGTATTATATGAGAGAAAGAAAGAGTTTGCAAGAGTGAGGTGAAATGTTTGTTTATTAAATGTATGTAGTTTGAAACACAATGTGTATACGTGTGTGTTTATGTTTACCAGGGAAGAGGTTGTAGACCCCCATACGGTGTTCCTTTTTAGTGTAAACGGTGAAAGGCAAACCATGGAAGTGCACAGCGTGGTACTCTCCGTCACTTCCTACATTCAGCAGGTGCCACCTGACGAGCTGGTGCTGGGCGATCAACAGACCAGGAAGTGTCTCCGCCACATAACCATTTATTGCTGAGGAAAAACGTAGCCATCGTTAGTAAAACATTTCAAAAACAAGCTTGAGACTTCATTATGTTCATTACATCGTGACACCAACAATCAAACTTATTTTTTCTCCACCTGCAAACTTATTGCTGATGTGGTACCAGGGGTCCTCAGTGTTGGCCTGACAAGGCGGAGTGCAGTGCTGCCGCAGGCTCTCCTCCAGGTACCAGCTTTTAGTTTCATCAAAGGTGTGGAAGAGAAGGGCGAACTCCTGGACGTCTCGCTGCGTGTTCTGACGAGTCCGGAGGGTACCAGACTTACAGATCGCCAGTGGACCAATCAGACCCGAATTTAGGTCCTTCTCCTGGACCATAGTGCAGAAATACTTATTCAGATACAGACATACAGTACATGTTGTATATCCATTGAAGATAAAGTGGGAACAGGCTAAAGAGGAACTATCCAGACCTTGTCCACGGTGGAGTAGTAAGCTCCAGTCTTGCAGTCAAATTCAGTGTCGATTGGACCTTGTTTCCTGGATATTCTCCAGTTATAGGTCCGTGCCTCCCCAGGAGCCACAGGCTCTCCTGGGACCCCGGGTGGGGCAGAGGAGGCATGGGTTTGGCCCATGCCGGCCCCTTGGCTGCGGTCATAGACTCCCTGAAGGTGAAAGGAGTAAGGCCTGGATGCCTTGTTCTTAAAGACCACCTTGAATAAGACAAAGAGTGAAAAGATAGGTCATCAAGTACCAATAAAAAGTGAGGTTTTTTACATTTTTGTTTTACAAAATAAGAGTTTTTAACAGAGCGCTACACCATTTAGTTACGTTTAATATTTCAATTGTTTCATGTCACATCCCCAGTGTTACCATTTGTTTCCATGTTTCATGCAACACATACATTACGGTAAAATTGAAGATTGTGAAAGTGGAAGTAGCTATTAAGACTACAGAAAAACATATATATGTATTTTTTTCTCAGCTACAGTTTTACTCACAGTGAGGAGATCATTAATCTCAGCTCTGATGAAAGGTCCCATGATTCCCAGGTGTTCCTGGGGCTCTCCTCTGCCTACAGGACGTAGGAAGTCTTTATCGCTGTAGGCTCGAAACACCACCTTCTTATACTCTGGCAGGAACTTCCTCATCCCTTGACGCATCTCTCTAAAGAGAGGAGTTGAGTTAATACTGCTGCTTTAGACATTAATAAAATTGGATTTTTAAAATGAATTTCTCATTGTGAAACATTTTGCGCTCTTTAAATATTGATTACATAATGTTGACTTTACCCAAAACCTAGCTGTCAAAATTCTGGGCATTGTTATCAAGGAAAGTTACGACAAACAAATACAAAACTAGACTAAACAGCCCAGTGAGGATGTAATGCTCCCTATAGCCTACACTACAAAACATAACTTTGAATAGTTGATAATAATAGACACTTTGCTATTCCATTACCAGGGCAAACTAGTTACAGTTTTGCCTGAGTGTGGTGCCAGAGGGAATGCAATATTGTTTCCTAAATCCAAAGGACATTAGCATGCTAACGAACCAACATTAGCATGATTAGCAAATTAGCATTAAGTTAGCATTGTAACTTACATGTGAATACCTATTGCTTGTGAACATGTTAATGTTTAAATGGTTTTCATGGCAACATGCTGATATTAGCGTATTAAGGTGCCCAAAGTTAAAAATGAGACATCTTAAAATTTAGCATTTTAGTGTAACAAGGAGAAAAGAGGAGAAAAAAAACATAAATCAATAGTTTTGGAAATACGCTTATCTGCTTTCTGGCTGAAAGTTAGATAAGAAGATTGATATAACTCTCATGTTGTGCATTAGAATGATGATCTCGCTTTCACTTTCACTTGTTTTTGACGTTTCCTTGCCTGTAGCTCTTTTCTTTGCTTGTTTGCCCATAGTAACTGATAACTCTCAACAAATAGCGAGCTTGTTGCGTTAGCTCCGCTTCCCTTTCTATCAGACTATCCACTATCAGTGATGGAAAACAAGTCACTAACTGTGCGGCGCTTGTGATTTTTCCAGGGTATGTCGCCACAGACGTAATACTGCAAATGCAAAGACTTTCATCAGTGAGCCATACGCTCGATCACCATTGTGTTCCCCTTATTCTGCGATAGATCGTGACCTAACAGACATTTATTTAAATGAATAAAAGTGTGAAGCTGAAGCTGGGCGACAACTAAATTTGCATCAAACCACAAACTGTCGTTTTTACATTAAGTGTTTTTGCCTGCTTACAGTCTTTGTGCTAAAATAAGATTATCAGACAGATTTTCCCCAAAAATAAATTGCTCTAAGGTCCTGCACGGAAACCTGGATGAAATATTATTCCTACCTGGGATTGATGAACTGATGTGGTTTTCTGATGCCGTAGTCCCAGGTGATCTCCTCTGCAGCAATGTAGTAGTGGCGATATCTTGTCTCTCCGGAGCGCAGGTCCATGTAATCTGTGCCAAACATATCTGCCGTGCCGTTCACCTATAATAAATGTAGCATTTTATTGTGGAAGGGGAGGGGGGAAGTGTTAGGATTTGTGACACATGGAAGTATATTTACTCAATAATGTGCATATCACAAAAAAAAGATGTCTACCTCTTGGCTGTAGTCATCATACTCGAGGGCCATATTGATCAGGTTGTTGTTATGAGCAGTGTAGTTGTAATCCAGATCCAGCTGATCTGCTGTAAATCGTTCAGGTTCAGACTGAATGTCGTTCAGTCTTATTAAGTTTTGATCAATCTCTTCTGAATGGCTTCGCTCTACAGTTGAGATCTTCTCGTCCAGCTGTGGATTGCTGTTCAGTAAGATCTCGTTGCTCTCTTCAAGCTCTCCCTTCGTCGCATTAGTCACACTTGGTATTTCACTCCTTTCCTCATCTTTTACCTCGCCAACAGCCTCAGTCCTATTTTCCGCAGCCTCTTCTCTGATCTCTAGCCCAGTTCCTCCCTCTTCTGAGGCTCCAGAACTGTTATCTACATCTGTCCAGTTGCCCTCTGCCTGTCTTCTCTGCCTGCCACCTCCTCCATCTTCAGTCCCATTCTGAGAAACCGTCCACTCCCCATCTCTCTCTATTTCCTCCAACATATCCTGTGGGATTCCTCCCTCTGACACCATGCCGGGGTTTTCTCCTTCCAGTGATGATACTATCACTTTCTTCAGCTGACACTCAGTTGTGTCGTTAGTGACATTTTGACTGGAAGTGTTTACTGATTGAGTATTGTTATTAGCGAAGGGTTTCTTACACACTCGAACCAACACTGTGCGATTTTCAGGTCTTCTGCCCCTCGGCTGTAGACCTATCTGATCGATATAGTCAGAGAAATCGTCTTCGATCCCATCATGATCAACTCGGCCTCCGTCGACGCTGTGACGAACCGTGTAATGGATGCTCATCCCTCGGCTCTTGAGGCTGCCATCGTAGGCGCTGATCTCCCACTCACCTGAGGGAAGACAACTTATATGACTCAAGAGCAACACAAACAGGTGTTTCTATGTAAGCCCAAGCATCAGCTGTTTCTCCGGATATAGTGCAGTATTCTGATGTGTTGATATGCCGCTGTCTTATTGCTCCAGGAAAGCAACACTTTTATCATCTCAGCTACTATACGCTGGCTACTTCTTCTGACTGTATGACACATCTTGTGTGTCCAATTTTTATTTCGCTATAATATCTTTAAAAAAATTATTCTGATTATGCTTTTTTTTTCTTTGTAGTTTGTTTTAGGAAAATAAGACAAATGGAAGTTTGACAGCCACTGGGGGGGCCCAAGCAAGACATTGTTTTATTCTACACATAGTGAGTTTAATTAGTGACACTTATAATTGCACTTGACAATCTTTTTGTGTGAACTGTTGTTAGGTTGTTACAAACCTTTTTTCACTGCATCTTGAACGGCATTTTCCATGACACAGTCAACATGTTTTGACGTTATGCCAAATGATCTGTTTGGATATTCCTGCCTGAGTTGGGAACACTTCAACATTTGAAGCTAGCACATGCTAGCAACTGCCCAGTCCGTCCACACAAACTGCAGTAGATTACTGTACTTACAGTATAGTTTGCTTAGCTGACCTTCCAAGGTACAACTAGCCAACACTTCCAGCTAAAAGCTACTTACGTTAGAAAGCCTGTGGCCTTTCAGTATCATAAATCTCAAAGCAATAAAGAGTTACTTCAGAGTCTTACCCATCAACTCAGTTTCCATGGGAACGGTCATACCAGTCATGGGGAAGAGGGTGAGCACGGACTGGTAGAGGCCTTGGTACTGAAAGAGGTTTCCCGTGAAGTATACAGAGAGGAAGTTACTCTGGCTGCCCACATTGGCCACATGCCAGAAGGCGACGTCAGTTTGAGACACCACAAATTGACGCCCGGCAAACATAACGCCATTTATACCTGGAGGTAAAGGGACATTCACAGTTATTAAATTGATGATTTGATGGCGCAATGTATACAATGGGTTGGTCCTTGCAAAAAATTACAATCATACTAATAACAACAAAAATAAATAAATGAATTCCTGTTGGTGTGGATATATGGTATCAATTTCATAAATACAGAGAATCACTTTAAAGCAGCTATAATAAATATTTTTATGATAACAATTAACCAAATGACAACGTGAAAACAATGTAAAGCTCAGCAGGCAGCTGTTTTTGGTGAAAAAGCTCTAGAAAAGGAATGTATGCTACCTGTCCAGCACCAAACAGCAGACAGACACAGAATAGTAAATAGCTGGTGAACATTGAGAACCATTTAGCAGCTAAAGAGCCAGATGTTTCCCTTAGGAGTTGGTAGAGACCAAAACTAAAAAACTGAGTAAATATTGGACTTACATTCATCAAGTAGCCAGAAGAAATGCTAATGTTGCTCTGTAAATAAGCAACTGTTCGCTGACAAGTTCCCCATATCAACTCAAAAGGTGGTGATATGTCAATGTTGTGCTCACAACTTGTTTCCGCTGCCCCACAGTGGCCCAAAAAAAATCAGGTATTGCGTGTTTAAATGAACATTTAAGCTCAGAGCACGTCTCTTGTTTTACCTCACGTCATTATCTCTGTCCATATTTCTTTGTATTGATTATTCCACTAACAATGCTTTCGAAGAAGTAAATATACAAACGTAACTCTGAGGTGAACTTACTGTAAATGACATTAGAGTTGTAGAATTCAGGGTCCATGGTGTTATAGGAGATTAGGCTCGACTTCTGCATGTTTTCATTGATGTACCAACTTCTGTTCTCATCAAACACAGCAAATATCAGGCTCCAATCTTTATCTGGGCCCAACTGCATGCAACAGTAGATTCAGTAAAAGAGACGGAGGATATTATATTAGTGCAGGTGATAGACAACATGGCAGCTTGCATCTTTTTGCATTTTGAAAGGATATATTAAAATAATGAATTCAACAGTGTGTCTACAAGTGCTATGTTGCCTATATTGTTTATCATAGAAATGTTCTTCTCACCAGACGTCCTCTGGTGTCAATGGTGTCGTGCTTGCAGATGAGCAGCGTGCCCACCAGCCCAGAGGCCAAGTCCCTCTCTGGGGAGACGGTGCTCTGATACAGCAGAGTGAGACACTGGGGGTCTCCCTCTAAGGGTCCATCATCTGTTGTTAGCCTCCAAACATAGCCAAACGTCCCGTTGGGGGGCACTCCCATGGAGCGCAAGTCCTTCCCTGTAGCTGTT
Organism: Bovichtus variegatus; assembly: GCA_943593645.1. Lineage (NCBI taxonomy): Eukaryota > Metazoa > Chordata > Actinopteri > Perciformes > Bovichtidae > Bovichtus > Bovichtus variegatus. The sequence continues at coordinate 4,703,112 of CALSCE010009297.1, forward strand.
TAATTAGATGACATTAGATGAAACTCTGATGTTGGGAATTTGGGGAATTGCAGCAACAGAAAATAAAAAGTAGGAGCACTAAAGACAACAAGTAACAAACAGATATGCTGAAAACATAGTAAATGTTGATGCCCATAATTCCAGGTTCAAGAGTAGGGATAAAACCATTACTGGTTTCGAGATAAACCATGGTAAAATTCCTGACGGTTAGTATTACCGTTTCAAATTTGAATTATCAGTAAAACCGTGTTTGATTACAACACTTTGTAAAACTCCCTCTAAATACTGTGCAGCATCAACCAAAGTTATCAACAGCCTCCCAGAAGCAGGCGCAGCGTGCAACGTGGGTTTGTTTTGCGTCATTGAAAACATGGCGGAAGGCAGTGACAGCGCTTCGGAGATTTTTCAAATCAAATTTTTCACATTTTCAGCAAACTTCAACAATACTGCGATAATATCGATAACTGTGATCATTTTGGTCACTATTATCGTGTTATGAAATTTTCATCCCATTTTATCTCTAGTTTTGGGAACATTTTCAAGCTTTCACTGTGGATCATGATATAAACTATTGATCAGTTTAGTCTGCTTTATATCCTTGCTTAAGCTTACTGATGGAAAAATACTGTTTAAACTGAGGTCAACTAGAGGACACGAGAGGTGGGAGGACGAGAGAGTTCAAGAGGGGATGAACTCAAGCCAACTGGAGGACATAAACCAGAGGGAGCCGCCTGCCATATCGGAGATATTCCGACGAAAGGATTCGAAATGGATTCCTTGTTTAGATAACAAAGTTATGTGTGTTTCCTGTGTTTAAGGTGTCGAGTAACTGTTTTCTCTAGTAAAGATGACCCTTGGGCGGACCTACTGTACAATGTATAAAAGAGTAGGCCACTCTTAGAGTCATTGAGCAGCATAGCAGCTTTACAACCTGCATGTAAGAGTTTAAGCGTCTGTGTTTTGAGATAACTCCGCTCCTTATTGCAATAATAAAGAGACTTTGTTTGAACTTTGAAGACATTGTCGGCTGAGAATATTTTCTCTAACACTTACCATTTGCGTATCTTGGCAGAGGAAAGATCCTGGTTAGCCCATTGGGATAGATGTTGAAAGGCCGGCTGGCCAGGTTTCTGAGAGTGATCTGGAGACACAATTAAAACCAATGTGAGATCAGTAGAAAGCCACACAAAGAGTGCTACACATGTTTGCTTCAGCTTCTCTATGATTGATCATTTTTTTGCAGCTCAAATTTGATCACGCACAAAAGGCCACTTTGCATATTGTCTGCCCTCACTCACATGGATTTGATCCTTGATTTTTCCTTTCAGAAGAGGACCCAGCAGCGTTTTGTCAGGGTTCTTCCTCTGAGTGAAAGATCCGTCTGTGTATTCCACGAACGCCGCCTTTTTATACTTATAGCCCAGGTGATGGGGAGTTTCAGGCAAATATCCAGACTGCAACTCACTGATGTGTCAAAGAGTAAAAAGAAACAATCAATTCATTTGTCTTTCCCTTTTTTGTTATTCTTCTTCCTTCCCCTCTTCCATCTTTCCTACCTATCTGTGGGTTTGAGATGAGGGGCGTAGTCCCAGGTGACCTCCTCAACGGCGATGTAATGCTCCCAGGTCAAAGGCGGCTGTCCCCTGCTGGCTCTTGCTTGCACTTGTGGTTTCTTAGGCTGAACGCTTATGGTGTTGAACAAATCTTTGTCATCTTCACTGTAGTCATCAGCGTCCTCCTCGTAATCGGTGTGTTTGACGTTACGCAGGTTGGGTCCCGGCAGAGTGACGGGGTCAGGGCATTCCTCCACCGAGAACAAAGCATTCATACCATCTGGGTAGCGCAGTAGTGCACAATAACAACAAGAGTTATCATATAAATAGAGGAGGTGAAGTTACTTTAATTACGGAAACAAATTGTGCTAAGTGTAGGAGACGTATTGGGCCTTTCTTACCGTGGCGGTGAGCAAATATCTGACAGCTCATAAGGAAGCGGCCTATAGTAGCAGGTCTCATTTCTGCAGTGATGAATGTCATAGGGGTCACCTCCATGGTGACTTTACGTTGGGTCAATACCTAAATAGTAACAAATTAAGTGTTAATTAGTGAGCTTTAGAGGTGCGGAAACTTTGGGCGGAGCAAGGCTAACTTAAATGTGTTTTACACTTGAATTACCTGCAGAGTGTGGTCCTGAAACTGGATGGAGTGGATTTCGGGAGCTGTGCCCATCCCGATCATATGCCAGAACACATGATTACGGCCCTGACACATCCTCAAACCTACACACAAACAGAGAGAGAGAGAGAAAATGAGGTCAAAATTCCAGTGCGGACCACATACAGCGCAGCCACTGGTACACTGAGCACATTGTTAGCAACACAACTGTCTCCAGCCGGTCTGGTTCATTACCAGGTAACGTAGAGTTGACATATCCATTGATGGTGTGGTATTCTTTTCTGCCCATGCTCCTCTTGAACTTCTCTCTGCTCTTCCTCTCTCCTACCTCTCCATACCAGCTCTTGGTCTCATCAAACACGGCAAACAGCAGGACAAATGCCGGATTTCTCCTTAGGCCATCATCTGTGAAGGCACCTGGAAACACGCGTACACATAATACATCTGATGCAAGATGCTACTGTGCAGTTTAAAATGACAAGATCATTAAGCCCATCTGTGTCTTTATCCTGTTATCTAATATTCAATGTCGATGTGATCTGTTGGTCAAGACGGAAATATTCCAACAGCTATTGGATGAATTCAGAGTTGTAACGGTGTGAGACTTTTTATGGTGCGATAACCGTCTCCGAAAATATTGCGATTTCATTGTATCACGTATACGGTATTACACTATTAATATTATTATGATTTTTATAATCAGTTACAATGACCCTTAAAAGAATAAGAACAGAATTATAAACCTGATTTTAAAAGATTCATGTCACTATAATATGTGATATAACTAAAGCATGTTAGTTTACATGTTAGCAGCTCTATAGCATGTTAAAAATAACTACAAAATTAAAAATAAAGTCAGCTGGGAAATAATGTCCTATGATGATTATTAACAATTAACATACTCTAGGTGTGTGACAGCCAGACTGCTCCTGTCTGCACCGTTAACTCACACACTTATTCTCTTATTTTCCATACTGTATATAAGCAAATGTACCCGGTATGATAACCATCAACTTTAATACCGGTATACTATTACAAACCTAGATGGGTTGCCGTAGAATTTGGTTCAGATATCCATGGTGCCCACAGGATGAATTTCAATGACTTCTGTGATTCCCTCACTTTGAGGTTTAAACTCTCAACAACTATTGAATAGTTATTATACATTTTTTTTTATTCGTCTGAGTTTGTGACTAAATGTGAGAGTTTTACAGAACAATACATAATACAAAGACACATGCCATGACAAAACATAATGTATGTTTGTCGGTGCAGTTAGCTGTGTATGTGCCCTTTGCCCTACCACACACTGACTTGTTTTGCAGATGAGCAGGGCACCGATGAGTCCTGAGTTTACATCTCGGACCGTGTCCACCTGGGATGAGTAGGAGTAGGTGAGGCACTCGGGGTCACTAGTGGTGGGACCGTCTTTAGGGCTGATGTCCCACACGTACTCATAGTATCCTCCAGGAGAGACGGCATCATCGTCCTTCTCCTGGCCTGCTGTGGAGTCATCATACCCGGCTCCTGGAAAGAAAAGACGCATCATGACTCCTCTGTATTCAGTCAATAGTAGACGTGGAAAACTGGTGTCACAAGAATCTCCCTTCGGAAAAAGACCATTAATTATAATTGAAAAGCTATACTGAAAGACTAAAATCCTACAGAAATCATCTAGTGACATTGCAGGAAACACAATTAAAATAAAAAAATGACATAACGTTGGTTAGATTTTACTATAAAAACCATACTGTCCAGAATAAAGATGAAGGTAAGACCACAATGTATGGTGCTGTAAAAACTCATGCAGGGGAAGAACTGACTCATGATAATGTGCAATAATGACTTAATTCGGATCTGTGCGCACACACACACACACACACACACACACACACGCACACGCACACCCACACACACACACACACACACACACACACACACACACACACACACAC
>CALSCE010009297.1:4707250-4733691 GCA_943593645.1 Bovichtus variegatus
ACACACACACACACACACACACACACACACACACACACACACACACAGCGACCTTTTCCTTCATCCTGAATATCTCACGTTAGTGCAATTATATCTGCTTCATGACGCCTCATTCCTGGAGGTGACAGGTGCAGCTTTTCAGACTAAAAAGAACTCCAGTATAGGAATCTACCCTGTAGCAGTAAGATGTCAGCCATTTACAAGAACTGATTGCTTTGGATCTACAGCAGCATTATATGCCAATGTCTTCTGTGAAGGATATTAACCTTCAAAAGCTTCTCAGATCAGGAATATTGCCTTTCAGGCCGGGGATTGTAATTTAAAGGCATCTAAAATAAGTTGTCATGCTGTAAAACTGACCATTTGGCTCCAACGTGCTGCACAAGATCTGCACACTCCAGATAATGATAACCTCCGCTCGCTGTAATTTCTCAAGAAAAGGGAGGAAACTTTGTTTTTTTTTAAAAATCTCTTCACTGTTAACGATTATTAACACCCTGTTTCTGATATGATTCTGGTAGTAGTAATTTGACATTTACATCCTCGCCTTTTTCCACAAATGGCTTTTTCTTTTTTGGCCCCAAAATGATTTCAGACATAAGCAAAAACAAAAGAAACGTGTAAGTAAGAGGAACAGATTTGGATTTCTCCGGAAAGCCGTAAAAGCAGAATTAGACAAGTAAGTGTGCTGCCATTGACTCATCTACGCTGTAATATGGACTTCACATTAAAAAGCAATTATGAGTCACAATGCTGAGTCAATAAAATGAACAAGAATAAATTTGCTGCTGACTAATGTGGAGTTTGTGCATGAGAGAAAGTGAAAATGTTCAAAGGATGAACTCAGCTGCTTTCATCCAGTTCTTTACCTTCAGACTGTTTCCAGTAGGTGATCCCCACTGGGCTGATGCTGTAGGACTGAGAGGCCAGGTTTTTGAAGTGGACCACCACCCTGTCACCAGCGCTGGCAACGATCACCGGGCCTTGAATGCCTGCAACCAGAGAACACAATCGACGTCTTAATTTAATACAAAAGACACATGCTCTGAAACAGAACCGACAACTTCTTTGTGTTGAAAAGTCAGGCAAACATGTCCACAGCCTTAGTGTTCAAATCACTGTCTTGACTGTAAAAACTACTATTTGACCTTTACATTGCAGGTTCTGGACATTATTTAGTTAGTTTTATTTATTACATTAATAGAGGGGTGTTACCATTCATAATAAATGTAATAAAATATCAAAAAGAGACCTACCTGTCCATGCTGGTCTTGTCTTGGGGACAGTGTATGTGGAATCTGTGTACTCCCTGTAAACTGCCTTGACATATTTTTGAGGAATATCCTTGGATCTTCCCCTAAAAAAGTGAAAGAAACCAAACCAATCAAATAACGACGAATAAGAAAACGACCTTTTTAAAAACAGCCTTTTTAAAAACATAATTAATCGTTCCCATCTTAATTATTGCAAATATACAATCAAAACATGAGCTTGTATTAGAAAAAAAACTAAGCCAAATAGTACTAATCCTTATATCCAGATCTTGCCATAAAAACAAACCAGACCAATCAAACGAAAACGACCACTTAAAAACAGTCCCCTTCATCAATCTTTCCCATCTTATTTAATTGTAAATGTGTCCGTTTCTAAAAATAGATCAATAAAAAAAAAAAAAACTATCGAAAAACACGAGTTTGTGTTGGAAGCAAACCAGGTCTAAGTGACAATATTCACCTTTGGTCGGACGCTGGGTCAACATCGTCCAGGTAGACATAGTCCCATCCGATTTCTAACGCTGCTATATAATACTCTCTCACAGCAGCGGCGGATCGCTGCGCTTCCCCGGCGGAGGAGCAGAGCAGCAGCAGGAGTGTTGCGGCTCTCATCGCGGTCATGTCCATCGTGTCCCGGGTCAAACACTGGCCCGGCTCTGCTGCTCCTCATGCGGGCTGAAACATTTAAATGGAGGGGGTTGGCGAGAGGAGAGGGAGAATAACGGAAGCTGAAGTTGCACGTGGGGGCGTATGGTGGTTAGAGAGCGTGTGGGTGAGATTGTGCGCGCTCTGCTATGATAAAATCAGGTGAGGCTTTCTTGTCCCGGAGGGAGAGTTTGTCTCGGACACGCCGTGCTGCTGCACAATACACTGAAAAAACAACAAAAGTCAACACATGAAACAACCGCATGTACCTACGATGATGCCATATATAATATGCATATAAAGCAGTCGGCTACTTAGAGCCTGACACTTTTTAATGAGTTCTTTATTGATATGAAATCGGGTTGCCAGGTTGTGAAAAGTCGTCCCATTGTCTGGTGTTTACTCCGCTCCAGCTGGCTGGATCATCTGGATCAAAATCCATTGATTTGCAACGTGTTAACATTTATAATAACTGCATATTAACTGATGGATTGGCCACATGTATAACTGCGTTATTACAAAACAGACACCACTCAAAGGAATGTTGGTATTGATGGGTTATAACTGATGATTAATCAACCATTAATAAAGCCATTAGTTGCAGTTTATGAATCTTTTATAAAGCGTGGGTTATTTGAAAGCCTTGTGCGTGGACAGACATACTGCTGTTCGCTTTGAGAAACATGTTATCGATTGTAAGATTTGGTCTAAACTGTGACCACGATTTGATGAAATATGACAGATTTCCAGACCTTATAGCTAATTGTGTGGTGCACTGTTAATATTGTAATACATTACGATAATAGAACACAATAATAACCCACACATCACATTAAACAAATGGAATTTATTATTTATTGCTAGAGAAAATGGTAGAAATGGTGATGGAGGATTTCCAAGGTTGCCATAACCTAAATATTCTCCAAATGTGGAGTTGAGAGAAGCACGTTTTCATTACTAGGCTTCACTGTCCTCTTGTGGCAAATAAGAAGTACTGCAGAATGTCTGCATTTCGCATTGGACTGATGAAGAGCAGAGTGTTCATTAACCCTGAAAATGAAGAGTCCGTATACATCAATGGTTTCAGTGTTTTAATGCAAATGTGAAACATCTCTCTGGATGTCTGAACAAACCTAGAAACAAGCATGACTTCATGTGGACCACATGTGTATAAAACTAATTTAAATAGTTAGTAAAAACAGAAGCAAAACAAAAATAGCAATACATAACACTTTAAAAACAATAAAGACAGCCTTTCAAATTGAAATGCTCAAATTTTACAGCAATTGGGCCGTAAGAATCCTTCTCGAGACAATCCCAATGCTCTAAACTCCGTATTGAGTACCTTTAAAAATAAACAAGCACCAGAAACATATTCAAAATGGTGCATGTGACAAAAAACAAACAAATGCCTTTAACTAGCAACCTGTGTGTGCAGGCAACAAAAGCTTGATAAAATCAGTGTGTGTATTACAACTCCGAGCACTGAAACTTAAAAATTCCAAATCACACTTTGCATAAGAATAAAGGGAAAACATATCAACCTCTGCCGATAGAAATGGCATTTCATAAGAGTACTGATCAAAGTTTCAGTGAGTTGACCTCTATGATCTGCTGCAGGATGTTGTCCACGTCGGTGGAGTCCAGGCTGATGCCAGCCAGGTCCAGTTGGGGGAGGAGGGCGGTTAGAAGCACCACCACGTTGTTACGGATGCCATGCAAATTCTCCTGTGAAGATCTGATGGAGAACAGCTTCATTGTTAAAGCTAGTAATCATTTCAGTCGCTCAGGTGAAACTCTGTCTAGGAGAAATTCAAATTTTATTAAAAAAAAAAAAAAAAAAAAAGCAAAAACGGAGAACAAGAATGTGTGAAGAAAGTGTGGAAGAGGACATGAGTTAAATGTTTTTGGAGTAGTGAGAGGAGAAGAAACAGTAGAGCGAAGGTAAAGATAAAATACACACCTGTTGTCTTCACAGGCCTCACTGTCGCTGACTCTCATCCTGCTCGGAGTTTCTGTCTTCTCCTTTTTAGAAAGGTTCTGCTCAGGCTGCTCCTTCAACCCACACACAGCTCTCTGACTCCAGAGGACGACCATCTCCTGATGTCCCGGAGCCTCGGCCGGGCTGCTGGATGAAGTAGAGCCCTGAGGCAGAAGAAGAAGAGTCGAAGATTACTCAAAGATGGCTGTCAGATCTTCATTTAGGATTAATGAGTCTGAGCAGATGGCCTAGAATAAAGCGTTTTTACACTCCTACGTGATTGAAAAGCAGGAAAAGTGCACTCATTAGAGTGCAGATCTCCACCAGGTGTGTCTCCATCTCGCCTCAAAAACAGAGAAGAGTTGAATCTCACTCAATTGTCCCTCCCGGCTCCCTTACAGTCAAGATGGCGGCTAAAATAACAAAAACGGGGATTCATTCACCGCATATTCTGCCTAACTTTAGTGGATCATAAAATATCGTGTATGGAATTAATCGGCCGATGCTCCAGTTCAAAATGAGACCAAAGTTTTCTCTGGATTTCAATGTTTGAGCCTCCAACAGACTAGGTGAGGCTTGTTTTTTAGCCTAGCCATTACCGGAAATGCTTTTTGCCACTGAAGCGGTTGTTGATCACTTGTGGCCTCTACCGGCCGGTTAAGAGCAGTCAGCGGTCAATGATGGTATAAAATGGTAACAATAATTCTGAATCACCACAACAACGAGAGGTCCTTGAGCATATAATCAGAAATGAGCACAACAAATATTAGGTGGATTAATAGATTAGTAGCTGCGGACAGACAGGTTGACAGTCTGGCAGACGGTACCGCAACATCCGCACCAAAACCACCAGACTCAGGGACAGTTTAAACCCACAGGCCATAAGACTGTTGAAGTGTCACTACTTACATACGCTTACAGTAGCATACATATCTCTCTATTCCACATATTTATATTTTATTACAGTATACAGTATTTAACTCCACTGTACAGTATTTAAACTTTTACAGTCGGTTTTATCTCATTCTGTAACTTTTGTGCATATGACAATAAAGCCTTTAAATCCTAGAAAGACACACACGCGCACACGCACGCACACACACTAATGAACCTTCGATGTTGTGTATAAACTCTGCTGACCTCGGCTATGTTCGTCTGGCAGCCGACCTCTGTGCTTGCTGTGGATCCCGGTGGCGTCACCAGTCGTCCTTTTGGCCATTCAGTGCCGCCATCAGCGGCTGTCATCGTGCCTTGAGTTGTCTTTGTGATTTCCAGACCTAGAAGCCTCCGTAGTCTCTGGGCCTCTTTCTCCAACCCAGCCAGCTTCTGCACGCTAGCGTCCCGGTCACTCCCGTCTGAAGGCAGCGGTCTGCTCCGTGGCCCTTCCGTTCGACTCAGAGGAGATACCATCACCGTCTGAGTGGAGGGGAGTGAGTGTGTCCAGGAGAGACTGGTGGGGGCTCGCTGTGCCGCGTCACCTGGTTTCTCTGCTCGGCTGCTACTGTCCTGCTTGATCTTCTCCAAGGACAGTGTCTCGGGTATATTTGTTTGTTTCTCAGGATTCATCTCTTTGGCCATATCTTCTGATTGAGGCCGTTTCTTCGCCCCAGCACACAACTTCTTGTTCACAGAGTAAACTAATGATCCTGATTTCCTTTTGAGCCTAAAGAGGATGAGATGTAACCAGTTTGTCTGTTTACCAATGTGAAAATTGACTGACGGACACTTTCAACATTTTTGAGCAACACTGAGCAGTACAAGTCATGTTATTATTGCAAGATAACACATTTTGTTTTATTAAACAAATGCCATGCTCAGCAGATGTTTTCAACAGTATTTTCTGACTCTAACCCATCGAGTCCATCCTCTCGCAGCATCTTCCCTGTTTAGTGTTTGCTTTCATACCAATTCACAGCATGTTTGTAGTAATATGAGTTATACTTTTAATGGCCAGCTCTAATTAACTAGCCTATCTCCTGCCACAATGTCTGTTTTCACCTACTACTACTGTTGAAATTCACACACTACCCAAGTAAGTACATAGTGTTCACAGTGTACGACTTGGAAATGTAATAACAGAAGTCACGGCGAGGGAGTCTCTGCAAGGTTTTCATTGCAAACTGAAATTAATGAACGAATAATGGCTAAAAGGAGGAAAAAAAACCATTGTAAAACTAAAAAAAAATGGCACTGCTGTAAAATACACTGGTAATATTTTTAAGGATGAGTCTGAACTTCCACACAGAATCCATAAAACACACTCTACCTCAATGTGTCCTCCTCTTCTCTTTCCCCCGGCTCCATGTTTGTGTCTCTCTCTCCATCTTCAAGCCTGTCATCATTCGTCTCGTTTTCCACATAAGTGACTAGTGACGTGTCTTTAATCACTGTGCCTCTCCCGACAAGCTTCTGTGTGACTTCCGCTGTTACTTTACTTTGTGTCTGTGCATCATCATACATGTGTGTGTCTGTATAATGATCCGCCAGTTGATATGTGCTTGTCTGGTCTTGCTCTAGTGGGTTTTCCTCTGTGTGCCATCGACCTGCTGTTCCTATGCGCGCAGGTGTGTGTGTGGACTGGAAGGTGGGCTGGCTCGGCTCCGATGAACTGCGTGAGAGGATATGATGTTGAGCCTCTTGTTCGTGGAACTTATACGCCTGCAACAAAAGATATCCACTCATATAGCAAAACAGCACACTGGTAACTTTATCAATAAGAACGTTTCTAACGCTGCACAAACCTCCAATGATGTTTCTCGTTTTCTTCTTTTGGGATGCTCTCTGCAGGAAAAAAAAACAAAACATAGTTGAGAGGGGCCGAAAGGGTAGGTTTGAATCCAAATGATGTGCTTTTTCTTGTTAACTTTTATAACCGTATTGACTTTTACTCAGTTTTACTAATTTGCCCTCTCTCCGATTCCCTGCTCTTTGTGCTCTAAAACCCGTAGACGCTTGAGATCAGAAGGAGACTTACAGTGTGCCACAATACAGCCAATCAGAAAATGGGAGTAGGTCATTTCTGTTCGGCTCTTTGTCGGAGGATTATCTGTTACTAGGTAAGTAGTAGTAGCACTGGAAAAACAGTAAGTTGGAACACTGCAACTATACATATGTATGTAGTTTATACAGATTTATGAACCTTAAATTCCTCTTGTAAGTTAGTGTGTACTTCATTATTAGTGCTGGTGGTAGTCTAGTGGTCTAGCTTTCAAATAGAAGACGGAAGTTTGTGAGATCAACACCAGGCTGACACCCATAATGTTTTTGAAGGACTGACTGTTTTCTCATTTCAGTCCTTCTATGTTGATCACTGTCAGCCAGAGCAAAGCAGAACTAGACACACACAGGGACAGTAACCGGAAATAAGAGCGTGAAACTGATGTATGGAAACCACAAAATGAAACCCACATAAAAAGACACGCATGCAGGAAGAGTAGCAGTGTGAGACATCCGTGTCCATGTACAAATTCTTACACAGACAAAGTTTGAGAGGTCTTCAGTAAAGAAATGGGAATTTACTGTTTCTTGTGGTTTTTCTGGTAGCTTGGTGTTAACAGCTCCTCACTGTCTTCTGCTTCCTCTGGCGAAGAGCAGCTTCTGAAAGACAAAGAGACCTGAATGAGGAACTGAAATACTGTCAACACACACACACACACACACACAATCACATTTCGGTTTTGCCATAACACCTGGGTTCGTGTTCCAGAAAGATGTTGAATAAATAGGTATCAAATATGTATAAATAAAGATATAATGGGCTACTATTGTTTTACTATTGTCTGATTTGTGAATACCGCCAAAGGAAAATGAGCTCACTACCACGCTCAGAGTCTTCTTCTCTGGTATTTGACGTGCCGTCGGTGTAGCCGTGATCGCCCCCTACTGGCTCGGTGAGTATTTGGAGTTGTTTTTGTGTTCTAGTGTTGACGGAGATATTTTGTAAAAATGAAGTTTGTGTGGACAGAAAAACGTTTTCAACGGAGAGGAAAAATATCTGTTTTCCAAAATATGTGTATACTTTTAGACCGGGACTAAGTGGTCACTCCGGAAATTCAGTACTCCACTTTCATAAAGTTCGGAGACGAACAAGATAAAAGTAAAAGGAAGGAATGGTCAAAAATCGAGGCTGTGATGCGCTATCCTGCATTTCCCATAATAAAACTCAACGTCTCCGCTCCGTGTCCTCAGTTCATAATGCAATCTCTAATCTAATCCAAGGAAAGCAATACTTAGTAATACTAACCTGTAACGTGGATTGGGGTTCTGGCTGCAGTTCCAGCTTTCAGGAACCTTATTGTAATGACTTGCAGGGACACTTCGCCACTTCAGACACTCTTCACACTGTAACCACATGGGACCCCTGGAAATAGAGACATCCATGCATAAAAAGTGTCAGCAGACAGAAGCTGGCATTTGAGGGAAAGTCCGTTCGACAAAAAGAAATTATTATTAGAACAATTTTCAAATGATATCAGCGAGTCCACATTTGTGTACATCTATGTGTCTGTTCAGAAGCTACATGGAAGATAAAAATATTTTCTGCTGAACAATTTATTTTCTGGTTCTGTACGCTGCTCAATTAGTTATGAAGGCTGTTGAAGTTCCCTGCCTCAGCATCTTTGGAGCTGTGCTGCTGTCAAGAGAGCAGCATCTCAACTCTCTGGTTTCAAGCTTTGGAAGAAAAACAACCTATTTTCACTTTCAGTTGAATTGACAAGTTCCAACATGGGAGAGTTATCTTCTGCACTGGTACCGCCATTATCCATAAAAAGGTTTGTAGGACGTGGACTAGTTATTTTACTCCCGGTAGTTTCGGGTACACACATTTAGAGCCAAATGGATCAGTTGAACAAAGAAAATCCTCTTTCAGGAGCACAACACACATATGTTCACACTTTAATAATACTTTTTATTTTGGAAGATAATACGTTTCTTTTCACTTCTTGCACGACAGTCAAAAACTCACTCGTCGGTATCATGCTGGTCTTCATTCTCATTTCTTTCTAGAGCCTGAAACTCTCGCTCTCTGGCTTTCTTCTCCGTCACCTCTTTCCAGTAGTCGTTCAGCTTTAGGCCCAAAGCACCGAGGGTGAGTCTTGGGAGGAGAAAAAGTCAGTGAATTTCTTTTCACAGTTTTTTTTTCCTTATATCATAAACACAACAGCGCAATTAAGAGTGTATTAGGCAAATATTTCTTGACAGGTTTGTTTCTCTGAAATAAAAACGTGTGTCAAAATGACTCTGAAGATACTTGGATCCTTATCAGCCTCCCTGCTTCAAAACGCTCACACTTGTCCACACGTTTGGAGGAAATGAAAGCAACTCCTGATCTGCTATATGGCAGGCATCAACCTAAGCAGCTATCTAACTCCACAACTCTGCTTGTGTGTCTTGATTTTGTTTGTTGTGCATGTGTGTGTTGTACCTGTATTCTTTGGTGTACTCAAAGTCTTGCTTGTTGTGAGCAGGTTTGAGAAAGTTACACTCGATGATACCGATGACCCCGACTCCTGACCTTTGACCTGAAGCCTGGAGGGGAATTGTGAAATGAGAGTCAAGCAGAGGCAGATATCCATTACAACTACATTTGGAGCAGAGCCCTGCGCCTGCATGGTGTGAAATGCTTTTCCTCTACCTTCAGCTGGCAGCCCACTTTCTCGTAGGCTTTAATGAGTCGGTTCCTGTGGTACATCATGATGCCAAAGTGCGCCTTGTTTTTCGGGTTCTGCCCAAAGGTCACCTTCACCTTCTCTTTCTGACAGACACCAGTCAAGGATAACAGCACTGGGCATTGGCGGGTTTCAGAATAATATCAGTAAATACATTTCAAGCTCAAGATATCAGCGGAGAACAGAAGGAAAAGCCAAAAGTAATATATTATGGATGACACTAATTACAGGAATATTAATGCAAATGATGAGAAATGATGACTACATTGTGCAATTATTGAAACTACACCTTTAGATCAAGGGAGGCAGATAATAGAAATAGGAAAAGCTACATGAAATTGAACTGTTCATATGTAAAACTGCAAATCCTTAAAAGACTTAGCTTCACACAGTCAGACTACAGCTCAGTTTTTGTTTTGTGATTTACGTCTGAAAACTACAACTTCAGAATTGAATCAAATCATTGAAAAAATATATAAAATAATCAGGACTTTGCGTCGTTGGAAAATCTTCGACCAAACATTTCCAGAGCCAAGAGACTGGTTTGATTTGAAATTTTGTAGAAAAGGTTTCAGGTTCAGGAAAAGGTCAGTTCTAAAGTTCTTGAGAGATTAGACGAACAACTAATTTGAAAGTGAAAATACGTTTTAAACTGATATGAAAACCACATGAATTTTCATTTTCTCTTCTTAAACATCGTTTTCCTTCTCAGATCACAGCATAAGTATCACTGCCTGATTAATCTCCAAAAGCAGCTAACTTCCCACTTCCTATAGTATAGCCACAAATACAGATAAGTTAGCTTTATACCACCACACAGACATCGGAGGGCATGGATACACTGAATTGGGGTTTGTACACGTCATGCTCGATGTGTGTCAGCCTCTTCGACACCAGTTTAGCCAGAATCTTCTTCCCCCTCAGTATAATCTGTGTCCTCGGCTTCAGATACAAGATACTGAGGTAGGCCTGAGACAAACACAGGAATAGAGAGTGTAAAAAAAAAAAAGACATTTTAAATTTAAAACACCATTTCTCTTTTTTACTGACACCATCTGTTAACACTCTTTATAAACATGATTGATACATTTGCCTGAATGTACATTTTTGGAAACTTTTGAAAACTCTCTGAATCTTACACCCGGGCCACACCGCCTACCTGAGAAGCGCGTGTGCTGGAAACAGGTAAACAGGTAAACAGGTAAATAGGTAAGAGCAGCCACACAGCCCGTGTTGCAGGCGAAGCTCGGCTGTGCCCCATCTAGAGATTCAGAATCTTGCCTTCTTTTTCTGCGTGACGCGCGTGGTTTTACAGCAAAAATAGGCAGAAAATTATCTTTTTGATAGTCATATTGACATCCCACCAGCAACATTATAACTGACACCTTTCACTAGTAGTTTAGTATATAAAACATGTCTTTTTTTAATTGAACACTCACTTCTTAACCCTTTTCTGTCTAAACTTGATATAAATTAAATGAAACATTCTATCATTAAAGGCCATTATCAAGGGCAAAGTCTAATGTAGAAAGACAGGCGATGTGGCCAAGGCGATTCCAAGATTTTCTAAATAGACAAGGGCTTAATGTACAACAATTTGAATGTGTATTTAAAAGGAAAATTAGGCAACGTTACTACAAAACCACAGCTACTTTTCCGAGAGTGAAGAAGTACCTCGTGCTTGAAGCTGCAGACGCACACGTACAGTCAGCCACACGCACCGTTTGTGTGGGACTTGTATTTGCTGTGTGCTGTAGGGGCTTACTTACACTTCAACCGCAACCACTGCATCTCTTACTCTGAATTTAACTCCAACCCTCATCTTAACCACGAACACTAAAATCATGCGGAAAACGTCTGTAAGTGTCCTAACAAGCCCCAAATATCAACGCTGTGCATGA
Source organism: Bovichtus variegatus (assembly GCA_943593645.1). Classification (NCBI taxonomy): domain Eukaryota; kingdom Metazoa; phylum Chordata; class Actinopteri; order Perciformes; family Bovichtidae; genus Bovichtus; species Bovichtus variegatus. The sequence goes on from CALSCE010009297.1 coordinate 4,718,721, forward strand.
AAAAAACGTGTATTTTCAAATTCGGTAAATTGGAATTTTCCGGGTAAATTGAAGGATTAAGTGTTCCTTTATGAGTTGAGGAAAAATCTCTCATGAATGAACTTTCAATCGCAATTTCTAAGCAAGCATTTCATATAAAAATGCTCAGAAAAAAATGGAAATATGAACATCTACAGTTCCATGAGAACTGGGCAAACACCATCTGCCGACGAAGATCCTGTGATATGACCGAAAGCTCCGGAGCAGCTACCGAATGGTCCTTGTTGTGCCATTGTTTTGTCAATTTATACACTCTTGGTGTGTTTTGGCAATATAACCGTATTGCCTTGGATGACAGAATTATTTTTTGAGACTCTTACATAGATCAGTACCACGTTTATACTGAAACAGCAGTAACAATCATTTACTATGATTATATACTATGTGTAATTGCTGTATAATACACTTTACTATACTATAGCTATACTATAATTACCACAAACCACCACCATACATTTCAGCCTTTACATTGGATGGATATTATCTACTGGACTGAGGGGACATGACTGTATAAAACAGGAAGAAGGTGCTGTTCTCTCAGAACAACCCGACCGAAAGATGTTTCTTGGAATAGCAGGTGGAACATCCAGCATGCTCGTGTCCTGCTCTGCGTTTGTAGCGATCCACTCACCCTGAGACTGTAGTGCATGTCAGGGATGTTGTGTTCGGCCCTCAGGGATTCACCGTTCCTCACACCCTTCTTCAGCTCCGTGATCTGAATCTCGGGCAAACGGAAGTCACTCAGATCGCTCTCAAAGTCGATCTGTGGCTTGCCATCTTTGGCCCTTCAAGATAACATCAGAGGGAGCAGTTATTTTATGAGGTCATTTTATATCACTGCTCTCAGACTACTGCAGAGCAGCAAAATAAGACCTGGCAGACTTTGCGGTCGTAAAGCTACACACCTACAGCATACTTACTCAATGCCACAAAAGTGAATCAATTACTATGTTTACAAGTACATAGTGTACTTTATTGAATTGTTAATTCTTTTTGGATGAACCACGCCAGCTTTTTTTGTCTATTGGTGTGCAGGATGTATAAATACGGATGTGGTTTCCTCTTTTGAAACATGCTCAGCTGATGAAGATCCAAGTAGGATCCAAGCGTAGCCATTGGTAAACTTTTGGGCCACGGAGTAAGAGTGCAGGCGTTACCTTTTTTCCTTTAATGACACGGTTTTTCTGAAAGCCTGTATGTGATGTTCGTGTAATTACTCTTCTTCAGACACTGGAGTTCAATCAGCATGACTGCATTTACTCTGGCCATTCTTGATAAGGGGAGTACTTAGCTTTTGACAGTTTTTTTTTTAAAAAAACATAAAGAGGAAGTGAAACAGAACGTCTGAGAAACTTAACATGAACTGTTTCCCGTAGTCTGGAGAACTTTGCTTTGCTTAAGAAAGCCATTCTTTGAATTAGAATTTTGTCTGCTCTTCATATGATAATGATGATATGAAGCTCAGTTTCTGGACGTGTTGTTTTGTTTGGATTTGCCTAAAATAATGCTTAAACAAATTCCATGTGTGTGTTCATCCTCATTTGACTGTCTGTGTTTGCATACTCATCAATCTTTGCATCAGAGCTATCCTCAACACATCGAGCAGCAAACTCTTTTGTGTGAACTCACACTAAAAGGTATAGTTTCAACATTTTTGGGAAATATGCTTATTGGCTGTGTTGGCAAGAGTTAGATGAGAGGATGGTCTGTATGATAAATATGAAGTTACAGCCAGGAGACGGTTAGCTTAGTCTTTGATTAAGAATGGTTCGTAGACATTTCTTACATTATTTTATTTACTTATTTGATTGTATTTAAGTTGTTAGGCCCTCAACAGGGATGGAAAACATCGTGTCACTAATACATTTCATTGCAAGTTAACACGGAATTCCCTCTTCTATTGTATTCTAGTTGTATTATTTTATTGTTATTTTATTAATGTAGTTTTTATTTCACGCTGTTTTATTACTATTACTGTTATCATTCACAAAATATAAAAACAAATTTCATGCAACTTTTCAATTGCTAACATGCAGGTGAAGAAAATCTCTTTTCGTTGACTTTCAACCTAAATTCAGCAAATGTTTGATTCTGACCTGCGGATGTTCCAGATTAATATCTTGGTGCCTTTTTTGGAGAGGATGGAGTCAAAGTGTGCATGTATCTGCTCCTGGGTGGTGATGATGGAGTGTTGGAGGATGGCTGCCAGGCTGGCCTCCGAGTCCTCAGTCACCACTAGAGACTGTGACACTGAGTCAAGGTCAGGACATAAAGGAGCTTGCAATGTGACGAAAATATATATTTTTTTACCAATCAGAAGAAAGAAAAACGTCTTATTTTTCCACGAAGGATATTGGTTTGTTGGTTGAAGGGGACAATGGGCACGATGACGGCCTGGGCCTTGATGTTTTCCAGGTAGGTCTGAGACAGCATTCCCACAGTCTGGCAGCCGCCGTTCTTGGTGAAGATGAGCGCGTCGCGGCCCAGACGCATGGAGCCAGACTTGAAACCGTTCCCGTACACGCCGATGGCCTGGTGACTGGCCTTACCTGAACCCTTTTCTGTAAAACCAAAACTGGACATAAGGGTGAAGTGGGGAAATAAGGATGCGTGTTTGTGTACATAAGAAATATATTTAATGATTATTCTCATTGTAGAATAAACTGTCATTACTAATCAATATACTCAAATAACGTAAAAAATGGCATTTTTATTTTTTTTCCAGAGAAAAGGTGTCTTTATATTGCTTGTAACACTTTTTACTTATCTAACTGTCAGTCAAAAACACAAAGACTTTTAGTTGAACTTTCAGTTTAGTAGCAGCAAACCCTCACATTTGCGATGTTAAACATTTTTTTTTTTTTTTGCTTATTTACATACTTAAAGGATTAATAGATCATCAAATGTGTTTGTCAATTAACTGAATGATCAAGTAATCGTTTCAGCTCCATGTGTATAAGTCCAGTTTGTGTGAATTTGAAGGACGCTGTGACATGTGGGTCTTTGTGGTAGAATGTGTGCTCGGTACAAAATGCGGTCTAAAAAAAAACAACTGGTGAGTCACTCTCAGAAAAGAGGAACACTATCAGTGTGTATCACTACATGCAAGAACATGTTCATGATGCCACGTCTTATGTTTTGTTTCCATTTACATGTCAACTTGTCTTACCTGAGCATCTTGTGCAGTTTGTTGGGGGTCATGCTGCTGCCATTATCAGTAAAGGTTAGACACAGGTGATCGGCTACATCAACTACATCTATCCAGATCTGTTTAGCGGATACACCAGGATCTGATGCATTGTCTAGAGCATGAGAGAAAGAAATAAATTAACAACAAAGAAAGAGACATTTTAAAAAAAAAAAAAAGGAAAAAAAAAGTGTGGTGGAGGGAGGGGTGATTTTGACAGTTTAGCCATCAGCAGTCTAAACTGAAAGTGACAGAAATGTTGACAGTTATCCCTCATTGCACAGGAACATTGTGTATGTACACAGCAACAACAAGAAGGTAGCTCACTCAAAATGTATACACTATAACAAGTTATATGGGATATTACAGAAAGAGTAGGCTGATAACACACAGACAGTGTTCCTGTTATTGCTCCAAGCTTCATAAAATATTGGAAACATCTGATACACAACTACAGCACGAAAACTACAGTGTTGATGTGCATATGGTTTATACAGTAAGTCTGTTGTTATACTGTAGATGCTCATTTTAGTTTTCTTATAATCTATACCATGCATCAGATTTTATACTTTGCTGCTGTGACCCTTTACTTTCCGTGCTTGACAGGTTTATCTTCTTGCTTATCTCATATCTTCAACACTTCTCTGACACAGTACCATTGCGCATCATATTCTCAGAGACAGAATTTGCTGCAAGACCTATGATTGTCCAGCTTTTGGTGAATTATTGAGTCACTCATCTGAGAACCAGAGGCATTCCCTTTCTAAACATCAGCTTCTTAATTATAACCTATAAACTCCAGGCATCATGTAAGCAGACATGGGATGTCATCTACAATAGTGCATCTGCATTACCAGCACATGCTCACTGCTCTTCCTGTTAAAACTCAGCAGCCAACAGGCTGTCAGCATCAATAAGAGAGCACAGAGTGGCATAATGTCAATGTTGACAGCCCAGAAACAGCGTTTAATTAATTCATTAATTAATTATGCATAAACTGGACTGAAGTCCAAACTCCTTGTCCCTTTAACACAGAGATCCAAAGAGATACAGTATCTATACAACTTGACCGCTGTACAAGTTAATAGAATTTTAGGAATATTATGAACATTACACGGTGAAAGGTAACGACATAAATTACAATAAGCTCACTAGTCATTGTTTAAGAACAAAGTGTTCACCATGCAACCCCTCTATGCTGTTCCCTCACAGTGCAACAGTCGTTGAGGTTGTGAAAGAGGAAGTCCATTCGGTTCATTTTAGCACAAACGCAAATAGCTGTTGAACACACAGTCCACTTTACGTGCCACAGCTTAAGAGTGCCTGACATGAAACCATGAAAAGTGGCAACAGCAACATGGCACAGAGCGCACCAGAGCTGCAGGTGCGCTGCACTTCAGGGAAATCCTGCACAATGAAACCTACCTATTAACTCTGCCACGGCGCTGAAGGGCCAGGTGTGACTTGTAGAGTTGCTGTTCAGGAAGGAAGGACTCATCTTGAAAAGACATTAAAAAAAAAAAAAAGAAGTGAGTCAGTGAGTTTGTTTCAGTTTCAATTTTTCTGCATATTTTTAGAAAAAGGTTTTGCGCAAGTAAATCGTGCACAGATTCCCCTTAAAATATGACACAAATGTGTAAATACGTACGGAACTCAGGCGAATCCCATGCTCGCTTAACCTCGCCATTATTGCGACAGTATTGTGTTCGCCTCTTGTGGTGCCTGTCGGTGTTGTGCGCGCAGACACCACGCAGCCAGACACAGGCAGTGGGCGTAGCGTCCCCAGAGCTACACTGCCAAAAGGAAGTCAACCAAGAGATTAGAGGTGCGACAGAAAGCATTCACACTTGAACACAAAACAACGATGAGTAAAGACGATTCCCCCCCTCAACTTTTCACATTTTTCATTTGAGGACATCATTTCTTATCCAACTTATATATAAGTGACAGTGATATAGTTCTCAAAACAACACTTTTCCTGGCAATTTGAAGGTTAATCTGAAAGCAATGTGCCCTTGTTGTGTTGTCAGTGTGTCTCTTTGGCATGATGCTTTACCAAGCTATTCATACACTATATTCAAACGCCAAAAGAAAGTAATTGTAAAACAAAACTGAAGCACACATCAGCACCATCTGTTGTCAAAAGACTGCAACATATCACAAAAGCATATGTGCGTCTCTTTCTGACCGCTACAGGCCTGTCCCCATGACTGAACATTGCCTGAGCTTTCAACAAACAATTAAAACAAACATTAAGTGCATCCAAGAGTTCAACAGTTTTTGTCGAGCAGCATGTGTGCACATTTAAAAAAAACACACTTGGGTTAGTTAAATGTTTCAGAGGATATGAGACGTTTGCCCTGAGGCGAGGTAATGGCCACCCATTATGGATGAACACTACAACAATACTCGTCAGTCCTGCTGATGGATGTTAGTCATCTGTACAGAGGTGTACTTGGACGATATGGAAGAAGAAAAGCTTGTTTAACTGCAGCCCGTTTAGTTTTCTTTTGTTTTATGACTCATGCCATCTCCCACAATTGTTTAGACATTTAAACACATATTATATCCTGCTGACGTTATATTATAATATAAAATATGACACATTATAGCTTTATGTCACATTTACTGTTTTCCTTAGGCCTTTTCATAAGTGTTGGTGGCACTGCTTTTGTGTGTAGGCCTGTCACCATCATTTTGTTGGACGATATATTGTCCCAAACAATAAACAATGTTATTGTCAATTTAGGACCATTTTATGCCACTGATATAATAGTAATAATACTATAATAGCATAATAATGTAAGTACACCCTTTCAAAGAGTAATGAACTTCTAATTCTTAAGAATATTCAGACATTGGGACTGGAATGTGAAATTTCCTTCCTAAATAAACCATAAATAAAGTGAAACCACAGAACCAAAAATAAAATGGACTCTTGGGTTCTTTTAACAAAAATGAGCAATGCCCAAGCCTTTTAATGGTAGGGGGGGGGGGGGGAAACCTGCTGTTTATTCTGGCATCATGTTGGCAAAAATGGTAGTGACATTTGTAAGTGAACAAACACAATGGGCGAGGTCAGCAGAAGTGATCAAGGCCATGTTCGTATATTGTGCAATAAGTGGAGAACACAATTATCGTGACAGGCCTATTTGTGTGTTTTAAACACCTGTCTATTTTAGTTACCGACGTCACGAAATGATGGCAAATGCTAAAACAAATCGTAACAGTAGCACAAGTAAAACCATAGCTAACGTTAGCCGCCATGAGCTACTGGTCATACCAGACCAAGGAAGACTGTAGCTGCTGAAGTCCTACTCGGTGCGTTTTCATTTGTGTGAGAAATAATGTGGTATATTTCAACATTTTACATAGTGTCACTTTATCAGTGAAGTCAAATCAACTGGTTTCGCCTCTGGGGTTGAGGACTGAAGCCTAAAAGGTTCTTTCTTGCCAATGACACGTCACAGAGGAGATTTAAGCGGACAGGCATTGTGTAGTACAACTTTGAAGGTTTATTTAGCTAATACAGGACATGTCGTGTTGAGCTCCCTGCCTGACCAGAAAAAGATTCCAGTACTATGTGAAAGCCTCTTTTACCCTGTGCTGCTGTTGAACTGCGTGGCAGGGGAAGGGCGAGTCCGAATGAATCATGGAACCAAGTAGCACCGATTAATAATACGAGTCGGACAAGTTCTGAACCTTTAGACTTTATATAGTTCCAGCAATATTACCGCAAACTAGCAAAACCAGTTCTCTTTCTTTATTTCTTGCTATGGTGAGAACATTTTCGGACGGTTCAGAAGAGGAGAAAAAGGAACACAATGGAAGTCTAGGTAATAAAATAATATGGTTTTAGTCAATATTATAATCTTTTTTTAGTCCGTCTCTCCATACAAACAAGTTGTGACAAAATGTGTATTCTCATGTTTAAATGGGAAATAGGAAGTGTAATAATGTAAGGGGGCTAATAAAGGATTTCTAATGATTTTGCCCTTTGTGACGTCATCTCAATAACATATCTATCATTTATTTTATAGCACTGCATGTTTTCTTCTGAAATTATTATTATTTTTTTTTTTAAACAAGCAACTCAGAGACAAAAGCGTAGGCAAATATGAAATAAAGGGGGAAAAAAAATCCTGTTTTTTCCTTTCTTTTATTATCTTCTCATTTCTTGGTGCAATCCCTGGTTGCATGGAAGAGCCCCCATCGTTGGTCTCCACTGTTGGAGCGTTCCAGTTTTTCTCTCCATCCATTTACTATTGTGAAATAATCTTCTTCAGAGAATTCCTGCAGGGGACAGAGGCAGGTATGATGAATATTCAGAGAGCACTTTAGATTGAGTGGTTTATAATAGGTTAAAAAGGTTGTGCATGCTAACCTGAATGAATTCGTTCTTGATGAGCTCCGCTCTCTGCAGCTCTGTCTTTATCACCTGTATGAACTGGGCTGTCCGGTCTTCTGACACAGCATTACGGAAACCAGCCTCCTGAATGAACTAGACAGAAGAGACAGAAGGAGTGAAGTAGAGTGGGAACACCCCCACCAATTGATGGACAGCAGTAATACATTAGACACAAATCCACAGAGTGCACAGTCACACCATTTGTGCATTTGAGCCTGTCTGTACAGAAGACTTTTTAGGAGTTACTCAATATGGTAAATGGTAAATGGACTGCATTTATATAGCGCTTTTTCCAAACTTTGCGATCACTCAACGCGATTGCAACATTACAACACATCAGCATTCACCCATTCACACACATTCATACTGAGTCAGAGGATGCACCATGCAAGGTGCATCAGAGATAACGATTCACACACACTCACACACTGTTGGCAGGAGCAATTTGGGGTTCAGTATCTTGCTCAAGGACACTTCGACATGCTGACCGTAGAGGCCGGGGATCGAACCACCGACCCTCCAACTAGTGGACGACCTCCTCCTGAGCCACAGCCGCCCATATATGTAATGTATGTATGTATGTATGTATGTATGTATGTATGTATGTATACAAGTCTTCACTTGACCTTCGGCCACTGCAAAGCAGCAAACCTTTAACACACACAAAACATCTTAACATGACTTGTTCAGGGTCTTGGTAAATCAGACGTAGGATTTATTCAAAAGTGTGCAACCTTTAATAGCTGGAGATCTTAAATGACCTTGAGATTCCAGCTCAACTAGTTTCATGTACACTGTACAAAGCAAAACAGTTAAAAAAGGATCATGCTTGTTCTATTGCGTTTATCTTTACGGGCATTCATGCATTTATTAGACAGTACAAAGATGACTGGATACAAGGAAAAAGAGATATGAAAAAATGTTTGTATATTTTCTGTTGATCTTTCACTAGAGGTACTTATATTTAGGTGTTACATTTACCTTGACATACTGTGAGGTTGTATTCAGGCTATAGCCTCTGTCTTTGACGTAGGCCTCGAACGCCGGTGTCCAGGGCTTCTCCCCGCAGCAGTAATCACTTATAAGCAACCTGCCACCTGGCTTTAACCATGACTGGACACAAAGAACACGGAGAAGTAAAAAGTAAAGTGAGACCAGGATAAAGTCACATTAAAAGGCACTAGTTTCCGAAAGAAATATGAATATCACATAAAAATGTTGCTTTCATTTAGTTTTGGCATGCGTTTTGTAAGATTTGCCATGTTTCCTCATACATAGGTTTTAAAAAAATCAATGAAATTACTTAACGCCATCGTTTACAATATGAGAAAATGCTCACATGGAAGCGCTTGAAGAGGTTCAGTTTGTCATCTATGTGCAGGATTGTGTCTCTGCTGTAGATCACGTCAAAGGAACCTTCTGGGAACGTCCTCTTAGTGGCGTCAGCCACCTCAAACTGGACCTGTGGTAAAACGCATGCCATTACTGATAAAAACAAAACAAAAAAACAACATTAATCAATCTATTAACTGTGGTATTTAAACCAATAGGATAAGGGAACATTTAGACGTACTAATGGCAGCTTCTCAGCGATCGCCCTCTCCAGAGCGATGTTCACCATGTTGTCTGAAAGGTCCAGGCCAAGCACCTCCACTCCAAAGGTCTGAAAAGCAACATAATCATTGCCATCGCTATAGTCCTTTTAATCCCTTAATCATTACACAATCCCATCATTGTTACTGTCACCCTGACTGTGCCAGATTCCTTGGCTCTTACGTTTGCCATGTAGAAGTCTCCTCCACCAATGCCACAGCCAACATCTAGAACCTTGTGTCCGGGTTTAAGGTTCAGCAGGTCCACAAACTCCTGTCAGCACAAGCAGTTCATTCTTTAGTTTATCCAAAGTAGCAAGTGATGAAGCTACATGCTTATGTGTTTATGTGTTCAGTATCTCCATTGAGGAGTGAAGGATTTATGTTATAGAGTTGAATTAAATATTTCTATTATTCCGTTCGTGACTCATCATATGAGTCATATCTCACATTTCTTAGTCATATAAATATGTCTATAATGATGTTGAATAAAACACTCATAGGTCTGGAGTCTGTTTGGTTTACTCATGTGTATACGCTGTATTTAGAAACAGCCGTGCTTTGAGCTAAATGCTAATGTCAACATGCTAACATTCTCACAATGGACATGCTAACATGCTCATGTTGAGCTGGTATAATGTTTATACCATGTTCACCATGTTTGTTTAGCATGTTAGCAAGCTTTGATAATTAGCAATAACAACAGCTGAGGCTGATGGGAACGTCATTAGTTGAGCTGGTAATTGGTCGTAAACCAAAGTATTGGACAAATTGGAATCTTGACCTGCCGCGCTGTTGATCCTGAGGCTCGCTTCAATGTGAGTAGCACATTTCATGGCAATCGATCCAATAGTATTTGAGATATTTCAGTTAAGTGGAAGTGAGTACATTTATTTCACGCTGCTGAAAACATTATCAACTTCAGTCACATAAGTCATTTATTTTCTGAGCTTTTCACTTCACGCGCTTCGTTCAGTATTCTTTCAAAAAAGTGCCTATGGATTCCCTCTAACCAATGGCTTTGGTGTTTTCCAGACTTTTCTTCTTACCTTGGTGGTGCTGGGCCCGCCTGTGCTGACAAAACCAGCCCCGAACATCTTCTCGTAGCGCAGGATGCTGCGTCTGGAGTACTGCTGGTTGTCCAGGAACTGCTGCAAGGTTTTGAATCCCTTCTCGGTGCTTGCGGAGCGGGGGACCTTCTCCAGAAGCCAGCAGATCTGATTGGAATTGTTTTTCATCTGGAAACGGAGGAGGAAAGGATGGAGACGGGGGCAGGAAGTGGAGGGGAGAAAGAAGAGGGTAAACTTCCTCACACCTACGTCACACACTGCTACGTTCTTCTCTTTTATACCTAAAGTTATACTGGAAGACTTAAACCACTCTACCTCAACATAGGCCTGAACTTTCTTTCTCAACACAATGTCGAAACCAAACTTTTGGCCTTCCTCTGGCCCCCCCACTTCTAGTGATGTAACCAGGTGGTTGTACAGTGCCTCAGTGCGGTAGCAGGTGGGGTTGAAGTCCCTCTTGGAGTCACCTTGGTAGAAAGTTACAAGTTAAAACAAATCCTTCTCCTAATCGTATTGTAATCACTCTGTAAACATACAGATGTGACCTCATTACTTTAGTATCACTGCACCATTAAGTCACCCGACAAAATAAAAAGAAATGCAGGAAAAAGAAACAAACATACTCCATTTCTACAGGTGTCTAACATTACCTGCTGCTGCCGACAATCCACGGGACTTTTATCTCTATCCAAAGCGGATGAACTACACCAACGATCTATGGTGAGTTAACATGTAACTTTAGCTAGCTTGCACGTTTTTATTTGTAGCCCGCCTATTATTCCTAATGTTCTCTAATTATAGTGATCACTTTTCTCTATGGTGTGCATAATAGTTGCCGATGATAGATTCGGGTTATTGGAGTGTGGAGGAATAGTTATTTGTTGTCAATAAATTATAACATTTTTTGCTGTCGATGTAGTAACCGTTTCATAAAAGCAATCAGCCACGAGAGGCCGTACGTTTTTAAAAATGTAGCCCTTAGCTGTTGTAAAATCCCTGTGACTTACGGCCTCTTGTGCAAATTGCTTAATTATTAATGAAAGCGAGATGTGGACGTTTTATTGTTAGCTCAGTACCTGACCGGTGGTTGCAGGACTCTCTGAAGAAAAGTAAGCCCCCGGGCCGCAGCCAGCCCATCATCTTTTCTATAAACGACTTAAGCTCCTCGTCACTCAGGTACATCAGCAGCCAGTTGGAGAAGATGAAGTCAAAGCTGAGGGGAACAATGAACGGATACATTAAAATACAATTAAAAGCTGAAATTGTTTAAAAAGTAAAGCCCGTAGTCTGGTTTCATCGCAGAGTTTGGGAATATCCCACGGAAGATCTGATGGCTGTAAGGAAGTACGAGCACATTACTGTCTGTCAATCATAACGTGAAGCACCTGGCTTCAGAGTCTAGGACCATGCTAAGTGTGAGGCTGTGTAGCTAAATGCTAATATCAGCAGAGAAGTTAAACATTTTTGACCAGATGATGGCGCTAAATAAAAACTTTATTTTTTAAAATTTTTTATTTATAGAGCACTTTTCATAGTACTCAAAGACACTTTACATTTACAGGTTAAATGTATCTGATATACAAATTAAATACAACACACAATATTAATTACACATTTAATTAATGCAGATCTGAAAAGGTATGTTTTTGGGATCATCATTTTATAAGTAATAAGTCATTTTATACTTGGAGGTCGAATTTTTTTCGCTCCATGCGGCGCTGAGCAACTTTCATAGGACTGAACGGGGCCCCGCCTCCAACGCTGTATTCAGTTCTCTTTATACATGCATGGTCAACGGACAATAAATGTCTAAACCAAATTGCAGACCATCCAATGGTTGCTGAGATTTTTCAGTCCGGAGCAAAGCGGTGGACCGACAGTGATACCGGTACTGCCATTCCTAGGGCGCTGCACGGTTCAAAATTGAAGATATGAAGTGTTTCTAAACAACGGATATCTCAACACAAACCTGTTTTGAGGGAGATCCAGCTTGGTGACATCAGCTTGGAGGAAGGTAGCGTTGCTATGGTGACCATTGTCCTGCCTGTTCCTCTCCACAAAGCTTTCCATGAAGTCCACAGCGGTCACATGGCTGGCCTTGGTCAGCAGGTGGCTGGTATAACGACTGTAGTGACACATCAGTATAAATCTCTCTTGCTAAATTTATGTCCCAACACAAAACATAATCCACGTTAAATAGACTCCTGAAAACCCTGCTCGCACACTTCCACTTCTACAAACAGACGTAATGCAGCTGTACGCTCACCCGATGCCAGCTCCCAGCTCCAGCACTTTGGATCCAGCCAGGCAGGGCAGCATGGACAGGATCTCGGGCAGCTCATGCTGAGTCAGCTCCCTGGCACGAGAGTCCAGCATCATCTCCTCCACTGTGGCGGCTTTAGAGTGCTCCGTCCAAAACTCTTTCATGTCACTACGAGCTGTGAAGCACACAGGGGTCCAGATTAGATGCTCACAAAAGGCAGATGGACACAAATAAAACTACAAAATGTATTAATACAGGAGGACGAGGACCAATAAGATGAATTGTATATAACCATCTTACTGCTTGGTCAAAAAAAAAAAAAAAGAGAAGAAGAAGACTACAGCACCTCTGCAATATGTGGCAGAGTTCAAGAGCCCCTGCCTGTGACTCATCTACACATAGTTCAGATAACAAAAACTAACTAAACTTGTCAATGATATACTCATCAATTATATCAGGCAACAAAACAAGTTTTTTATATATATATAAGAAGAAATAGAGTCAACTCAAGGTGCATTCATTCAATTTGAAAAGGGACATTTTACAGAGATGTACTGTATGTTAATTGATAACTTTTAAAATTCTACAAACACATATTAACTACAATACACTGATGTGGTGAATATATGACTCTACTGTCTAGATGTCCTGTCTTTTCTTGTAGCGCACGTAGTCTTTTCTACTTCCATAACACGACAGGTTTTACTTGCTTTGCCAAAAGGAAGACTAATGCCCAGCATCATCACAGCAAATGTTAAAAAAGGAAAAAAGAAATGGCCAAAAATGGCACAATTTTTTGGAGATTAAAGTTATTTAGCAACTTTGCAGAAAGCAAGACACTCATTTGCAATATGTACAGCAGATAATGCAATACGCTTCAGAACATGGTGCAATCATGTACTGGTAATTAATAAAAGCAAGGACACACCTTAAAAATAAAAAACTCTTCTTAAACTTCCCTGCTTTTCTGTTGCTTTCCATCCACAGACACCCCATAAATCATGCTTTGCTAAACTGCCAGCATCACAGGATAGTGGGCACTAACCTCCAATCTTTCAGTGAAAAGATGATAACCGAGGTGAAGTAAATGTCTTTCCTGTCACACTACGCACGAGGATCACAGCAGGATAACGTTCAAGTAGGCAAAAGCTACAGGGGTCATTTGATGACTGGCAACTTCAGTCAAACCACAGACACATTCCTGCGGGATTACTTCCACCGGCTGAGTGAACAATTTGCCCCAAAAACAACACATGGCAGCTCCAACAAAGTCCAACCATCAGTTGCGTCAGGCTGAGAGTCAGGCTTACGCACAAGTCACCACGCGAGTAAAATAACCAGAATTATCGTTGAATATTTACCCGTACCTAATTCCATAGTGGTCTTTGGTTGATTAACTTCCATTGTTGTCTAGCAATCACCAGTTAATTAGAAGAGGGTTACTACAGTATGCGTTACAACTCTCCGACAGAGTGCGGGTAACAGCGTGCTGGTGCGCTTTAAATAACGGCACGCGTGCAGGCGATGGTCGACAGGTGGGAAACTGTCCATTAGGATGAACCCTACGGGAGGACAGGGAACCGGGAGGAGAGGAGAGGGGAGGGGAGAGGAGGGAACCGGGAGGTGGTGCCTGCGAATAATCATAGAGACACGGGTCTAAAAGAGGCGCTTTCATAGACGCGATTCCCCCGACAGTCTGCACTGATAACAAACCCCCATAAATAACCTGAGGGTGATGTCAGCCCCAGCTAAGTCCTCCATGTACACTCACGATGGCTGGTGTGCGTCCCGGCGGCAGATCCACTCCCCGGCTCGGTCCAGGATCACGGCGCCTCGGTTGTGCTGACGAGCAGGAAATGTCGCCGATTACGCAACATTGCCTCAGCCGAAAACCTCCACGCTGTGAAGGTGGAGAGGTGACGGCTGAGCGGCCAATGAGTGTAGTGATCACTTATGAGCTGTTAATAACTACGTTTGGGTTGCCCGGTTGTGAAAACTCGCGCATCAATAAATGCTAATAAGCCGTAAAGTCTGCGGTTAAGAATATGAAGTTATTAATAAAAGTCAACTCTACAGTCACACGTGTTGATAAATATTTTACCATGAATCGGGAGTTTCTCAATTTCTAACAAGCCATTAGGAAAAGTAAGTCAATTATAGATGCTAAGTTCTTTTTGACTTCAATTAATTTTTTCCATTTGTGTCAAATATGTGTGTGGTGTGTTATTGTGTTTGACTTTTTGCACAGTTCCAACGTAATCACATCCAAAGTTCATGGTAACCTAATTGAACTGGATGAGGTCAACAGGAGGAAGGTTTTTTTTTTTATTTATTTATTTTTTTTAGGTACAATTAGCAGCTCAGAAAGTTCCTACACATGCTTTTATATCATATATATATATAAAAAAAAAA